>JARQOC010000005.1:556886529-556899278 GCA_033576535.1 Allobates femoralis
ACACACCCCAGGGACACACACACAACACCACACAGACAGACACAGATGTGCACAAATCACCTCACACAACTCGCCTCATACGTGTGCTACTTTATTTTCCAAACATAAACATCTGATTACAAACAGCCAATGTGCAACATAGGTGCCATATAGGGAATTAAGGCAGATGTCAGTCACATGAGCTGTCTACTATGTGTATGTGTGAGGTAACATATACTGCCCGGCCAGGGGGAGGGTTTACTGTTGGCTGGGGATTTATTAGGCTGCCTATAGCAACCAATCACAGCTCAGCTTCTATTTTCCTACAGGTGATTAATATGACATATTCAAATTCTATTTTGTTATAGCTAACAGCAGTGATTTATTAACCCGGGCGTAGCCGGGTACTACAACTAGTATCACATAAAATCGCAATAAAATACATTTATGTTTTTGGCTATAATGTGAAAAATGGAGAAAATTCACGGGGTATGAATACTTTTTAAAGCACTGCATATACACACAATGAAGAAAAATATACACGGGAGTGTTACTTTAACAGCAGTTTTCCATGTATTTATGAACTTCTTGCTGATTGTCACCTTTTTTTATTTCTTCTATTATTTTGAAATTTTAAAAACAAAAATCTATTGTATTTTCTATCAAATCTGAGAGCGCAGAACAATTCAGCGCTAATTATTTCCCATCCACTTGCTGGGAAAAAAATAAAAGAATCAAACAAGTTGACATTTTAGGTCTGATAGTCGACGGCAAAGAAAAAAAAAAAGAACAGCAAAGAGAAAAAAAAGACTTAACATATCAGCAGGAATAATGTAGTAAATCATGTTTTTTTATAGGTCATTTTTTCAGTTTTCTGGAACTTAAATATTGATGGAAATTTTTAATTTGAAGTCAATCAGACATAAATGTTCCCTGCAGTGACCTAAGGGTTAAAAAAACAAAAACCAACTCTGCCACTCTTATCAGGTTCTGTGGAATTGATTACTTAAACTAAAGGCTTTATCACCTGGTGATTAGTATTACTGGACTACCTTGACACACCCCTTGCTGTGATTGACACCTCACTGTCAATGCACAATCTCTATAGAGAGTCTGGGGTGGGCGGGGGCAGCTCTCCCAGCTCTGCTACATGCCTAAAACTAAATGGTTTGATTGTGCGAGAACGGCTGCAGCCAGTAATTCTTAAAAGGAAGATAACCACTACCTTAGACTACCGTAATTGTTATAACTGTTCCCTTCGCACCCGTAGACCACCAGGGATGATATCATTCACCCTTTCATTGCCTTAGAACTTAGATGTCACTATAAAGTCTACCGTGGATATTTTCACTACCCTAGGCCACCAGGGATGAAACCATTAAAACCTTCATGACCCTAACCTTTCATGGATGTTCTTATTAATCTTTTCACTTCCTTAGACTACCAAACTTCCATTGATCTAGACAATCATAAATGTTACCATCAAAAGCTTTAATACTCTAGACCACCAGGGATATATCCATTAAACCTTTCACTGACTTAGACTACCAAACATTCATTGATCCTTACACTCATGTAGACCACCAGGGATGTGAAACTTAATCCTGTCACCCATCCAGCCCACCAAGAATGCTACAATTAAACCTTTCACTGATTAGAGCCAGTGATCCACCCAACTTCAGGGCAGCACTTACAAGCTCTATTGAAAAGAGCCTGTAAGCGCTGTGCTCTCAACCATCCTGATATACATGTCCCCCATCCTAGGCCTCATCTTGGGAAATAAGTCCCTCATCCTGTTATATATGTCCCCCACCCTGGACCCATCTTGTTTTGTATGTCCCCATCCTGGTATATATATCCCCATTCTGGTATACATGTGCTTATCTTGTATATATGTCCCCCATCCTGGTATATATGTCCCCCACACTGGGAACTATCCTGGTATATACGTCCCCCACCCTGTGTCCATCCTGGTATATATGTCCCCCATCCTGGTATATATGTCCCCCATTCTGATATATATGTCCCCATCCTGGTATATATATACCCCTATTCTGGTATGTATGACCTCATCCAGATATATATCCCCCACTCTGGTGTATATTTTCTCGTCCTAGTATATATGTCCCTCATCCTGGTATATATGTGTTCATCATGGTATGTAGACAGGTGGTCAAAATGGTTGGTACCCCTCGTTTAATTAAAAAAAAACCACAATGGTCACAGAAATAACCTGAATCGGACAAAAGTAATAATAAAACATCTATGAAAATGAACAAGTGAAAGTCAGATATTGCTTTTGGATGGGTACCAACAATTTTGACCATGTGTGTATGTGGAGCCCCAGGCGGGACTAGGGTACTCGGTGCCGGACTGGACGGTTGCTGGGGATGTCACAGGTGGCTTGGTCCGGACCGTGTCCCTGGGCCCTCACAATAAAAGGGGGAATTATTTACAAGGGGATTGTCACGGGTGACGCCACCCACTTGGTGCGGCCAGTAATGGGGGCCGCCGCTGCTGCAAAACCTCCGGGGGTGATGTGAGGGCAGCGAAGATGGTATAGTTCCAGTGGGGGGAACTGTATCCCCCGGGGCAGTAAGGGTTAAAGTCTATTGGGGTTATAGATGGTGGAGAAGGGTTAAAGGACACACACTCACGTTTAGTAGACACTGATGCAGTTCTCTTCTTCTCCTGATGCTGCAGAGCTGACAGGCTGGATCTGCAGGGAGGAATTGTCTCTGTGCTGAATCTGGAGCAAAGGTCGCAATCAATACACAGACTCCAAAGCTGTTTTCCAAGGCTTTACTGCTGATATTATTGCAGATTATAGTCCACGGAGTCTGTAATGGAGCTGGGCTCTCTCCCGGGTCGTTGGCTTCCTTGTGCTGCACTGTGTGTGTGTCCTGAGCTGCTGCTTCCAGCTAAGGCTACTTTCACATTACGATTTTGAGGGAGCCGATGCTGTCCGATGTAAATCGGACAGCATCGGCTCCCTTCTGATGCCTGGAATCGGGTGCCAAATAGGCACCCGATTCCGGCATAAAATCGTTCCCTGCGGGGTGAAGAAAAGAAAAAAAAAAAAAGGTTATTCTCACCTCTCCACGAGCCCCCGCCGTCTTCCGCCATCTTCTTGGAGGCTCCCGGTGGCTCTCGCAGGCTGCCGGTGTCAGCAGAGCGCTTCCTCTGCCTTATAGGACCTGCGGTGATGTCACAGTCACGTGACCGCGGGTTCACCATGGTAAACCGCGGTCACATGACTGTGACATCACCGCAGGTCCTATAAGGCAGAGGAAGCGCTCTGCTGACACCGGCAGCCTGCGAGAGCCACCGGGAGCCTCCAAGAAGATGGCGGAAGACGGCGGGGGCTCGTGGAGAGGTGAGAATAACCTTTTTTTTTTTTTTTTTTAACACTTGTGCTCCTAGTTAGGAGCAGTTTTACTGTACTGAGCATGCTCAGTACAGTAAAACGGGGTCCGAGGAGACATCCGATGTTTCCTCGGACCCTTCTCCATAGGGCCCCATGTTATAGGGATCGGACCTAATCGGATGTGCACTAAATGCATGCTCCGATTTTAGCACCGATAATAAAATCGGACAGAATCGGATCGGACCAAATCGAATGGCATTTAGTGCACATCCGATTCGGTCCGATGCCCATAGGGCTGCATGGAGGCCAAATTCGGATCCGATGCTGTCCGATTTTGATCGGACAGCATCGGAAATCCGAAAATCGTTATGTGAAAGCAGCCTAAGCTGCTGGGATTCCTCACGTCTCTCTGTATTCTGCTGGTACCACTTGGCTAGGCAACTTGAGTCCTCTATCCTGTGCTGACCCCTCCGTGTTGCTTCGCTCTGGTACTAGGGGGCATCTAGAGATCCCACTGTTCCTGGATTCACTGTGCTGTGGGTGCCAGACACAGTACCAGATCCGGTGTCCGTCTCTGTGCGTACTTCTGGGGCAAGTGATGGTGTCACTCTAGCTCCCAGATATGTTCCTCTGTCTTTCATTCTCCTTGTTCCTCTGACCCTTGCTAGGTCTGCACTGAGCTAACTCTGCTCTGTGTCGTCTTCACAGCCCTGCTCCGAGCTGAACTGAGCTCTCCCTCATGGGCAAGAGTATATAAGGGAGCAGGTGGTGCTCCCCCTCTTGCCCAGAGGTGGTAGTGTTTGTCAGTGTGTAGTGGGGGAGAGAACCCATGTGATGTTATTGTGGCACATTAACCCATGGGGTGCCACATGTATGTCCCCCATCCTGGTATATATGTCCCCATCCTGGTATATATGTCCCCATCCTGGTATATATGTCCCCATCCTGGTATATATGTCCCCATTCTGGTATATATGTCCCCCATCCTGGTATATATGTCCCCCATTCTGGTATATATGTCCCCATCCTGATATATATGTTCTGCATAAAATAAGAAAAAATCCCACTCCACTCAGCTCGCTCTGCTCCCCCCGCCATGCAGCGTCTTTTTCTACGCCAGCACAGGAGCCGGCTGTGTGTGTGCCATGGCGCATGGTGTCACTGCCATGCCCTCCTAGTCATAGGTTCGCCGATGACCCGACAGGTCTCTCTGTCACTATACACTTCAGCTGAATGTGAGACCTCGGATGTACATTCAGCTGAAGTAGGTGCTAGGGTCGGCGGGCCCCAGTGCAGCACGGGCCCGGTTGCAATCTCTACGACCACGATCATTTACCCTTGCACATCCCTATCTTCTTTATTTAGCAGTTGCAAAGACAGATGCCCAAAAATGTTCTACAAATGGTCTTTGTGTTGTCTTTGTCCGCTCTTCACCACCAGAGATTATACACTGTGCAGTAGAGGAACATACAACTATTTGACCAGATTTCTTAGCTATTACTGTGTATAAATATAGGATAAATTGTGAGTATTAGATGGGGCAGACATATCGCCAGGGGTTGAGGTGGCCCCTGCTGGTCAGGAAGTAATGAGGCTGATCTGGCCTGTTGTTTGAGCTCCAGGCTCCGTGGGGCCCTTCACCAGATCACCCTCATTACAAGTGATGTGCCACAATGCCCGGCAGGAAGCGATCCTACCGGAGAATGCAGGAGTCTGTCCACTGCTTCCTTCCGGACACTAATCTGTGTGACACATGCAAGGTAGAACGACTGTGGTGGTAACGGAGGACAAAGGAGACAGATAGAGGGCCACTATTGTGAGCCCCCCACTGCTGTGTACCCCCCACTACTGTGCCCCGATTGCTGTGTGCACCCCCACTACTGTGCCCCGACTGCTGTGTGCACCCCCACTACTGTGCCCACCCGCTGCTGTGTACCTCCCCCTACTGTTCCCCCTGACTGCTGTGTGCACCCCCATTACTGTGAGCTCCGCACTACTGTGAACCACCCAGTGCTGTGAGCTCTCCACTATTGTGCCCCCCTACTACTGTGAGCTCCCCACTACTGTAAGCCCACTAATGTGTGATGAGTGAGCCCCCCAGTCCTGTGAGCCCTCCACTGCTGTGAGCCCCCCAGTGGTATCTGTCCCCAAAACCCTATGTGTGCCCCACAGTGCTGTGTGCCCCTCAAAACCCCATGTGTTCCCCCCAGGGCTGTGAATCCCCTAGTGCAGTGTGTGCCCCAGTGGTGTCTGTCGCCAAAACCCCATGTGTGCCCCACAGTACTTTATCCCTACCAAAACCCCATGTGTTTCCCCCCAGTGCAGTGCGCCACTCACTGCTATGAGCCACCCAGTGCTGTGAGCCCCCCCAGAGCTGTGTGCCCCCCAGTGTTGTCTGTCCCCAAAACCCGATGTTTGCCTCACAATGCTGTGTGCCCCCCAAAACCTCATGTGTTCCCCCCAGGGCTGTGTGCCCCCCCCAGTGTTGTCTGTCCCCAAAACCCCACGTGTGCCCCACAGTGCTGTGTGCCTACAAAAGCCCCATGTGTGCTCCCCAGTGGTGTCTGCCCCCAAAACCCCATGTGTGCCCCCCAAAATCACATGTGCGCCTCTCAGTGCTGTGTGCCCCCCAATGCGGAGTGGGCACACATGAGGTTTTGGGTTATATAGTATATATACCTGTAGCTTTGTCGACGTTAAAGTGGGGGGGGTGGCGGCAATATTTCTTACATAGGGGCCCCAAGCTGTCAGTGTTCGCCACTGCTGGGGCCACTGCATGGGTAACTGTAGTGTATTATGACCATTCAGATAGACAATAGTATCTTTTCAGTGGCTCATTGCCTGTTGGGCACAGGAGAAGGCTTTTGGAGACCACATCCAGTCCATCCTCATGAGTTAGAGGTGAGGTCATAGGTACGTGTCGTGCCCTGTCCGGTTCATTCACTTTCCTTGATTTTTCTCTGCTAATTGGCCTCAATTTTGAGCAGTTTCAGCTCAGACCTGCATGTTTAACTCTGAGCTAATCCAGGTATTAAAGGCCGATGTGTTCTCGAGAGGCTTCACGTAACGCTCAGGCTAATTGAAGTCATCGCTCTTCCCGCACCTGTATTTACATGCCCCATTTGCTGTTATTATTTTGGTTTGGATTTTGATGCATTGGGTTTATTATGATAAAACTCCTGACGTGACACATTACAATGGTCCGCGCGCCCCTCGCGGTGACGTCGGCCGCAGACGCTTCTTCACATTTCTTACCATCTCTAGAGAAGGGACGAAGGATGAAAACACCAGACGTTGTTTAAACAGTTTCTGGTTTCGGAGTCACGAAGTTTATACCAGATCTTTCAGCACCAGGAAAACATCAGAGTTATTTCATTCCGCTGCCATGTTTTCTTTGAAACCAATAACTTTTCTTTCTCTGCTACAGCTTGAGATTATATAACAAGTTGGTAAAAGTTCAAGCCAACTTTTATAGAATCCATGATGGCTTCTTTATTATCAGCGGGCTGAAATTGGCCTTCTCTATTGGGCCTCTTCTATGATTTACACTGCAGCTCTTCTTGTTCTAATTGGCTGCTGGGTATCAGCAGGAGCCCTTCACCAATTTTTCAGGTTTCCATTAGAGTCCATTGAGGATGCAATGATGCAGAAAAGGCATCATTGTGGTGACTCTGATGTGGGCATTAAGGACAGGGGTGGGGGTACTCAGCTACATCAGTTCACAGCAGCGGTCCCAAGGAGCTGTGGCCCTAGCTGGACGTGGGAGAATATTTACAGGGGAGAATAGTTTGTGATGCCAGCAGGAGTACTGACCGTAGGAGGCCAGGGGCTGTAGTGGGGCTTCCAAGGGGAGATGGTAGGGCAGCCAGGTGGTATACCCTCTCCAGCTAGGGTATGTCCCTTGGAAGGTGTAGAAGATAGATGGGATGGTGGAGGGTGCAATGGAGGAAGATGAGGGTAATGGGAGTGGTGCAGGTGGGTGCAGAAAGGAGCAGGCAACAATAGTCTTTGTGGTTCTGACCATTTACTTGAAGTAGTTGAAGATTACAACCCAGCTGAGGTACATTGTTCACCAGGAGCACAGCCTGGTCAGCCCAGAGATACTTGGAGTCCACCTTGCTGAGACACAGGGTATATGGCCTACCAGCTGACTTCCTAGTTCTGAAACTATGCTACCACTCTCCTCTCCTCAGTGTCCATGGTTGCCATTCCCTGCCAGGCAGTTGGCTGCAGGTCCTGTGAGCGACAGCTTTGTTCCTCTGACCCTATATAACCCCATGAGTCTCGGGAAGGTCCACAAAAGTAGCAACTGGACATTAAGACCCAGTGACCTCCAGCTTCATGACTGGTCCTGAAGTATCCCTGATCGAGTTGGAGGCTGGTAGCACTCCTGCAGCTAACTCTTCTGCCCAACCTCAACAGCTGGCAGATGTGTCTCACCAGGCCCTCGGCCCAGCACTTCACTCTACATTCCATGCTGTCTCTCAAGTGACTCAGTATAGACTCGAGCTCTCCTAGATGCCACCTATCCCTTAACCTAACTCCTCCCTCCAGCCAGAAGGGGGGACTGCCCTATAGGTGGGTCTCTTTATCCCAGCAATTCCTTGTTTGGAGTTCAGATATGTTGTATTTTTTTGGGTGTCTCAGCAATGTGTCCTCCACTTACCTCAAGGCATGGTACTACACATAGGATTACATGCAATACCATTTGTGGCAGACTGACTGAAGGGGCGCCACAACTCAACAAAGGTTTATTTCACACAAATCATAAGGTCAAAAATGATGAAGTTCAATAAGGAAACAATACAAGTGATTGCAAAGAAAACTAGAAGGATACTCAACAAACGCTATGCAAGGTCTGAATGCAATATAGTACCATTAGTTTCTTATAGCATTAGATAACGAATACTTCTAGAATTAACTTAGTCTGGGTCTTTCTATCTTGGAAGCGTCACTATCTCCTCGACGTCAGTCACAATCTGACTTATCTAATAATTCAATATATCAACACACTGGCTCTAAAGGGACCGTAGGGTAACCTGCTAAGCCGCAAGTCCAATGTTAGCGGATAAGTACTGTACATCTGGACAGAAAGCAACGGCTCGGTTCAGACAGATCTACTACTGGTGGTGTTTTTTCAGTTGTCAGGATTCAGTCTTCAGTGTTCGGGTTCCTTCTGGAGTCGATATTCAGTGTTCGGTCTTCGAGTTCCTTCTGGATTTTATGTTCGGTATTCAGTCTTCGGGTTCCTCCTGGAGTCGATGTTCGGTATTCAGTCTTCGGGTTCCTTCTGGAGTTGATGTTCGGTATTGAGTCTCCAGGTTCCTTCTAGAGTTGATGTTCGGTATTCAGTCTCCGGGTTCCTTCTGGAGTTGATGTTCGGTATTGAGTCTCCGGGTTCCTTCTAGAGTTGATGTTCGGTATTCAGTCTTCGGGTTCCTTCTGGAGTTGATGTTCGGTATTCAGTCTTCGGGTTCCTTCTGGAGTTGATGTTCGGTATTCAGTCTTCGGGTTCCTTCTGGAGTTGATGTTCGGTATTCAGTCTTCTGGTCCCTTCTGGAGTTGATGTTCGGTATTGAGTCTACGGGTTCCTTCTAGAGTTGATGTTCGGTATTCAGTCTCCGGGTTCCTTCTGGAGTTGATGTTCGGTATTCAGTCTTCTGGTCCCTTCTGGAGTTGATGTTCGGTATTCAGTCTTCAGGTTCCTTCTGGAGTTGATGTTCGGTATTCAGTCTTCGGGTTCCTTCTGGAGTTGATGTTCGGTATTCAGTCTTCAGGTTCCTTCTGGAGTTGATGTTCGGTATTCAGTCTTCGGGTTCCTTCTGGAGTTGATGTTCGGTATTCAGTCTTCAGGTTCCTTCTGGAGTTGATGTTCGGTATTCAGTCTTCGGGTTCCTTCTGGAGTTGATGTTCGGTATTCAGTCTTTGGGTTCCTTCTGGAGTTGATGTTCGGTATTCAGTCTTCGGGTTCCTTCTGGAGTTGATGTTCGGTATTCAGTCTTCGAGTTCCTTCTGGAGTTGATGTTCGGTATTCAGTCTTCGGTTCCTTCTGGAGTTGATGTTCGGTATTCAGTCTTTGGGTTCCTTCTGGAGTTGATGTTCGGTATTCAGTCTTCGGGTCCCTTTTGGAGTTGATGTTCAGTAGTTGGTGTTTCATTCCCTCTGGAGTCGATGTTCGGTATTCGGTGTTTGTGTTTCTTCTGGAGTTGATATTCGGCCTTCAGGTTCAAGGCTGGTCAGTGCAAGATGAGAAGTGAGGAAGAGATGAACTGCCACTAAGATAGAATAGGGAGGGGCAATTCCAGATGACAATTTCCCTGACCTCCATGACATCACTAGACAGGTTCTTTAACCCTGTGTGGTGATTACGCTCCTATGCTTGTCTTTTCCTGAATATAACCCTGTCTAGTGCGCAGGTCAGCAGGAACACTAGTCCCACTTTAGGATAAAGACACAAAAGGAAAAGACAGGGAAGGGGAAAAGAAACAGCAAATGTACAATGCACAACAAACTAAAGGAAGGAGTAAAGGGAAAGGATAAGTGAGGCAAACCAAAAAGGAAAAAAGGATGGGAAGACACCAAACAAACTTCCAAGCAGCTTGCTTTGATTATGACTTCTTGTCCACAGCTCACTCCTCCACTCCAAGACCAAGGTATAGCAAGCTATCACTGGCAACTGCCGTCCTGGTGCCCTGTGACACATGCCTTGTGATTAGAGGCACACATTGGACTTATTGCATGCAAATGACATTTTTTCCCTTCATTGAGCAAATCTGACCTAATCAAATTTGGGAGATCTGGGGACAATGCAACTGGATGTAATGTAAAATGCAGTCTGGGTTTTGGATCGTCCAGAAATTCTGGGATAGTCTGTAAAAATTGGGCACTTTTTGCCCGGGCCATAAAAAACTGAAGGCGTCAGTGATTATTTTGAAGCTGAAGAAACGTATGTAGATTATATTGACTGTGATCATTTACAGATTTTATTTAATAGGAGATAACTCTAGTATCAGCGTGATCGTGGGGCCGTGGACAGCTCCGGGGGGGCGTCCTCCTGTTACTCAGCTCCTGCAGAGCATTAATAAGGGAATGGCTGCAGGCGGGAGGAAGGCTCCTCTGATTGACAGGGTGTGATCTCTTTTATGTGGGCTTCATGGAAGGAGTCAAACATTTTACCGCGATCCCCACTGTCCTCACTCTACAGAGCAGTTAATGATCCCCCTCCGGGGCGGAAGCTGCAGGAAGTTTATTGCAGCCAACAGAGAAAGTCAGAGCCCATGTGATCATATAAAGTGATGTCACCTAGAAATTAATCACACGTGCGGCCGCCATCCTAATGTCATTAATGTAATGTATAGAACCGCGCTCAGCAAACTACTACAGGGACTACAACTCTCAGCATTGTGACCACTGATGGGATGAATTTATATACTTATACAGAGCTCAGGTTTACTGCAGCTGTATCTATCTATCTATCTATCTATCTATCTATCTATCTATCTATCTATCTATCTATCTATCTATCTATCTTATCCTATGGTCCAAAATGGGCATAAATCATTGGCAAAAAGTAGGACACTTAATAAAAAAAAGCTAAAAATTAAATTAATATTATCGATCAAAACTTACAATTGATATTTTAGGATTTTAGAATATATTATAAAACCTGTAATAAACATATAAAAACATTCCGCCATGAATGACACCCAAAAATGCATTGGAACCGCTATCACGATATTTTATTTTATCACGCAAATTCTTTTTCAATGTCCAAAAGGAAATAATACTCTTTTTCTCCTAAAAAAAAAAAAATAAAGAAAGCTACATTAACAAAAAAGTTCTATGCACAAGACATTGTTGTTATCCTATCTTCCTATTAGAATAAGTTAAAAAAAAAAAAAAAAAGAATAAATAAATTATATATATACGTATATATATATATATATATATACATATATATACATACAGTATATATATAATTAATAAATAGGCTGCTACCTTACTATTGGAGTTAAAATATGTATAGTAAAAAAATGTTTTATACCATATATTTTAGCCTGGTTAGACCATATTTTATATATATATATATATATATATATATATATATATATATATATGTACTGTTAATAATAATAAATAAATAAATTAAAGTGAATAAAAAATATACGGTACACACAGTTTATATACCCGTATGTGTACGTGTATATATATATTTATCGTGAAAAAGTAATAAATAAAGTGTTACCTTACTATTGAAGTAAAAATATATATATAGTAAAATACCTGTTAAAAATGATATATAAATAAAAAATAAAAGTGTTATTTTGCTATATATATATTATATATATATATATATATATATATATATAAAAATATGGCTAAAATATGAAAAATAATAAATAGAAGTGTTACCATTAAATAAAAAATGTATAGTATGTATATAGCAAAGAAAACATTAAAAATAATGAATAAATAAATAAAAGTGTTATTTTGCTATATTATTTCCTGTTATTTTCCATTACTATTGAATAGAAAAAAAATATAGCAAAAAAAAAAACAACTTAAAAATAATGACCCAAAAAAGCGTTATTTTGCTATACATATTCTTTCTTTTACTTTACTTTACTTTACTGTTGAAGAAACAAAAATATTGTAAAAAAGAATGTTAAATATAATGAATAAATAGATAAGTAAATGAAAGTGTTTATATATATATTTAGTAAACTAAACTGTTTAATATATTATTATTAATTATTATTATTAATAATTATTATTGTTATTATTATTAATAAAAATAGTGAATAAATAAATGATTAAATAAAGTGTTATCTTGATATATATATATATAGTAAAATAAATGATTAAAATTAATAATAATAATAATAATAATAATAATAACTATTATTATTATAAATATATAATATATTAATAAAAATAGTGAATAAATAAATACTGAAAACAGTGTTATTTTGCTAAAATAAAAAGTTAAAAATTATTATTAATTATTATTAAGTATTATTATTATTAATAGTTAATAATAGTATTATTAGTGAATAAATAAATACTGAAAAAAGTGTTATTTTACTATATTTTTTTCCCTTTTACTATTTATTAAAATAAACAGTTTAAAATTATTATTAATTATTATTATTTAAGAATTATTATTAATTAATAATAGTTAATAATAGTATTATTAGTGAATGAATAAATCCTTAAATAAAAGTGTTATCTTGCTATATATATATATTTTCTTTTACTTTTTTGTTAAAATAAACAGTTTAAAATTATTAATTATTATTTAAGAATTATTATTAATTAATAGTCAACAACAGTATTATTAGTGAATAAATAAATCCTTAAATAAAAGTGTTATCTTGCTATATATTTTTTTTTTCTTTTACTT
>JARQOC010000005.1:556899378-556946000 GCA_033576535.1 Allobates femoralis
AATTTACAATAAAAATATTTATTTTTAATTTTACGTTTTTTATTACTTATTACTTTTATTTTATTTTTTTCGGCTGATTATGATTTTGTATATCATGTTATTACATCTCTACCAGTCTCTACTAAAGATGAATTCATCTTTTGCAATTAACATTTGACACTTTCGACAAAGATTTTAAAGAATTATTTAATTTGTGGCAAATGAATTTACCGTGGACTGAAAACATTGAAAACCCTTCAATTTCTCTGAAAATACTTGAGTGACATCTCGAAGTTTCCTAGGACTGTACTGAAAATCTTTTAAGGTACCTTTACACGCCGCAACTATCACCGGCGATCGGTAGCAACCATACGTGCGCGTGCACGTTTTTAACGGTTGATACCGATCGCCGATGCTGCATGTACACGCCGCAATTGCGTCTTCAACCTAAGAGACCATGGCTCCCCCGGAAGTTGAAACAGATCTTGCGGGAAACATCCGGTTGAGTCCCGACGCCGCTTCACACGCCGCAACCACTAAGGGAATGTGGGCGTACATATTCAGCGCTGCAAGTACATAGGCGTGACAGAGTTGTGTATTCTGCGTCCCAAACAAGCTGATTAGACAACGCAATAGCGTCATGATTGGGCAGCCTGTGCAGGAAGGCTGGCTAATACATGATGCCATTGCAATTGTGTAGTGTGAACGGTCAGCTCTTCAAATATGGCGCCCTGTGAAGGGACAGCCAATGGAAACACAGTAGCCCCCACCAATCATTGCTGATGGGGCGCGGTATCCAGCACGCTGTGGCACGCCTCCGAGAAATCACTAGGAGACGCAGATTCCATCCCTATCGCCCGTTCACACGCCAAAACCAGGGCAATTCACCTTCAGGGTTGCCTCTGGTTTTTGAGCAATGCTCTGAAACCGCAACCGGGAGCAACTGCGAAAATCACCATCACTTTCCCCAATTACTTGCTGCAATTTCGTAGCAATTTCAAGGCAACCGTGATGGAAATCCGGATTGACTCCCAGTTGCTACACCGTAGTTGCGGCGTGTAAAAGTACCTTAGAGGGAACCTGTCACCTAGGGTAGCCCCCCTAACCTATCACTACCTGTCCCTGCACCTTCCTACTACATCTCAAAGCATCCATGTCTGAGCTAAAACTGTCCTATAATCCCACCTCCTCACTGCTGGTATCATGCCCTGATTGGTGTTCTCCATGACTCCATTCTCCACCCCTCACTTCCGGTATCATGGCCCAGGGGGTGTTCTCCACGGCTCCATTCTTCCCCTCTCTGGTGGTATCATGCCCTGATAGGTGTTCTCCATGGCTCCATTCTTCCCCCATCGCTGCTGGTATCATGCCCCAGTGGGTGTTCTCCATGGCTACATTCTTTCCCCTTTGCTGCTGGTATCATGTCGCGGTGGGTGTTCTGCATGGCTGCATTCTCTCCCCCTCGCTACTGGTATTACGCCCTGGTGGACATTCTCCATGACTCCATTCTCCAACCTCGCTGCTGGTATCACACCCCGGTGGGCGTGCTCACTCATTCTGAAGCACACTGCTGTTTTAAAATTCATGTCTCCTCCGGTATGATGCGCCGGCCAGACGTCATTTCTGGTCTGGTGCATTGTGGGGATTATCAGGTGTACAGGCCAGCTTCGCAATGCTCCGGAGTTGGCTTTTATGGCCAATACACTCCCCTCACTGCGCTGGACCGAAAATGGTGCCTGGCAAGCACGTTATACTCGGAAGAAGGAGCCATGAATTTTGAATCAGGACCTCGCTACAGAATGAAAGATCATGGCCAACGGGGCATGATACCCGCAGTGATGGGGGGAGAATGGAGCTGTGGAGCATGCACACGTGGGCGTTATACCAGAAGTGAGGGGGGAGAAAGAAGCTGTGGAGTGCGCCCACCGTAGGATGATACCAGCAGCAAGCGGGGGATAAGGGAGCCATGGAGAACGCCTACCGGGAATGATACCAGCAGCGAAGGGGGGAGAATGGAGCCATGGAGGATGCCAC
Organism: Allobates femoralis; assembly: GCA_033576535.1. Taxonomy (NCBI): domain Eukaryota; kingdom Metazoa; phylum Chordata; class Amphibia; order Anura; family Aromobatidae; genus Allobates; species Allobates femoralis. Next base: position 556,901,392 of record JARQOC010000005.1, read on the forward strand.
GTATGACTACAACTATAGTCAAGAGGACTAATTAGCATACAAACATGTAAGTGACAAACTCATTTTTTTTATAACCATTAGAGTACAGTTTTAGCTCAGATAGGGATGGTAAGGTATGTATTAGGAAACTGCAGGGACAGGAAGTGATAGGTTAGGGGTATAAACTAGTTGACAGGTTCCCTTTAAATTCTTTAAAGGTGCTGTCCACTACTGGGGCATGATATGATGATCATAGCCTGCATAAAAGTAGAGTCAGTGAATGCAGCAGCCATTTTTTTTAATGAATTTGGATAGTGGGAAGATATCAGCTCACAACTTAGCTTTTGAGATCAAGAAAGCCCTTAAAGGGAATCTGTCAGGTCAAAAATCTTTATGTAACTGATATAATTTTCTAATTCCTCTCTCTAAGCTCTCTATATACATGTATTTCTAGTATTTATACTTCTATCCTATCTTGTGTACACTTCAAAATAAAAGATTTATTCTACCTGTCAATCACAGTGAGTGATCACTTGCTTCTCTGCTGCCCACTCCCCAAGGAATGAATATTCATGCATCACTGCACTGCCCTTCCCTCCTCTGGTCTGTATGCTGTATGTGGTCAGCTCTCTAGGTGCAGGGACTCATTGCAGACAGAGGAGAAAGGAGGGGGGGGGGAATGCAGTGGACTATCCAGGGGTTAACAGTTCAGAGGATTTCACGATAGTCTTCCCTGGAAGTCGTGGCCGTAACCGGTTGTTGAAAAAGGGGAATTTAAACGGGAAAAGTTTGTTGTGATGCCATCTGAGGTTTCTGATCAGGGATGACCAGCGCTGCTTGTAGTAGTCCCCAGGGAATAGGTGTTGAGGCAGCTAGTTGGAGCACTGTCCTCAGATGGAGCAGGTCCCTGAGGTATGAAGGTGGTGAAGTGTTGATGGTGGTGGTTGTAGTAGCTGTAGGAGCAGGAAGGAGTACACATACACAAAGTTCTTGCTGTTCTTACCAGACACCTTTACTGTAGTTCGGTGCAGACATAACCCAGCTGAGGTACTGTATTCACCAAGATTGCGGCCTGGCCAGCTCATAAGTAGTACAGGTGCACTCTTCTGAGACACAGGGAATAAGACCTTCCTTGCTGCCCTTTCTCTCTCTAATGCTGCTACTCCTTGTCCTCCTAGGGTCTCTGTGGTTACAAGTCCCAAAGGCAGGTGACTACGGGCCCTCCGAGCGACTGCCCTGCAAGCCCTCTTGAACCTATATAGTTCCTTAGCCTTGGGAGAGTCCACGATGGTAGTCACTGTACATGAAGCCCAGTGACCTCCAGTTTCTCGGCTGGTCCTGAAGATATCCAGACCTAATTGAGGCTTGGACTCCTGTGCAGCTAGTTCCTCTGCCTGGCCTGCACGTCCGGCTGCAGATTTGGGTCTTCAGGCCTGGGATTCACAGCTGACCCATGTGCGTCCTGCTCTTTCCCCAGCTCCTGGCTTCTCCTAGAACCAACTCGTCTCTTTTACCTCCCACCCCTAACCTAACTCCTCCCTTCAGCCAGTAGATGGAGACTGATCTGAATGTGAGTCTTTTCCACCCGGCATCTCCCTGGCCTGGAGTTCAGGTTGTGTTGGGTGTGTGTTGGGGGTCATAGCAAGTTTTCCCTTCTTACCTGTGAGCATGAAGCCACATCTATTAGACAGGTGCAATACCATAGTGGTGACCGAACTGCAGGGGTGCCACAAGAATGTGTGTTTTCTTAGCAGATGCAGTTCTGATATCTTCATTGTGTGTATCTGAGGCATGTGTGTAGTGTGTGTGTCGAGCCCACTGGGACGAGGGTACTCGGTACCGGACCGTGTCTGCTGCGGGGGAAGTCACGGGTGGTCCTGGTCCGATCCATTTCCCGGGCCCTGGCAAATAAAAGGGGTGTATTTACAGGGAATTGTCAGTCGTGACGCCACCCACCATATGCGGCCAGTGATGGGGCCGCCTCTGCTGCAGAACCTCCTGGGATGATGGAATGGCAGCTGAGGTGTAATAGTTCCAGTGGGTAGAACTGTATTCCCCGGGGCAGTGATGGTATAGTCTATAATGGATATGAATGGTGAAGACGGGGTTAAAGGACACACACTCACGTTTTGTAGTCAAAAGTGCAATTCTCCTCTTCTCCTGATGCTGCAGCTTCTTCTAATCCGTGTGCAGAGCTGACAGGCTGGTAGCTCTGTAGGTGGGATCTCTCTGCTGCTGGATGTAGGGCAAAGGTTGCAATCAATACACAGACTCACAGTTTTGCTGTTTTCCAAAGCTTTACTGCAGATGTTGTTGCAGGTTATAGTCCATGGAGTCTGTAATGGGGCTAAGCTCTCTCCCCACCCAGTCCGGGTCATTAGCTTCCTCGTGCTGCGCTGCGTGTGTGTCCTGAGCTGCTGCTTCTAGCTAAGCTGCTGGGACTTCTCACTCTTTCTCGGTGTTCTGCTGGTACCACTTGGCTAGGCAACTTGAGTCCTCTGTGCTGTGCTGACCCCTCCGTGTTGCTTTGCACTGGTACTAGGGGCATCTAGAGATCCCACTGTTCCTGGATTCACTGTGCTGTGGGTGCCAGACACAGTACCGGATCCGGTGTCCGTTCTGTGCGCTCTTCTGGGGCGAGTGAAGGTATCACTCCAGCTCCCAGACGTGTTCCTCAGTCTGTAGTTCTCCTGTTCCTCCAACCCTCACTAGGTCTGCACTGAGCTAACTCTGCTCTAAGTGTCCTCTTCACAGCCCTGCTCCGAGCTGAACTGAGCTCTCCCTCATGAGCAAGAGTATTTAAGGGAGCAGGTGGTGCTCCCCTCCTGGCCCAGAGGTGCTAGTGTTTGTCAGTGTGTATTGGGGAGAGAACCTATGTGGTGTTATTGTGGCATATTAACCCATGGGGTGCCACATGTGCTTTAAGATATTTAATTGTGTTTATATGAACATTTGATCATTTGCTCAGCAGATACACACATTACATGTCTGCAGGAAAACCAATGTTCATATGAACAGAAATCTCACAGACAGCACAGGCTAGTGATGTTACTACAAGAGTTGTAGCACAAAACACCGTCCCCCTCTAAACCCCCTCTGCAGCAGCCTGCAGAAGCCTGAGATTCAGTGTAATCAGCACAGAGAGGAGGGACAGAATACTAGCTTGGATAGGTGTGGATATTTAAATAACATTTTTATACTGTGACTCTTAGGAGCTTATAGCAAGAACACTACAAAGAAAACATTAATACATTTCGCATATTCTGAAACATCTGCCCAAGCCCTATTCAAGGGTGATATTAGTATCATAGTAAAAAAATGACTTGACAGAGTCCCTTTAATCAGTGAATAACCATTACACATAGTGTGTGACCATACAGTAGTGTAAGATGGCTACTATCCATTTACCTATAGCCATATAGGTTGAGAGCATTTTCAGATTACTAAGGTTGTATTTGCTTTAAAGGGATTGTCCACTAGGACAACCCCTTCTGACTCCATTTATTTCCCCTTGTTAACTAACAGACCCTATATTCACCTCCCGTGCTGGCGCCGTTTCAGTGTTGTCACTAATCGCGATTCAGGGCTCACGTGACATTGTGACATCACACGAGCCCCAAGTGCAATCACCATTGGCTTCTGTTTCCCCGCCTTAGGATCGCATGAGTTAATCAACAGGAAGTGATGCTGTGGCTGCCACTCACTTCCTGTTGGTTGCACATTAGGTCCGAAAGCGGGAACATAGAAGCCGATGGTGATTAGACGCAGGGCTCGCATGATGTCACAATGTCACGTGAGCCCTGAACTATGATTACTGACGCTGCTGGAAGGGCGCTAGCACAGGAGGTGAGTACACGGTCTATTATTCTTACTAGGGGAAACAAGTGGAATAAGAAAGGGGTGTCCTAGTAGTGGACAACCCCTCTAAATCAAACACAGCCTTAGTAATCTGTAAGTGTTCTCAACATATATTGGTATAGGTAATTGGATATTAGCCATCTTTCACTGCTGTATGGTCACACTATGGGTAATGATTATTCAGTGTTTTATAGCTTCTCTCTATCTCAAAGGCTATGCTGTGATCTCTGACCTCCTCCCACTATCCATGCTGCATTCCCTGCCTCTGCTTTTATGCAGGTTAGGATCATCCTTCCTGATTGGCTGGGTCATACCATGTGATGTGATAGCTACAAGGCATTATAGGTCAGGTCATCCTTCTGTGAGGTCAGGTCAACCTTCTATGGCTGATATACTTCTCTTCGCGTAAACTGGTGACATGCATTTTGTGGCCTATCTGTGCAAATTGTACTGTAAATTGTTTGGATTGTCTGGGTCTTTTATTTATATTCATTTTTTACTGTTGCATTTCCTAAAATTCCACACTAGTCAAATTAATTATGATTTCCACCCTCCCCCCCCCCAAAAAAAAATAATACTCTACTTCCAAAACTAGTTTCCAAACAATGTTCTCATGCATATCAGATCTGATTGGCTGAAAATTCTATGTCCGTAAACATTTCCTAATAAACTTTCACATATCTCTCAAATAATATATATTCATATAAAATATATGATCATTTATACCTTCCCCTTTCTCATCTTTCCTGCTGGTGATATTCTGAAGTGGATCCTGTTTGGAGTTTCCAGCCATACTGCCATTTGTTATGCCAGTCAGTGATAGACCAGCTAGGGTTATTTTCTCTGCCGTCACTGCTCTAAACCCTTCTACTAAATTAGGAACTAGGTTGTATTCCCTTTTAGCAGAAAGTACCTTATCTCTGCACTTTGTATTCGTGATTTGTTAATATCATGTGAATAATGTATATTAATAACTCATCCAAACTTTGTCTAGACCTTTCTGATGGATCTTGTTCTTAAAAACTATATTATGTATTTTTTAAGGCAAAAAGAAATAACAACCCAACACCCCCAAATCTAGGAATAGCTAAATTTATATGCCCAGTGATATATGGGGGTACATGTTATATGCAATTAGCTTTAAGTCATACCAGATGTGAACTTTTTGGAAGGAAACCCACATTTGGAGCGTAGAAATTCCATATAATAGATCTAATTTTCTTAATTAATCTGCTCTTCGCTATGTAAACTCACAATTCTTTGACATTTGCTCCTGTTTCTTAATGGCGTGTCACACTATTAAAATATATTAACTAATTCGACCTAATGAATATTATCAATAATTAAATAACAAAGTAAAACAACTACAATTTTGTAACCTCTTTCAGTGTATTTGGAGTCATTGATTGATCTCATTAGCAGAACACAGAAGTCCGTATAATGGCTTTGCTCCTGAGTTCCGATGCAGGGGCGTAACTACAATAGGTGCCCCCGGACCCTAGAGACTAAGGGGCCCCAAAAGTCCATTTGGCCTATAGAAAAAGACCACTTCTATTTAAAATGTGCACTAATTGGGGGCCCCATTGGAGCTTTTGCATTGGGGCCCATGAGCTTCACTGTTCCTAAGTGTTCAGTTAAAAGTGGTTTGTATGTGTTTTTAATTCCCGTATATACTCAAAATTTGGGCTGAAAAATCCCCCCTCGGCTTATACGCGAGTATACCGCCTGCCCGCCACCCCCATCAGTATACAGGCCCCCCCATCAAGATCCAGGGCCCCCCCCCTTGCTCGGCAAACCTGTAAACTAGAATCATTATACTTATCACTGTCCTGTCGCCGCCGTCCCGCCGCTGCCGACATCACGCTCCTCCGTCTTCATCCGTCTTCTTCCGGCTTCCTGTGGTCGCAGGCAATTACGTCATTGTCTGCGCCGACCACAGGAAGCCGGAAGACGCTGAATGAAGACGGAGGAGCGTGATGTCGGCAGCGGCGGGAGGGCGGCGACAGGACAGTGATAAGTATAATGATTTTACTTTACAGGTTTGCCGAGCAAGGGGGGGCCCTGGATCTTGATGGAGGGGCCTGTATACCTCTGGGGCTGCTGCTGTATATACCCCTGGGGCTGGTGCTGTATATACCCCTGGTGCTGGTGCTGTATATACCCCTGGGGCTGCTGCTGTATATACACCTGGGGCTGGTGCTGTATATACCCCTGGGGCTGGTGCTGTATATACCCCTGGGGCTGGTGCTGTATATACCCCTGGGATATACCCCTGTATATACCCCTGACGCTGCAGCACAGAACCTCTGGGGCTGGTGGTATTGCAGCTAAGGTGGTGTAGCTCTCCACGGGGAGAGCTGTGAGCCCCAGGGCAGGGATGATGTTATTTAAAGGGACAATGGAAATAACGGAAATAACTTGAGGACACAGCAAGGTGCAGTCTTTGAAGTTTACTCACAGTTGCTACACGGCTCGAGGAGGTTCCAGCCTGCAACGGGGTGCTGTGTTCTCTGTGCCGGGGCTCCAGACAACTCTCAAATTATTCATGGACTTTCTACCTGGACCCCCTTCTGATGTTCCTTTCTCGGCTGTCTCCCTGCACTGGATTCTCGCCCTCCTCTATTCCTCACTCCTTCTCCCTCCTCATGGTTACTACTCCTCCCACTACTTCCTGTTGTGTCCCTTTTATCTGCTTCCTCCACCTATAACCTCTACCTAGTTCCCTCCTCCAGCCTGGGATAGGGCCCTCCCTCAACAGGGTCTGCTCAGATCCCCTAGCCTGTAGTGATGTGGTGTTGGATGCTGGTGTGTGGTTACCAGGTAGCATCCCCTCCTTACTCGAGAGTGGGGTACCACACCTCTGGCTGAGGTGCAGTACCTCTGTGGTGACTGGACTCTCAGAGGCGCCACATATCTCCCTTGCACGTCCGCGGGCTGGACCTGGTAAAACAGAAAGGTGATAAGACATGTAATATTGTCTGAAATGCATTTCAAACTGGTAAAACATTTAACAGGTAACTTTTCTTCCCTTTATGGGATGTTCTCTTTTCTTTTTAACGTTGCATATAAAACACTATAATCAACATTATTCTAATAAAACTTCCAGTTCAAGTTAGCAGGGTACAGTGAGGTCCCTGACTGGGATGTACTTCTCACTGTCCTAAGTGAAATATCGGAGACTCGTCTAATAAAACCCCCAACGTAGGCCCTGGGCGGTCTACAGGTCATAGCTGGTCGCCTCGTTGGACCACAGTTCGGCCACGCCAAACGGATTTTTGTTCTGTGGTCTATTGTAAAGGGTAAAGTTTCAAATGTCTAATGAGGTTAACCTAACTATTTACATTTATACTTCCACTCTCTCTACTTCAGCTTCCAGGGCAGTTCACAGGTTCTTTGACCACCTTCTTGCCTGTGAGGTCCGGTCTCGCCATCCATCGCTGCAACATTTTTTTCAGCAGGGCCTCCATCCATCTCTCCAAGTCATCCACCTGGGCTTGTCTCAACTGCAGCCTCAGCTTTTTCATCTCCTTCTGCACAAACATCAGGTGTCACCGGGTCTAGATCGCTTTGCGGACCGCTGGGGGAGTCCTCCGCTTCCTCTCCATGCGCCGGAGTGTTCCGGTCGCCTCTCTTCATGGCATTTGCTAAGCCCCGTGCTCCTGTGGGCGGGAGTGGGCATGGCTTTTCACGCCATTTGGCAACCTGGCCCACGATGGGAGGCTGCACCACTCCCCTTGACATACACATGGCACTTGTTCTTTTTTGGCGGGCACCATTACAGTCTACAACATGGTCTTTGGACGCACCCAATCCACTGTATCAGTACATCCTGTTCGTGATGCCAAGTTGACACACCCCACCAGGGCTGTGGGACACTCGGAATCCGGGACTTCAGTTCTCTTGGGGGATGTCACAGTGGCTTACCTGGCTCTGTGGCCCTGGCGGTGTCATTGAAATGGAGGGGTAGTTTATTTGGGAAATTAATTGATTTTATGACGCCACCCGTGGGTTTTGGCAATTGGGATGGATGCCGACACTGCAGCACAGATCCTCTAGGGCTGGTGGTATTGCAGCTAAGGTGGTGTAGCTCTCCATGGGTAAAGCTGTGAGCCCCAGGGCAGGGATGATGTTATTTATAGGGACAACAACGTGGTAATAACTTGAGGACACCACAAGGTGCAGTCTTTGAAGTTTACTCACAGTTGCTACACGGCTCCAGGTGGTTCTAGCCTACAACAGGATGCTGTGCTTTGGGCCAGTGCTCCAGACAACTCTCAAATTATTCAGGGACTTTCTACCTGGACCCCTTTCTGATGTTCCTTTCTCGGCCGTCTCCCTGCATTGGTTTCTCTCCCTCCTTCTCGCCTCACACCCAATTGTCTCGAGCCAATAGCCTCGGATCCTGTCGGATGACCACGGCCTAGTCCCCTGACCCATCGCGTCCACCTTTTTCACGAATGAGTGTGGACTCGGATCGTGGTACTTGAAGTCACCTCGGTCCCCGGTTTGTCAGTTGAGTCATGCAGTTACTCCACTAAACTGGGGCCGGTCCCCTTCCTGAGGACTAGTCCTTCTAGCTGACTTCGGATTCTCCGTCAGCTCTGATTTGGGCACCATGGGTGGATCACTCACTTCCCGTGCCCCTGGGACTCCTTCTGTCTCTCTTGAGCCCTTCTCTGGCTCCTCCATCAGTTTTGTCCTTTCTCTCTGTCTCGGGATGAGCTCCACCGGCTCCAGTCCCCTGGACGTCTCTCTCACGTCCGCTTGTCTTCGTGTCCTCACTCCAACTCCCTCACGTCTTCCTTTTCTTTGGATGAACCTCTCTGCTCCACTTCCTGGGACACATTTCCTCACATCTCTCCTGCGACTCCTCTACTCCTCACTCCTCTCTCTCCCTCATCGTGATTACTACTCCTCCCACTACTTCCTGGTATGTCCCTCTTATCTACTTCCTCCACCCACACCCTTCACCTATTTCCCTCCTCCAGCCTGGGATAGGGCCCTCCTTCATCAGAGTCTGCTCATATCCCCTGGCCTAGAGTGGTGCGGTGTTGGATGCTGGTGTGTGGGTACCAGATAGCATCCCATCCTTACCCTAGAGTGGGGTAACACACCTCTGACTGAGGTGCAGTACCTCTGTGGTGACTGGACCCTCAGGGGCACCACATACCTCCCTCGTAAAACCAAGCACGTCCGTGGGCTGTCAGTGGCACCAAATATACTGTGGGGGAGCATTTTTGTTGGCACCATATTTTATGGGTTCCATCAAATGTAGACATTTATGGTCATCAAAAAAATGTGAGAGAAATACCCAAATACAGCACTTATGTACCATGAGCCTACTGTCTCCACCAATTTGTTCTTTTGATATGGGAACCCATGATCTCTATGTACTACAGATAACCTGGGTATTGGGATTTTTCCACATTGGCTCATTTTCTAATGACTCTTTCCAAGGGATTATGAGCCATGATGTACTAGAACACAAATCATCTTAAGAAGGTTCCCAGTGGCTAAAGAGGCCCCAGATCTCAAAGACTTGGAGGAAATACATAGAAAAAAAAGCAGCATGTCTGCCATGTCTCCACATGTTGAGTGTTTGCTCTGAAGACTAGTGCACTGGTGACCCAGACGGGCACATTGAGGTTAGCCCCCAAGGTGACACGGGAAGTACAAAGATCCCATGTTGGGAAAAGTTCTCGCGACTTCTCCATTCTATCTATAGTATCAATCTGCGTCTCTGTTATTTCTTCTGCCTTGGCATATCTTAGACTTATTTAGAATATCAACACCATCAATCATGTGCCGCAGGGCCCCTAACAGCTGGATGAACCTCAGCTGTCATCTGCTTGGCCATTTGTCATTTCCACATGTCCGCTTGCCATGTAGGACTTCAGCCCTAGAACAATTTTTCTTCCTCGTTCTGAAAATGTTCCCTCTGAATAAGGAAACAAATGATTAATACGGGACCGAGCCTTAAAGATGGGGGTCAAAACCAAAGTCTTAAACAAACATGTGCTAGGTTGAGGAAAGTCTGACTTGACTTGCAAAATTGCATGTGTTCAGAGCAAGCACATGGTCACACAGTCATTACCGGCCATCTTTTCTTGGCGTTGCAAGGAGGTTTAACGGTAGAAAGAATAGAAATTCCACCAAGACAAAAAAAAGGCATTATCTTGATTTTTTAGATCAATATCCTAACCCAAGGATAAGTCATTAACCCCTTCCTGATGTCTATGAATCTCACAATTTGGGTGCATGTTTTACAAAGTTGGCACCCACCTCTAGCAGTGTTGTGGATCTATCTACCTATCTATCTATCTATCTATCTATCTATCTATCTATCTATCTATCTACCTATCTGTCAGACTCTCAGGGTAATCATCTGACAGTGGAACCTCTGGGCCGTAACCCACCAAATGCCACCTGGAGGAGCAAACATGGATGACCACTGAGTTTTTTGCTAACGCCACAAAAGGTTGAGATAGGCGTAGGTGGTAGGTACCAGCCAGGTGCAGCCCCATGGGCTATCGATGCCAAAATAGCTGTCTTCAGGGATCGGCTCTTACGGACAGAAAGAGTCACTAATTAGGTGCGGCCGGAGCAGCCGATGCTGACAAGTGATGCCACTCGGCAGTAGCATGTAGATGTAGGCTGGTATGTGGTGCAGTAGGTGCAGATCAGAGCAGGCTTTTCATGGTAGATGCAGGCTGGAGCAGGCACCAGGAGAAGACACGAGTTAGCAGGTGCGGGCACAGTAATACAGGGTACAGGGACAGCTAGACAGGGACAGGGCCAGAGGCGGACCTACCGTAGTGCAGCTGAAGCTGCACCAAGGCCCTGACCGGCTAGGGGGCCCCTCAAGCCTGCAGGCCCCCGTAACCCGATTTCAGAGGAGAGGAGGGTCAGGCAAAGGAAGCTTCCTGCTTCCCTTGCCTGATCCCGCCCCTCCTCTCCTCTGACGTCCGACTCCCAGGAATGCTTTTGCCGCCTCAGCGCACATAGGAGAGCCGCATCACCAATAACAGCTCCTGCTCCTTGCCGACGGCCGCCAGCACCCCCCCCTTACCATGGCTGCACCAGGGCCCTCCGGTTTCAAGGTCCGCCACTGGACAGAGCTCAAGGTAGAAGAACAGGATTAAGGAAGCAGGAGACCTGAGAAATAGCAATGCCACTAAGGGATAGACCGTGTTGCCCAGGCACCTCCTAATGAGGGAAGGTGCCTTTAATAACACTGTGCTGCTCAGCCACAGGCTGAGAAGCACTTCCAGGTGAGAACGCTCTAGCCGTTTAAGAAAAGGGGGATTTCGCATGACCAAAGTGCCTTCCTGGAAGGCCTGTGAGATAGATGCTGGGACAGAGGGCCTTAATCAGGAGACAGGACTTTAATAGATGACACAGGTCCACTGGAAGGGTGAGTAAGCTGCAGCCGTCAGACTCCCTGCTGCAGGGATGTCGGTGCCACAGTGAGCGCTACACTGTTTATCTATCTATCTATCTATCTATCTATCTATCTATCTATCTATCTATCTATCTATCTATCTATCTATCCTTTCACCAAATGAATGTATTTTATAGCGTGTTCAGCACTAAATTTCAGTTAGCGGTGGGAGTATTGGTGTATTAGATTGTTTTCTAAAACCAAGCTGATAGAAATGAATATGCCTTTTCTTTCTTTCTTTTTTTTTTTTTGCAAATGGCTTTTATAATAGGCAGGAATCTACAGAAGATGGAAGTGAATCAATGCAAAGTTCTGAATTCCCATTACACAGAGAATTATCGTCGATTATTTATACATTATTCTTGGTATAGATCCTCTTTAAAATGCTAAAAACAATCGTAAGGATAAAAAAAAGCATTTCAGATTTCATCAAGTACAAGTATGAGTTGTAGACACTTTTTGACAACGAGAAAGTTAAGATGTACAGTAAGTATTATACACGAGGAGAATATTACTGCGAGCTGGATAATTACTAAGTGATTGCTGATATTCTCTAATGGATTGTCCTTTATGAGATCGGTGTGGTTCTGCTGATCAATCAGGTATGAGATAGATAGATAGATAGATAGATAGATAGATAGATAGACAGACAGACAGACAGACAGACAGACAGAGATAGATAGATAGATAGATAGATAATAGACAGCTAGATAGATAGATAGATAGACAGACAGACAGACAGAGATAGATAGATAGATAATAGACAGCTAGATAGATAGATAGATAGATAGATAGATAGATAGATAGATAGATAGATAATAGACAACTAGATAGATAGATAGATAGATAGATAGATAGATAGATACATACATACTGTAGATAGATAACCAGAAACATTTCTCTGTAGCACTCAGCTAATACCAATAATGCACATGTGCTAACAAGCAGTTTATATATGAGGAAAAAATTAAAAACGTATTTAAAAAAAAAAAAAAAAATCAATATTCTTATTTTTTTATTTTCTGGAGTTCTTGGTACACACATTGGCCAATGTCTGTTTGCTCATCAACCACGACTCGGTGACCTCAGGTCTGATGAGTCCTGCGCTGACATCCCTGTCCTCCTTGTTCTCCCTGTCCCACTTCTAAGTGGGTGGACACCATCTCAACCTCAGACCACCTGGAGGCGATGAGGGTGCTAAGTGCAGCTATGGAGCCAGCAACTCCACATATTAGACGTAAACAGAAAAATAAACTGCACAGCACTCAAGATATAGTGTGAACTGGTGCAAGCTGCAACGCTGGAACAAACAACCAGAAAAAATTCTCTGCAGCACTCAGCTACTACCAATAATGCACATATGCTAACAAGCAATATATGAGGAAAAGAGTAAAAACTTACGTTTTTTTTCAAAAAACTCAACATTCTTATTTTTTTATTTTCTGGGGTTCTTGGTACATACATTGGCCAATGACTGTTTGCTCATCAACCGTGACAAGGCGTCCCCAGGTCTGATGAGTCCTACGCTGACATCCCTGTCCTCCTTATCCTCCCTGTCCCACTTCTTTTTTTTCTGTTTACTGTTTATAGATAGATAGATAGATAGATAATTTGATAAAAATTCTTGCAGCACACAGCTACTACCAATGATGTACAAGTGCTATAAGCTATATGTATATGAGGAAAAAGTTAAAAACTTACGTTTTTTTCAAAAAACTCAAAAATTCTAATTTTTTATTTCTGAAGTTCTTGGTACATACATTGGCCAATGTCTGTTTGCTCATCAACTGCGACAAAGTGACTTCAGGTCTGATGAGTCCTATGCTGACATCCCTATCCTCCTTGTCCACCCCCCACTCTCCAGTGGGCGGACTCCATCTAGACCCTCGATCACCTGGAACTTCAGAAATAAAAAATTAGAATTTGTGAGTTTTTTAAAAAAAACGTAAGTTTTTAACTTTTTCCTCATATACATATAGCTTATAGCACTTGTACATCATTGGTAGTAACTGAGTGCTGCAAGAATTTTTATCAAATTATTTGACCCAGTGTCCCTGCTGGCACCAGTTCACATTAGTCTGTGAGTGCTGTGCAGTTTTTTTCTTGTTATTTATCATATGGAGTTGCAGGCTCTATGCTGCAATTTGCACCCTCATTACCTACAGGTGATCGAGGGTCTAGATGGTGTCCGCCCACTGAAGAGTGGGGGGGTGGACAAAGAGGACAGGGATGTCAGCAGTAGGACTCATCAGACCTGAAGTCACTTTGTCGCAGTTGATGAGCAAAAAGACATTGGCCAATGTATGTACCAAGAACTTCAGAAATAAAAAATTAGAACTTTTGAGTTTTTTGAAAAAAACGTAAGTTTTTAACTTTTTCCTCATATATATACAGCTTGTTAGCAATTGTACATCATTGGTAGTAGCTGTGTGCTGCAGAGAATTTTTATCAAATTATTTGACCCTGCGTCCTTGCTAGCACCAGTTCACATTAGTCTGTGAGTGCTGTGCAGTTTTTTTCTTGTTTTTTCTTGTTAGATAGATAGATAACTAGATAGAATAGAAACACTGCACAGCACTCACAGACACAATGTGAACTGGTGCCAGCAGGGACACTGGGTCAAACAACTAGAAAACTAGGTAACTAGATAGATAATAGATAAATAATAGATAGGTAGATAAATAGATATTAGATAGATAGGTAGATAGATAGAGAGAGAGATAGATTTATGGGAAAAAAAGAATGCATAGTTGTTTCTGATTTGCAAATGGATATATTTTGAGACAAAATTTTCAAAACATCTCAAATTATCATCAAATATAAGCACCATAACAATCCTGGGACTTCCAGCCTCAGCTACTATAACTGAGGTTATTAAAGGTTCTGCTGCTGGTTACACTTGGGCAAATCATCTGTGGCGCCCCGCAACGAGTGCGTCACAAGAGGGTATTGCAGCCATAAATGCAGCCGCAATATTCTCTGACTCAGCAATGATCCGGTTAACATAGAGATCCAACCCTACATGCAACACCTAGAACAGAGGGCCAATCATAGGTCATGGGGGGTGGAGTGTTAGGGTAGTGTAGTAGCACACAATAATCTAGACAAAAAAGGAGAATAGTCTAGAACTCGGAGAAGAAGGGTCTAAGACTAGAACTTGGAGAGGAGCGGGGGCTCCTCACCCCGTGCGGGCCCCTGGGCCGTCACCGGTCGGGTGTCAGCACCTGAGGCCTTAACTACCGGGATTGGGCATTATCTACACGGGTTCCCAAAAGACTCCCGTGCCCACAACTCACAGCCGGTTCACTGGTACCGAAGCTGGCAGCAGTTCACCTCTGCCACGCGAACCAGAAGAGTGGAGGAGCAGCTTTACAGGAGCACCCCACCACAAGCCAACTTCCAGTCGTCTAACCAGCGGTGTACCCACTGAGGGACCCAAGGCTCCCCAAAACATCCAGAACGTACATCATGGATAGGGCATTGAAGCAGCCTCCCCGTACCCGACCTGGTATTCCTGGGCGACACTGGCAACCAAATAGGTAGAAAGGAGGAACACTGCGGATCTCTAAGGGACACCATCACTGCTGAGTCCACCCGGTCCACTACTCAACCACTGTATGCCATGTACTGCCTGCTGGTTACAGTAAAGACCCGTTGCAGAGACTTTCTGTGTCCGTGCTTCCTTATGAACTGTCCGTCCGCACTAAAAGGTAACCGCAGCTGCCGCACAACATCTTGAGCAGCTCCAACCTCCGGGGATCACCACTCAGCCTGTGGGGAGCGTAACATCTAGCTGCTGTCCATCCCCCGGAGGTTCCGCAGCGTCGGTAGTCCTTACCGAACTACTCATAGGTGGCGTCACGAATAAATTAAAACCCCTTTAATCTGTTCCACCAAGACGTCTTCACTTTTGATCTGCACTACACCGGGCCCCACTACCGGCAGGCGCGGTCCACCCGTGACAAGGAGGAAGGAAGCATCGCCTGTCTAAACCGGAGTCCCGGCCACGGTGAGTCACATCAATATCTTCTGCTGGCAGCCTCTGTGTAATCACTGACTGATGACGTCTCAGATGTGCTCAATGGGTGAAGAGTCCGAAGACACTGTAGCCATGAGAGGCAAGTCTGGAGACACTGCAGCCATAGGTGACATGTCTGGAGATACTGCAGCCATGGGAAACAAGTCCGGAGATACTGCAGCAATGGAAGAAAAGTCTAGAGATGCTGCAGCCATGGAAGTCAAGTCTGGAGAACCCGCAGCCATGGGAAACAAGTCTGGAGATGCTGCAGCCATGGGAAACAAGTCTGGAGATGCTGCAGCCATTGCAGAAAAGTCTGGAGATGCTGCAGTCATGGGAGACAAGTCTGGAGACGCTGCACCCATAGGAGACAAGTCTGGAGATGCTGCAGACATGGGAGACAAGTTTAGATATTCTGCAGCCATGGGAGACAAGTCTGGAGATGCTGCAGACATGGGAGACAAGTCTGGAGACCTTGCAGCCATGGGAGACGAGTGTGGGGACTTCAGTATCTTCCAAGTCACCAAACTTGTCTCACAGAGCTGCAGGGGTGTCCCGTCGGTGCGTAGTGGGGCCATTTTCCTTTAGTATACCCGCATTGCCAAGCTACAATTTGACATCTAGTATCCAGACATCCAGAAAATAGTCACACAGGCGACACTTGCACAGATCATAATCAGTGGCTATTTTCTGGAAGTCTGGACATTAGAGGCTGAATTGCAGCTTGGCAATGCAGGTAGGCTAAAGGAAAATTGCGACCCCCACTGCATGCTGACGCAACACCCCTGCAGCTCCGTGGCCACAGCTTTGTCCCCACCCTCCGTGGACCTGTGAAACCTGCCTCCTCCCCTGCTCTACCACCACAACCCCCCTTGGTAAGCCATGGTGGGTTCAGTGTGGTGCGGCCATGTACCAAGATGGGGTATATATGAGTCGGTCGACAGGATAGGGGGTATTCGGTTTCCGGGACAAACGGTCACTTCGATAGGGGATCACGGCTGGTTGGTTCCCAGGTCCGTGCCCTGGACTCTCAATGGCGGGGATGATGGAGGATGATGATGATGGATGGGGAAACGGTAACGTGACATCACCTGTGGTACCTAGTAACGTGGATACCAGCGCTGCGGCCGGCCGCTGAGGTGATGGAGGTGCAGCTCAGAGTAGTACAGCTCCCCACAGGTGGAGCTTTACCTCAGGGCAGCGGGGGTAGATGAGGGGAGTAGTTGTCCTCACCTCTTTGATGCTGAGGCCCTCTGGGCGCCGGAGGAAAGGCGCACAGTCATCGCTTCAACTCAAACGTTTCTTTACTGGTACCAGCAGATGATACAGTACACAGTCACAGTCTGATTTAGCGGGTATGTAGCCACAGATTTTGGGGTAACTTTGCAGAGGCTGTCGGTGGTGCCCTCTTACAACTTTCGGGGTCTGTGTTCCTCTTTACTCTCATTAACCACTCTGAAGAGCTCCTTCGCCAGTCCCCTGGTCTGCTACGTTTAGGTACGGTCGGTTCCTTACCAATATGGATGGGAGCGATGAATAGTAATCCTCCCACCACCGGAATTCGGTCCTTTCTCTAACGCGTCCTGGACCTTTTTAGAACTG
The DNA here is from genome assembly GCA_033576535.1 of Allobates femoralis. Lineage (NCBI taxonomy): Eukaryota > Metazoa > Chordata > Amphibia > Anura > Aromobatidae > Allobates > Allobates femoralis. The sequence goes on from JARQOC010000005.1 coordinate 556,918,290, forward strand.
AGGTAGAGGTACAGTCCGTGGCGCTATGGCTTCCTTTTGTCGGTCCCACAGCTTGTTGGTTCGCAGTCAGGGATAGACCTCTAACTACCTTGGCTCCGGTATGCCGGTGTCGACCCCGGACTCCCTAGCCGGCTCCAACCGGTCCTAGTATGTCCCCTCCAGTTTGTGGGTCACCTCTCTCCTCTTGTCATGAATGCTGTCAGGTACGTCCTCACTTGCTGCCTTCCCAGCACTGTCTGACTGGAACTCACTCAACTGTCACTCAAGTCTCCTGCTCTACTCTAGGCTCCACCCCCTGGACCTACTGAATATACGGTCCCTATGCTAAGGTGGCCTAGTGTATGGGTGCTTATGACAGACCCCCATATCCATGACTACGGAGGCACTGCACCTTCTGTTTGGGGTGCAGTACCTCCCAGTGACGCCTTCCCATAGGGGCGCCACACATACATTCCATGCTGGGGCGGGCCTGGGTAAGTTTTTGTTTTAAAGATTTGGATTATAAGACACATCCCCATTTTCCCCCTAATTAAGGGGGGGGGAAGGTGCGTCTTATAAACTGAAAAATACAGTACTCAACATGTGCATGACACTTCAGGAGTCTCATAGACTTTTCTGGCATCAGGATCTGCATGCAGTTTTTGGACAAAATTGCATCAAAAGGCGCAACGTGTGCACAGGGTCTTATGGTGAGTGGTACAGCTATATGGGGTCCAGGTAGCCCCCCCCCCGTATTGTAGATCTCAGTGATACATCACATCATAGATGGAAATAATAAACCCAGACTGTCACAGAGCGATAGCTGACAGCCGAGGTAATCGTGGCCAATAATTGTAGCACTTCTATCCTGAGCCACAAGAGTCAGGTACAAACTTCAGGAATATATTGCCTCCCGCTGACAAGGGAATAGAAGCAATTTATGTGAAGCTCCGTCTGCAGCCGGACTGGAAGGAGCTGGTTATGTGCAGACATTACGCTGCAGAGTAAAATGCATGGAGATTGCTTCTCTAAAAGAAAATGATTTTGCAAATGATGAACCGCGGAGAGACGTTTACACATAACTTTTACTATCGGAACATAACCATTCTGTTTTTTTATACACAAAAAAGATTTTCCAGATTTATGTACCGTCTATATCGTACTGTCTCTTTAAATGTCAAAGTAACAGTTAGATCTACAGAGACGTGGGTGTCTTCTGGTATCCCACAGATCCTCAGCACCAGTTGTCATGATGCACCTGGGATCCTGTATACAAAGATATCAGCCCTTACTTATGGAAAAAAACAAACCCAGATCTACAAATCTCCAAGTAAAAAGATATCAAAAACACGCAAGTGTCACGAGTGTGTCGCACCCTGCTGTGACCCCTGGGATATATGGGATCATAAGGACAAAGCTGATTGCAGATCCTCTTTAGAACCTGCTCCTTTCAGTGCTGAAGGAATTAAGAGTTCCTTTCTCATTTTGCTGAGAAACCTTGTAGCTTTAATCTTAGCTGTTGTTCCTTATGACCACTCCCTTCCTCTTTATAAACTCACTCCTAGTTCTCTCCTATGCCTGTTGTTGTTTGTAGTGATTCCGGGATATACACCGCGCTGACCAGCAGGAGTAGATAAGGATTGTTTATCCAGCAGGAGTAGATAAGGATTCTTTATTCAGCACACATCACACAACACACTGGTACCGCAACAAAAGGAGGTGAGTGGATCCCTGCAAGCCCCCTTTTGGTGTCCCCTGGTAACCACTCTATGTGCGCTCCCCACCCTCCTCTTTTTGCACTATGCCTGTTGTAGCTCTTCTTTGCTGACCACTGATCACTCCCTTCCTCTATTTAAACTCCTGGTTCTCTCCTATGCCAGTTATAGATCTTCTATGCTGACCACTGACCACTCCCTTCGTCTATTTAAATTCACTCCTAGCTGTCTCCTATGCAGGTTATAAATCTTCTATGCTGACCACTCTGGTGAAGTTGTTCAAGTAGATAAAAACTGATCATATTCAGTACTTGTGTTGCCCCGCCTTTATTATGGCGGGCCTACTGCTTCCTGTTATGTCATGTATTATCTGACTTTGTTTAAGGTGTTGAACTGTAGCAGAAGTTAGAGGGTTAAACATTTTTTCAGTTAGAACGTGGCTCCAGCTGTATAACGCAGTCAGCACCGGTAGCGTCCTATCCATACTTTGGAATTGGATATGCTACACACATGTTAAAAAAGGGCAAAAGGTGGGACAATTAAGTAAGAATTGAAATTAGTAACAATAGACATTTTGCCTCCTTCAGACATCGAGGCCAAATGTTTCTTCTATTTCTATTTGATCCAAAGCTGTAGTCCGAGTCTCTGTATTTCTCTTATTATTATTTTTAACAGCCTTTAGCTCAATTTTAAGCCTCAGTGACTTGATGGAGGCAGATCGATATTATGTAGCCTAGATAGGTCCACCAGGGTCTTCTCCAAGCCTAGGTAGGTCCACCAGGGTCTTCTCCAAGCCTAGGTAGGTCCACCAGGGTCTTCTCCAAGCCTAGACAGTTCCACCAGGGTCATCTCCAAGCCTAGGTAGGTCCACCAGGGTCTTCTCCAAGCCTAGGTAGGTCCACCAGGATCTTCTACAAGCCTAGATAGGTCCACCAGTGTCTTATCAAAGCCTAGATAGGCCCACCAGGGTCTTCTCTAAACCTAGATAGGTCCACCAAGGTCTTTTCTAAGTCTACATAGGCCTACAAGGGTCTTGTCTAAGCCTAGATAGGTCGACCAGAGTCTTCTCCAAGCCTTGATAGGGAGAAAAAGTGCTGGAAGGGAAAAGGCGCACAATAGTGTATATCTGTATGCTTTCAATATTAAATGAATATCAGTACAGGCTCACCCGGGCTGGTTGTGATCCGTCACAACCACTGTTAAAGCATATGATATCCATGATATCCAGGTCCCAATGCAGCAGTCTCTCATCTATTATATAATCACGAATGGGTTTTTTGCCCCTTTTGAGTCCGCTCACGCTGCGAGTCAATGTCGTCATGTGGATACGCCCGAAGCATTGGCCGCGCAGCGGCCATTGCGAGCAGTTCTAAGGCGACTCGCTATGCCCGCGCAGCGGGCATGGCGAGTCGCCTTAGCAGCGCGAAGCATTGGCCGCGAAGCGGCCATTGCGAGTCAGAGACTCCTCTGCTAGAATCCCGATGCATCTGCATCGGGCACCCAGCTAGTGTATTATAATCCAGAGATATATAGAGAGAAAAGGGACTTCAGATCGTGCTCCCATTCCAATGAACTAGTGAAATGGAGTAATTAAACTCATTTAGGGGTTTATTTCGGCAAAAAAAAACACTAAACCACTAAATGAGTTTAATAACTCCATTGCACTAATTCATTGGAATGGAGCGCGGTTCAAAGTCCCTATTCCCAAGCCTTGATAGATCAACCAGAGTCTTCTCCAAACCTAGATAGTTCCAACAGGGTGTTCTCCAAGCCTAGATAGGTCCACCAGGGTCTTCTCCAAGCCTAAAAAGGTTGACCAGGGTCTTTGCCAAGCCTAGATAGGTCTACCAGGGTCTTCATCAAGCCTAGATAGGTCCATCAGGGTCTTCTCAAAGCCTAAAAAGGTCCACCAGGGTCTTCACCAAGCCTAGATAGGTCCACCAGGGTCTTCTCCAAGCCTAAAAAGGTCCACCAGGGTCTTCGCCAAGCCTAGATAGGTCCACCAGGGTGTTCTCCAATCCTAAAAAGATCCACCAGGATATTCGCCAAGCCTAGATAGGTCCACCAGGGTCTTCTCTGCTATTATCTTGATTGTATCAAGCCATCAGGTTGCTGGTCTACCTCTTCTCCTTGTTCCTTCTATTCTCCCGACCTTGATGTCCTTCTCCAGTGATTGCTCTCTTCATATGATGAGTCCAAAGTAGGCAAGTCATAGATTAATGATTCTTGTTTCAAGTGACATACAGTCATATGAAAAAGTTTGGGCACCCCTCTTAATCTTACTCTTTTTTTTTTTGTTTAAAATTGTTTTTGTGTACCAGCTATTTCAGTGTGATCTATGTAATAAGTGATGGACACAGTAATATTTCAGGATTGAAATGAGGTTTATTGTACTAACCGAAAATGTGAAATACCGTATGCAATATTTCAAAAATTGACAGGTGCAAAAATATGGGCACCTCAACAGAAAAGTTACATTAATATTTAGTAGATCCACCTTTTGCCTCTAGTCGCTTCCTGTAGCTGTTAATGAGTTCCTGGATCCTGGATGAAGGGATTTTTGACCATTCCTCTTTACAAAACAATTCCAGTTCAGTTAAGTTTGATGGTCCCCGAGCATGGACAGCCCGCTTCACAACATCCCACAGATGTTCAATGATATTCAGGTCTGGGGACTGGGATGGCCATTCCAGAACATTGTAATTCTTCCTCTGCATGAATGCCTGAGTAGATTTGGAGCGGTGTTTTGGATCATTTTCTTACTGAAAGATCCATCCCCGGCGTAACTTCAACTTTGACACTGATTCTTGAACTTTATTCTCAAGAATCTGCTGATACTGAGTGGAATCCGTGCGACCCTCAACTTTAACAAGATTCCCGGTGCCGTCATTGGCCACACAGCCCCAAAGCATGATGGACCCTCCCCCAAATTTGACAGTGGATAGCAAGTGTTTTTCTTGGAATGCTGTGTTTTTGTGGCGCCATGCATAACGCCTTGTTGTATGACCAAACAACTCAATCTTTGTTTCATCAGTCCACAGGACCTTCTTCCAAAATGAAACTGGCTTGTCCAAATGTGCTTTTGCATACCTCAGGCGACTCTGTTTGTGGTGTGCAGGCAGAAACGGCTTATTTTGCATCACTCTCCCATACAGCTTCTCCTTGTGCAGTGTGCGCTGTATTGTTGACCGATGCACGGTGACACCATCTGCAGCAAGATGATGCTGCAGGTCTTTGGAGGTGGTCTGTGGATTGTTCTTGACTGTTCTCACCATTCTTCTTCTCTGCCTTTCTGATATTTTTGTTGGCCTGCCACTTCTGGTCTTTACAAGAACTGTCCCTGTGCTCTTCCATTTCCTTACTATGTTCCTCACAGTGGAAACTGACAGGTTAAATCTCTGAGACAACTTTTTGTATCCTTCCCCTGAACAGCTATGTTGAACAATCTTTTTTTTCCAGATCATTTGAGAGCTGTTTTGAGGAGCCCATGATGCCACTCCTCAGAGAAGATGCAACTAGGAGAACAACTTGCAAGTGGACACCTGAAATAGCTTTTCTCATGATTGGATACACCGGGCTATGAAGTACAAAGCTCAATGAGGTTACCAAACCAATTTAGTGCTTCAGTAAGTCAGTTAAAAGTAGTTATGAGTATTCAAATCATGAAAATCAGAAGGGTGCCCATACTTTGGCACCTGTCAAATTTTGAAACAATGCATATTTCACATTTTTGGTTAGTATAATAAACCTCATTTCAATCCTGAAATATTACTGTGTCCATCAGTTATTACATAGATCACACTGAAATATTACTGTGTCCATCAGTTATTACATATATCACACTGAAATATTACTGTGTCCATCAGTTATTACATAGATCACACTGAAATATTACTGTGTCCATCAGTTATTACATAGATCACACTGAAATACTACTGTGTCCATCAGCTATTACATATATCACACTGAAATATTACTGTGTCCATCAGTTATTACATACATCACACTGAAATATTACTGTGTCCATCAGTTATTACATAGATCACACTGAAATATTACTGCGTCCATCAGTTATTACATACATCACACTGAAATATTACTGTGTCCATCAGTTATTACATACATCACACTGAAATATTACTGTGTCCATCAGTTATTACATATATCACACTGAAATATTACTGTGTCCATCAGTTATTACATACATCACACTGAAATATTACTGTGTCCATCAGTTATTACATACATCACACTGAAATATTACTGTGTCCATCAGTTATTACATACATCACACTGAAATATTACTGTGTCCATCAGTTATTACATATATCACACTGAAATATTACTGTGTCCATCAGTTATTACATACATCACACTGAAATATTACTGTGTCCATCAGTTATTACATACATCACACTGAAATATTACTGTGTCCATCAGTTATTACATACATCACACTGAAATATTACTGTGTCCATCAGTTATTACATAGATCACACTGAAATATTACTGTGTCCATCAGTTATTACATATATCACACTGAAATATTACTTTGTCCATCAGTTATTACATAGATCACACTGAAATATTACTGTGTCCATCAGTTATTACATACATCACACTGAAATATTACTGTGTCCATCAGTTATTACATACATCACACTGAAATATTACTGTGTCCATCAGTTATTACATACATCACACTGAAATATTACTGTGTCCATCAGTTATTACATACATCACACTGAAATATTACTGTGTCCATCAGTTATTACATATATCACACTGAAATATTACTGTGTCCATCAGTTATTACATATATCACACTGAAATATTACTGTGTCCATCAGTTATTACATAGATCACACTGAAATATTACTGTGTCCATCAGTTATTACATATATCACACTGAAATATTACTGTGTCCATCAGTTATTACATACATCACACTGAAATATTACTGTGTCCATCAGTTATTACATACATCACACTGAAATATTACTGTGTCCATCAGTTATTACATACATCACACTGAAATATTACTGTGTCCATCAGTTATTACATACATCACACTGAAATATTACTGTGTCCATCAGTTATTACATAGATCACACTGAAATATTACTGTGTCGAGTTATTACATAGATCACACTGAAATATTACTGTGTCCATCAGTTATTACATACATCACACTGAAATATTACTGTGTCCATCAGTTATTACATAGATCACACTGAAATATTACTGTGTCCATCAGTTATTACATAGATCACACTGAAATATTACTGTGTCCATCAGTTATTACATAGATCACACTGAAATATTACTGTGTCCATCAGTTATTACATAGATCACACTGAAATATTACTGTGTCCATCAGTTATTACATAGATCACACTGAAATATTACTGTGTCCATCAGTTATTACATACATCCAGGGCCGGCCCTACCGCTGTGCGAGTTGTGCGGTCGCACAGGGCGCCGCCTGCCATGCTTCAAAGGGGGCGCCAGAGAGACGGATATTTACGTTCTCTCTGCGGCTCCGCCGATTAAAGGGTTACTACTATTATTTCCTGCAGTGCCCCCGCCCTCCTGTAAGTGCCCGTACCGCCCCCCCGCCGTCCGCACGTTTGAGTTACCTGTCCCGTCCTCCTTGTTGCTTGTACCGCCCTCCCTGAAGTGCCTGTCCCGCCCTCCTCCTGTTGCCGGAGCCATGGCAACACAAGCAGTTTGATTGGAGCAGAGAGAGCAAGTTAAGTTACACCTGCTGCCCCTGCTCCAATCATTGTACGGTGGTCTAATCACCCTGGTTCCCGCCTTATATTGCAGCTGTAAGGAGTCACTGAAGTGACTATTTTCTGTCACACACGGCAAGACCTCGATACCAGTAAGATGATTGGGCCCTCTCTCTCTGTGACCACAGTCAGTGAACAGGTGTGTAGTTTCTAACACCTAATCCTAACTATTGACCCTAATCCTAACCACTGACCCTAACAACTAACCCCTGACCCTAATACTAATCCCTGACCCTAACACCTAATCCTAACCCCCTGACCTTAACACCTAATTCCTAACAACTAATCCTAACCCTAAACCATGACCCTAACACCTAATCCTACCCCTGAGCCTAACACATAATCCTATCCCCTGACTCTAATCCTAATCCCTCACCCTAACACTTAATCCTAACCCCGGGCTCTAATCCTAATCCCTGACCCAAACACCTAATCCTATCCCCTGACCCTAATCCCTGACCCTAACACCTAATCCTATCCCCTGACCCTAATCCCTGACCCTAACACCTAATCCTATCCCCTGACCCTAATCCCTGACCCTAACACCTAATCCTATCCCCTGACCCTAATCCCTGACCCTAACACCTAATCCTATCCCCTCACCCTAACACCTAATCATAACCCCTGACCTTAAAACCTAATCCTAACCCTGAACCCTAAGTATGAATTACGTAGTGTTTTGGATGTAGCAAAAATATGCTACATCCAAAACGCTGCTAACACTGATTGTGGGTACAGGCCCTAACGGTTCATGCCCACAATTAGGATTAGTAGCGTTTTGGATATCCAAAATGCTGGATTGTACAGTAGAAGCACAGTGGATGGATTAATTAATACCGTTTCCACTGTGATTCTTCATTACGCAGCATATCCTGACCTGTGGTATGGTTTCCAGAGCTGCAGCCTGTTAATCTATTCCTGCAGAGATGCTAGTCCTCTGAGTGGGAGAACGTAGCGTCCGTGTCATGATTAGGGTTCTTGGTGCAGCATCCTTTTGCTGTATGCTCCCACTCAGAACACTACCTTCTTTGCAAGCATAAATTGACATGTTGCGGCTCAGGAAGCTGCCACCACTGCCACATGTCCCTTTACACTGAGTAAAATAGAAGCACAGTGGAAACGGCATTCATTAATCCATCCACTGCGCTGGCACTGTACAATACAGCATTTTGGACGCAACAGAAAATATGCAGTGTATGCAGTAGAATGCTGCTAATCCTGTTCAAGGGCACAGGTCCTAAAGGTTTATTTTTTCTAATAAACATATATGTGCTATTGTTACCATCAAGGGTGTATGATTATGTTCATGGAGCTGAGGGGCATCATTTTAATGCAAGGTGTGTTGTGTGTATAAACACATGCATAGTAGTACCGTATATTCACATGAACCCATTGTTAAATGGTTCCTTGAAGCATAATCTCTTATGGTACCGGCACACGCCGCAATCTCGCCTGGCGATATGTGGCGATCTGACATGCGTGGTCACGTTTCTCGTGCCCGACTCAAATCGCCATTGGCGGCTTCAGAATAAATGAGAGCTGCTGCTGTTCCCTGATTTCCTCGGGATGTCAGTTTTATGTGAGGAAAGAGTGAAGCTGCCACTGATTGGCTGCATGTCTCATGTGACATGGTCTGGGGGCACCAAAGGGGAATTTTGCACAGGGCGCAATTTAGCCTGAGGCCGGCCCTGCATACATCACACTGAAATATTACTGTGTCCATCAGTTATTACATAGATCACACTGAAATATTACTGTGTCCATCAGTTATTACATATATCACACTGAAATATTACTGTGTCCATCAGTTATTACATACATCACACTGAAATATTACTGTGTCCATCAGTTATTACATACATCACACTGAAATATTACTGTGTCCATCAGTTATTACATAGATCACACTGAAATATTACTGTGTCCATCAGTTATTACATAGATCACACTGAAATATTACTGTGTCCATCAGTTATTACATATATCACACTGAAATATTACTGTGTCCATCAGTTATTACATATATCACACTGAAATATTACTGTGTCCATCAGTTATTACATATATCACACTGAAATATTACTGTGTCCATCAGTTATTACATAGATCACACTGAAATATTACTGTGTCCATCAGTTATTACATACATCACACTGAAATATTACTGTGTCCATCAGTTATTACATACATCACACTGAAATATTACTGTGTCCATCAGTTATTACATATATCACACTGAAATATTACTGTGTCCATCAGTTATTACATATATCACACTGAAATATTACTGTGTCCATCAGTTATTACATAGATCACACTGAAATATTACTGTGTCTATCAGTTATTACATAGATCACACTGAAATATTACTGTGTCTATCAGTTATTACATACATCACACTGAAATATTACTGTGTCCATCAGTTATTACATAGATCACACTGAAATATTACTGTGTCCATCAGTTATTACATAGATCACACTGAAATATTACTGTGTCCATCAGTTATTACATATATCACACTGAAATATTACTGTGTCCATCAGTTATTACATAGATCACACTGAAATATTACTGTGTCCATCAGCTATTACATAGATCACACTGAAATATTACTGTGTCCATCAGTGATTACATAGATCACACTGAAATATTACTGTGTCCATCAGTTATTACATACATCACACTGAAATATTACTGTGTCCATCAGTGATTACATACATCACACTGAAATATTACTGTGTCCATCAGTTATTACATACATCACACTGAAATATTACTGTGTCCATCAGTTATTACATATATCACACTGAAATATTACTGTGTCCATCAGTTATTACATAGATCACACTGAAATATTACTGTGTCCATCAGTTATTACATAGATCACACTGAAATATTACTGTGTCCATCAGTGATTACATAGATCACACTGAAATATTACTGTGTCCATCAGTTATTACATACATCACACTGAAATATTACTGTGTCCATCAGTGATTACATACATCACACTGAAATATTACTGTGTCCATCAGTTATTACATACATCACACTGAAATATTACTGTGTCCATCAGTTATTACATAGATCACACTGAAATATTACTGTGTCCATCAGTTATTACATACATCACACTGAAATATTACTGTGTCCATCAGTTATTACATACATCACACTGAAATATTACTGTGTCCATCAGTTATTACATAGATCACACTGAAATATTACTGTGTCCATCAGTTATTACATAGATCACACTGAAATATTACTGTGTCTATCAGTTATTACATATATCACACTGAAATATTACTGTGTCTATCAGTTATTACATAGATCACACTGAAATAGCTGGTGCAAAAAAACAATCTTAAACGAAAAAAAAAAAAAAAAAGAGTAAGATTAAGAGGGGTGCCCAAACTTTTTCATATGACTGTATTTAGCCTGATTTGTTTCAAAATTGATTGATTGTTGCCATTCAGGGCACAAAGTTTCAATTGCACCTGGGTCCTAGTGCCATAGAAGACCCGATGGCTCTACCGAATAAATGGTGCATGGTAGATAGGGAGCTTGTCAGGGGCATATCTACAATAGGTGCAGGGGTTGCTGGAGCCTAGGGGGTCTCAGAAATCCTTTTGGCCTATAGAATAAGACCACTAATATTAACGATTCACAATATTTGGGGGCCCAATTGGAGCTTTTGCATTGGGGGCCCATGAGCTTCAAGTTACTTCACTAGACCCAATTCTAGATTTTGAAATGAAGCTGATGAAGGCGAATGTGTCTACAACTTCAGGGCTGATGGGACATCTGTTACACCACAGTGACAGGTCCCTTTAAATGGAAAAATCCTCCTAAGGTCTGGATGTAAGAAGCCTATATCCATGTGTGGACAATTGACTCCAGATGTTTGGTTTTCTTCTGATAACACAATAAAAGTTTTATGGACTAAACAAACTTCTAGTTCAAAGTTGATTAGGACGGGTTCCTCCTCGCTGAATGAGGCTTTACTGTACAGCTCCAGGATCAAAGGTGGGGAAATGCTGTGTTATGGTCCACCAACTACTAGCTATGTGACTACTGTAGCCCCTCACTCCTTGTCTATTACATCATAAATGTCATTACAGACTAGGGCCTGTCTCTCCAGATCAAAGGAATCTCTCTACGACCAAAGTCAAAGCCCAACAGATGAGAAAGGGTGAGCAGTAAAGGGTTATCCAGTTTGGAGTTAGTGGGGTCTTCTGCTCAGGACCTTCATCACTCGGCCAAAGTAATGACTCATTTACAAGAAATATAACTTTGTCCCATATTAGTGTCATGCCACGCACTAGGGTGCATCCAGATACAGTGTGTGACAGCGAACACATGGACCAATAGTGACCGGCGCACTACACAAAATAACAGACAGAGGAAGCACCAGGGGGGACAAATACAACAGGGAACAGGGGAGAAGTGACCTCATGCACTCACAAGTGGCTGTGCCCTGATCTCGCTACCGTCCCTATATGGGTTCTTTCACTCCTTCGCCGAGCAGGATACCTATTCCCTCACTAACCCTGATGCTAACCCTCAATAGGGAGATCACTGGCGGAAGCACTAGTCCCAATCACTGCACTAATAACAACAAGAGGAGAAGGGGAGACAGACAGGGAAGCAACAAAACGACTTCACGCCTGCTGCTACACTCCTAGGCAACAGAAGGCTTGGTAACAGTCCACTTCTCCGGAGTGGCTCCTTCACCTCAGGCAGCTAGGCCGGGAATGGAGTTTAATCACCAGCAAGGAATGCTGGATCATGTGACCATATTATTATTATTATTATTTATTTATTTATATAGCGCCATTAGGTTCCATGGCGCTTTACATGAGGATGAGGGAGACAAGAACAAGTACACTAAATCTAGGCGATCAGGACGTACAGGTACAGGAGGGGCAGGCATATAAAGGAGTTTGGAGTGATCACAAAGTAGCCATACCTGGGAAGAGAGCTGAGGAGCATTTCTAGCAACAGAAACTGACATGAACACCCACACTGCCAAAGGAAAGAAACACTTTAAAATGAAGTCTCAATACAGGCGTGAGACGCAGGTCCCAAACCCATCACAAGTATCCTAAATAAGAGAGACCATTGTGACAAATAGCCAGTAGGTAGAAAAGTATTACAATTTTCGTGTCCTCAGTGGTTGATATCTTTTACCTGGGTAGTCTCGAAAGTTTACTATTTATTAAAATGTATCGACGACTAAGGAGTCTCAAATTGTAAATATCTTCGAAGCCATGAACAAAGCATCTTCCTCTATGGAGGCCCTGCCCAGTCCAGTATTACACACAGGCAACTGAAATTAATGGATAACGTGAAATGGAAATTATTCACTCAACACCAGGTTTTCCCATAAAACTAATCTCTGAGGTTTCAGGAATGGAACAATGTGATCCGTCTTCGATTACTTTTCTAGCAACTTAAGATTGTCCAAAGTGGCCGGAAGGCGTATCGGAGGAGAGTGTCACATGTGGAAGGATGCTGAACCGGACTCATTTTTTATTTTTATTTTGCCCCTTTGTGGTCTACATATTCACAATCCAAGTATTTGGCACCTTGTAAGTTCATTTTTTATGAAAAGTTGGTCCTATCAGAGAGTTCTCACTGGTACTGGACAATGGATAGGTTCAGGCCGGTGGCAGACTGGGAACAAGCTCACCAGTAAACCTACTGAAATTGCTCATGCACCTCCCTATAGGGGATGGTGCCTTAAAGGGATTCTGTCACCAGGTTTTTGCCACCAAATCTGAGAGCAGCATAATGTAGGGCCAGATATCCTGATTCCAGTGATGTGTCTCTTACTGTGCTGCTCAGTGTAGTTTGTATAAAATCACTGTTTAACTACTTGACATGCTGCATTTTCATGTACTGCTAAATCAGGAAACAGTAATTTTATCAAAATGACAGCAAGCAGCTCAGTAAGTGATACATCGCTGGAATCAGGTTTTCTATTTCTACATTATGCTGCTCTCAGATGGGATGGCAAAAATCTGGTGACAGATTCCCTTTAAATACTCAGTGTCTCCCAGCTATAGGCTGGGGAATACTTTCTGAGTACACGTGCTGACCCTTTAGGAGGTGGGGAGCCCACACACGTGCGTTCTAAGGACGATGCCCAGAGAGCAGGTTGGCCATACCACACTGGCGTCCCAGCCAAGGAGAGGATGCGGGATACTGCAGGGACGCCGGCATTACTGAAAGATATCTCTTTCCTATCCTTATAATTTGCTACAATGTATCAGCACAGAAAAAATGTATCCGCCTGGAAGCCCCATCCTCTAGCGTATCACCTGGATTGTATGCAAGGTATATTAGGCATCATGTACAAATTCAAAAGACCAATCCTGCTCACAGATGAGGGTTTTTATCCAGTCTAGACAATAGGCCAAAACCCTTGTACTTTTTCCACAGCTGAGGTTTTGTTCCAGTTGCATCCAGACACCAGACAATTCTCTAATGAGTTAAACATACAATATCGGATCTAACGGATGATTACTGGACATGTGATGCCAGTTTGGATGATGTTTAATGTTTCCGTTCACCGATCTTGAAAATTATAAGGCATTAAAACAACAAAGAATATTAGTTGTATTCTCTGACCGCCAGGGGTTAACATTATCATGGAGATCTTCAAATTGAAGCCATTGAATGTAAGTAGAGTGCAGCGTGCGGCCGCACACCGCGCACTTTCTGAGGCTCTCCGCTGCGGCTGAAGGTCAGGTGCAATCGTGGTTTTATCAGAGCTGCCCACTCCGTCTTGTGACACCATAACTTTACCCAAAAATGTTTCTATAGGAAAGTAAACAGGGAAATAATGTCTATTATTATTCAGCAGAACATGCAGCTTCCTTACAAAGGTCACTCTCATTATAAAGCGCTGTAACATTTAAGAGATTTAGAGCAGAAGTTTGTGGAAAGTGAAATTACAGAGCGGAGAAGTTTTATAACTTTATACACCAAGTTATAGGGCTGGGGTTCATTCCTAAGTCCTGTGATAACGTGTTGCATGTGTGGCGCCCCTGTGACCACGGTGGCCACATAGGGAACTGCAGGCAGGCAGAAGGTAGACAGTTTGTGCACCAAACACCCTCGCAGCACATACACACCCACAGGAGCACAGCACCCAACCCGGAGCCCGGGACTCTAGGCGGGCAAGGGGTGGTAGGTTTAGAGGAAAGAGGGTGGGGAATGTAGGTCAGGTGACAGATAGTACAAATAGAGGAAAAGAGGAGGAAGGAGTTAGTAGGCCAGAGTGAGCCGAGAGGTAAAGACCAGCAGAAAGAAAGTGACACTTCTTGGTGGGATTGGGCTCCCTGGAGACGCAGAATCCACAGAGACACCGTTCCATGGAAGCTCGTCCATAGCCGGCATCCCAAGGGAGTGTGAGGACAGAGACCGGACCGGTATCACCGGGTCCGAGGAACACAGCAGCACCGACCAACTACCGGCGGGATAGATTCCCTAATTGCATCTGGAAGTCACACGGGAGGGAAAGGGTCGGTGATCCCTTGCAAGACAGGGACATCTGAGCTAGGCTAACACCAGAGTGTCGGCTCTGAGGGGGACTAAAGTCATACACCGGCTCCCCAGACAAACCGGCGGGGTACACAGATTCCAGATCTGTGTTCCCACTACAGGGTTGGAGGCTCAGCAGCAACCAGGAGGACCCGGCTTACCGCCGACATACATAGGGGGAAGCTACACACAAGGGACCGAGTTGCCGCCCCGCAATCCACACAAGAGAACAGAGATAGAACAAGCCTGTAAGGACACTGAGAGAGTGAGGGGTCTCAGAGCGACAGCCTGGCTGCAGAGGGTTCAAGTGTCCGGAGTTAATGAAATTGTGAATTGAACTGTACTGTGAACTGTGTTGTAAAACTACTTGCACTGAAGAACTTGAGAGTAAACCCAGTGAACCCTGCTCCAGTTTCCCGAGTCTGATTCCAGGTATTCTGAACTGTGAATTACACCTTTTACCCTGCCAGGAGCAGCCCGACCCGCGGCAAGCTCATCCATCTAGCTGCAGCCCATCCATCCCTCCATCCTCCTGGCAGAGCTGTGCTGCAGCTGTGGTCCCCTTACTGACCACAACCTGTGGGTGGCGTCATGACAAGCTATCCCTGTAAATACCCCTTTTACTTGTGAGAACCCGGGACACGGTCCGGACCAAGAACCCCGTCCCAGTGGGCTCCACACATGCATGACCCTCAGTATGTGAAGGTTTTACGCTGAATATGAGTTCTTCTGGAATCCCAGGGAAATATTGCACAGGGCGACCATTATCCTTCTGTACAGTAAGGGGGAGGCATGATCTTCAGGCACACCATCAGACAGTTCAGAATTGGGGTTGATTATTGAGTTTTATTCCAGCTTGTTTCCAAATACATAACATCATTAGAACTTGCCTGAACAATGGTTTGTCTGTTTTCAGTCTATATCCTCCATCTCCTAATCACATTTAACCCCTACAGTTGCTGGCTGATTCTGGATAACAGTGCAGCTTCTTGGTGTCACACATGACCTAATATCAGATGGGGAGGAGAACTTCTACAATCATAATCTAAACAAGTCATTCTACTTACATAATCTGGCACCCCAGAGTCCGGTTGCCTCCCTCAAGGGGTGATGTCATGCTTGGAAGCAAGAAGGGGTATCCACACCAGGTAAGCCCACAGCATGCAACACTTTTCCTGACTCCAGACCTGAAGGGGGAGCTTTGAAACCTGGGTTCAGGGGAGCTCCCCTATAAATTCCAGCCTGGAGAGGGGGTTAGTTAGTTCAGTTCCTAGGAGGACTGTGAAGACGACCTGTGGACTGGAGCGGTGCTAAGCTCATCCCAGGTAGAGTCAAGAGTAAGGAACAGCAAGCAGGAGGGACCCATAGGAGAGGGTCTGAGGAAGGAGAGAAGCAGACTTGGCGAGTGGAACCAGTTAGGGGGCTCCCCCCAGTGCAGAGTGCCAGAAGCGGACAGCGGAGTCCGAGGTTGTGAGCGTATTGCAGGCCCAGCAGTCAAAACCGGAGGGCAGGAGATTCTAAGTGTCCCAGCCAAAACAAAACCCATGTGGTAAAGCAGCATTGGAGAGCTCAGGGACACTAACTAGAGGAGTAGTGCCTGGGAAGGGCTCAAACTGCCTGCCATATGGGTGAGAGACTTGAACACAGGAAGAGAGGGTCGCAGCTTAGCTATAGGCAGCCCGATCCAGCCAAGCGTAGTGCAATAGGGAGGCCTCGGAACTCACTGGGTGAGGAGATCCCCAATTTGCTTCCAGGCCACCCGGATTCACAACATCTCCTGTGGACAGTGCCTTGGTCTGAACCTGCTACTACCAGTAAATGTAAAGGAAACTACGAACAATGTGTCTGTCGGTTATTCTGCGCCCTCAGTCCTACACCCCCAATGGCCTACCACCGCAATAGACTTTATCAGTTGCCCTGGGGAACCGCTCCACCTCGGGCAGCGATATCACCTTAGCTGCAATCCCATCATCCCCGGAGGTCCTGCACCGCAGCACCAGCCATCAATAGCCGAATACCACGGGTGGCGCCATGACAACTACACCTAAATCCTTATTCCCTGAACTTTTATTGACACAGCCAGGGTGACAGAGCCGGGTCTCGACCCCCGTGACTCCCCAGCAGTACTGTAGTACCCCACGGCCCTGGGGGGCGTGTCAATAACATGGATCGTTATTGGGAGGAAATTACCTGTAGGTGGAATGATACTGTCAGTAACAGTATTTGCTTAAAGAGTAACTAAACATATTATATGATTGATTTTGCTTTTGCAAAGTTATTTCCCAGGTCCACTCTGAACTGAATGTGCCGTTTTACCTGTCCCAGACATCTACAAGCACGTCCCTTCCAGTCTCTAATATGACCAACCCCCTATTAACCTATGTAAACTCTAAACCACATTGCACACAGCAGTCATCTCCTTCTCTGCTACACTGTGCCGAATCTGCAGCTGTGTGAAGGAGATAACTGCTGAGTGCAACATGCTGCTGTGTGTGTGCTCATCTCCTTCACTGAGCTGCAGATTCAGCACAGTGTGGCAGAGAAGTAGATGAGCTCTTTGTGCAATGTGGTGTGTGTTCTCAGCTCCTTCCCCCATCTCCGTGCTTTCAGGGCTTTTGCCATTTTCCTACCTTTAATGTTGTTATTTGGAGCCTAGCTACACACAAGCATGTCTTGACAACCCCTTTAAGTTGCCCAATGTAGTATACATCGCTCATCCCCTCTGCCACACTGTGCCATACCTCCAGCTCAGTAAAGGATATGAGTGCACAAACACGGCAGCACAGTGCACTCCGCGGTCATCTTCACACAGCAGTGGATTCGGCAGAGTGTAGCAGAGAAGGAGATAACCACTGTGTGCTATGCGGTTCAGAGTTTACATAGGTGAATGGGGGTGGGTCGTTATATTGGGGACTGGGAGGGCATGCTTGTAGGAGCCTGGGCCGGCTGGGCATGCTGGAGACTAAGGGGGGGCAGAGCTGTACGAGTCTGGGGGCCGAGCATGTTTGAGTCTGGGGGAGCAGGTATGTAGGAGTCTGGGTGGAGAGGGCCTGAGGGAGTCTGGGAGTTAGGGCCTGTAGGAGTCTGCGGCGACCAGGCATGCTGGAGACTAAGGGCCAGAGCTGTAGGAGTCTGGGGGGTGGCATGCTGGACTCTGAGGTGTGTTGGGCCTGTAGGAGTCTGGGGCGGCTGGTCATGGTGGAGACTAACGGGGGGCAGAGCTGTAGGAGTCTGGGGGGTGAGCATGCTGGTCTCTGAGGGGTGAGGGGCCTGTAGGAGCCTGGGGCGGCTGGTCATGCTGGAGACTAAGGGGGAGCAGAGCTATAGGAGTCTGGGGGGTGAGCATGCTGGAGTTTGGGGGAGCGGACATGTAGGAATTTGGGGAGAAGGGCCTGTAGGAGTCTGACGTGGCTTGGCACACTGGAGACTAAGAGCGGGCAGAGCTGTAGGAGTCTGGGGGCGAGCATGCTGCAGTCTGGGGGAGTGGACCTGTAGGAGTCTGGGGTTTGCTTGTAAGAGAGTGGGTGTAAATAATCAATGGTGATATCATCCAAGCTCCAAAACAACATGCCTCTGGTGGGGGCTAAACTGCTTCTCCACACACAGAACAGTGATATCTATGTAACAATGCAAAATGCTGACAGGGTGTAAATTGCAAACTGTGAGCATTTTGCAGCCTAGATATGTGGCGCCCCAACTGGTCAGGCGTCACAATTGGGGTACTGCACCCATAAATGAGTGTGTGGTTACCCCTGACACAGTGGGAATGCAGGGTTTGTAGGAAGCTCCAATCCCAGCACTCCCACACACCCACCTAAGGGAGGTAGAAAAATGGGTGATCCTAGTCTTGCCTCGAGGAAAGAAGGAGCACGGGAGCCCTGAGAGAGAGAAGGGGACTCCGAGAGAGGGGGCCTGGAGAGAGAGAACAGGCAGCCCAGACTGAAGGAGGGGACCCCGCAAATCAGAGCGTCCATACTCCAGGAGGGAACCCTGGTCCATACACCAGAGTGCCGATTCCGAAGACGGGGCACAGGGAGTCCAGCCCCTGAGTTATAACAACGGTCGTCGCAGGTCCGTCTACAGGCCCCGACACCCTGTCAGAAAGTAATCAGTCACGCCAGGATATCCGACCGGGGTCGAGTTCCAGTGCAGGAGAAAGGAGAGCGGGAAGCCTGGACACTCAGAAAGCACCCCAATAGGGTCTGGAACTAAGTGGGCTGTTCCAGGAAAGGCAGCAGCAGGACACGGGTCAGAGCAAGGCAGGCATACCACAGGAGCCTCCGAGAGACCTTGCAGCCCACTGTGACTACCCAGCCGGCTATCTTTACCTAACAACTGTTGTCTTCTGTGACCTGTACCACCACTAGCATTGTTCCAGTAAAGTACCCGGGTAGAGTGACAGAGTCTCCATGTGCTTATTTCGCTGCTGCACTGCAACCTGTTTATCTCCATCATCAGCACTTCCATCACTACAAGTGCATCCCTGCCCCGGAGGACCAGCTCTACCTGCAGGGAGCTGTACCATCTCGGCTGCTGTACCATCAACCTCCGGAGGTCTGAAGCGGCGCTGGTGCTATATCACCAGAATCTGCGGGTGGCGTCACGATAAACGTACAAACTTTCATTCCCATTTCAACTACCCCCCTTTTAGTTGACCGCCACTGCCACGGGTCTGGGCAGGCCACCAGCAACATCCCAACCACAGCAGAGGGCCTAGAAACCAGAGACCCTGTAATGCCCTTGGCTAGTCAGATACACACAGGCAAGCTCAGATAACCCCTTTAATTTGCCCAATGTGGTATGGTCTCTGTCTGACGATTTAATGAAGCAGGGGCATATGTGGCACCCAGTACCAGGTGGCCACAGGCTTCTCTAGGACACTGAAGGATTTCCCACAGCGAGTATCCCACTTACACCCAACACCTTCCACCCCAGGCCTGTAGGGGGGGGCCTAACTGGTTGCCTTAAGCCAGTTCCCCCCTATAAATACAGGTCCTGGGGGCGGAGTCAGACAGAGTGTGTGCAGACGCTAGGAGAGCTGCAGGAGCTCAGAGACTAGTGAGCTGAACTGGTACCGGAGCTGTGCTAGGCCCAAACCAGTACACACCAGAGCCAGTGGAGGACCCGCAGAGTAGGGATCGAAGGCAGAGGCGAGAAACACTTTACCGGAGGCAGAGGAGCTATTCCAGCTCACCCCACCAGAGTACCGGTCACTGGAACCAGAGTCTGCAGGGGACAGAGGAGATAGCCCCAGCAGAGAAACCAGCAACCCGAGGAGGCTTAGCTTCCCAGACACCCGCAGCACCAACAGTTGAGAGCCAGGGACCGTGGAGAGAGAAGGCGGTGGCCCAAGAGAGAGCCCTCAGTGCAGGAACCCGGGTGTGGAGAGAGAGAGAAGTAACAGTCCGGTTAGGTTTCATACTTGCCAGACTTAGAACAAGAAAGCTAAATAAGGAGGCCTACAACCCTACTCGTTGTGGAGATCCCAAGGTGTTTTCCTTCATTCCGGACGTGTGTACCTGCAACCAGTCATCAGTAAATGTACCAAAAGACTTTAATGTGTGCGTGTCCCTCCTTCCACTCATCTTGCACCGCACCGACTGTGCTCCCCTACTCCTATCCTGTTCAAGAAATGACTGTGCTGTCCTATTCCACCGTCACAGCCCTTAGCCCCGGGGACTCCGCTTCTCCTGTAGGGAGCTACTCCATCTTGCTGCCGCTCATCACCCCGGAGGCCCAAGCAGCACCGGTGCCTTCACCGGAATCTACAGGTGGCGTCACAACTGACAATCCCTATCCCTGTAAATACATCCTTTTTATTGTCACCCAAGGGCACAGGCTCGGGCACGGACCACCCGTGACATCCCCCATAACTGGCCGCCTGAGACCTGAGTACCCCATGCCCCTTGTGGCCCTAGACACATACTTGAAGTTTTTTTTAGTTTTCAAAAACATCAACTTAGTTCTCCTTTAAAACGCTATCCACAAAATGAAAACCTCTCTGCATTAATAATCCGGACCCATTTTGCAGGATCGTATAGAGAGATTTTTCTTTTACAAGCTTCTTACATGTTGCCCTGGGTCTTGTACACAGGGGGTCACATAGCAGGGACTACGGATCCGCTTGTGCGTCACTAATAGGACATGTTCGGGCCGCCTGCTCCTGATTGAAAGCATTTGTGCATCCAAAAACTGTTACACGCTTGGGGGAGTCTATGAGAAGATATGAGCTGTCAATCAAGCTGTGCATTGGAATCTGGAGATACAAAATAATACTCTGAAATTCTTCGTGGACATAACTACCCGGGAATCAGCTGTGGATGCCACAATATTTAGCGTTTTTTTCCCCATATTTTTCACTGTTACTTGTAATTTGTATTCTCTGCTAATCGGCATAATGTATGAATGCCATTATTACTTATTGCTAAATTTTTTCTATACTGGTTGGAACTGATTATTCACATGAACGTTTACATCAAAAGTCTACACACCCCTGTTATGATGCCAAGTTTTTGTAATTTAAAAAAATTTCACACAAAAAAATTATAATTTCAGGACTTTTCCCACCTTTAATATTGTTAGTCCTTCTAATAATAATGCCATTTCTTCCATGGGGAGAGGACCCTGCCCGTGAGGGCTCACAGTCTACAGGGGATGGGTGAGGATACAGCGGGTGATGAGAGAAAACCCTGCCCACGAGGACTCACAGCTTGCAAGGGATGGGTGAGGATACAACGGGGGAGGAGAGAGGACCCTGCATATGAGGACTCACAGTCTACAAGGGATGGGTGAGGACACAGTAGGTGAGGAGAGAGGACCCTGCACACGAGGGCTCACACTCTACAAGAGTTGAGTGAGGATACAGTAGGTGAGGAGAGAGAACCCTACTTATGAGGGCTCACAGTCTACAAGGGATAGGTGAGACTACAGTAGGTGAGGAGAGAAGACCCTGCCCATGAGGGCTCACAATCTACAAGGATGAGTGAGGGAGCATACGGTAGGGGAGGAGAGAGGACTCTGCCTGCGAGGACTCACAGTCTACAAGGGATGGGTGAGGATACATTAGGTGAGGAGAGAGGACCCTGCCCACGAGGGCTCACAGTCTACAAGAGGTGGTGAGGGTACAGTAGGTGAGGAGAGAGGATCCTGCCTGCGAGGGCTCACAGTCTACAAGGGATGGATGAGGACACAGTAGGTGAGGAGAGAGGACCCTGCCCACGAGGGCTCATAGTCTACGAGGGATGGATGAGGATACATGACTGGTTCCCTTTAAGTGCAGTCAGAGGGGTATTCCAGCCTGTAAGAATAGCACTGTGCATTTTCATTACTGCCATAGACTTTTAATGGAGCAACGTGGCACATGCTCAACCCTGCTGATGTCAAACTCTCCACATTGTAGTCTCCATGCCAAAGGGAAAATAATTCAGCAGAGGAGAATAGAACTGTACAGAGAGGTAGAACTGTATAGGGATGTAGAATTGTATAGAGTTGTAGAACTGTATAGAGAGTGTGAGACAGTGACTGCTGTGATCTATGATGGTCAGTATGTGTCTCCCAGACTGTGCTCCATATCCCTATAAGAGCACTCCACTCCGGGTCTTCGAGAATCCCCATGTCTAGGCCTGTGTTTAAAACGTGACCTGCAACACAAGGTGGGGCCTCAGTTGAAGCTGGAAGAGGCTAATGAGCGGGAGCAGGTTGTGTGCTAACAAAACACAACCTAGCAGTGTGGTCTTGGCCTTTGCCCATGGACCCGGGCAAGACAGAACCTGGTAGAGGTACAGGGCTCATACTGGACTGTGTTGCAAATGTGGTGCCCCACATGGTCAGGCGTCACAGTGGGGTATTGTACCCGTAAAAGAGGTGTAATCTTCCCCAGCTGCAAGTGGATCCTAGGTTGGTGGGTGGGACCCATTCCTGCTCTCCCATATTAGCATAGTGGTGGAAGGTTACCCTGGAGGGAGATATATTCACCTCTAGGGGGAACAAGAGGGTCTCTAGTAAGAGAGCCTCTAGTGAGAGAGTCGAGTTGGAGTGTGGAGCGAGGCGGAGGGTTAACCTGGTCAGCTCTACGCTGATCCGGAGGGAAGAAGAGAGAGGATCCTGAGGGGATCCTGAGAGAGGGTGCCTGATGAGGGAGTCTGGACCCTAGAGAGAAAGGCAGAACCCCAGTGTGGAGCGACCATACTCCAGGGAATTCCCCAGTCCACCACGAGAATGCCGGACCCGAAGAGTCCATCTCTGAAAGTTGTCAACAACTGCTACGGTCTGTTCACCGGCTGCGGCACCCTGCCAAACGGAGCGGTCTGCCTGCTTCCTCACCACGAGGGAGGGGAGCCCCAAGTCTACCTACAAAGAGCCATTGAGTATAGACCCATCCTAGGCAGGGAAGAAAGGACACGGGTTCGTCAACTAAGGTTTACCACGGGTTCCACCATACCACCTGGGATCCACTTGCAGCCACCCATAGGGCTACCTGTTTGAATACCATCTTCCTGAACTGTGGACTCTGTATTTTGCTGCTGAACGTTTACAGTAAAGTACCCGGGAAAAAGTGACTTTGCCTGTGTGTGGTTATCTTCATCAACCTGTTTGCTTGCAGGAATGCTGCCCCGGAGGACCAGCTCCACCTGTAGGGAGCTTTGCCACTTCAGTCGCATTACTATCGACCTCCGGAGGACTGCGGCGGTGCTGGTGACCCATCACCAGATACTACAGGTGGCGTCACATGACAAACTCTAATCCCCTGTACATACACCCCTTATTGAAGTGTCACCCAGGCCACGGACTCAGGCGCTGCCACCCGTTACATCCCCGTGCGAACACCCACCGAGCCTGATACCCGAGTACCCCAGGGCCTGGGGCTCGACACAAACGTACAAGGTTGTACCGGCTGTGTCCCAGAACCCAGAGGACGGTAACCAACTGAACTTTGTAAATAAACCGTGTTGTTGAGTGAACCAGAGCCTGGGTCACTGCCTCCCGTCTTGCCAACCAACGCCGCTACCTCACATATGGTGGAGAATGCGGGCATTGTGCTAGGACTCAGCGGATTCCTGAAGTCCTGAGTGGCCGTGAGGGCGTAGGCACAAGGCATACCCAGGTCAGACATGTCCGTGGTTAAGCCTGCTAGTCTCCATTATAAACCTGCAGCTATCATGGAGGACATTCTAAAGCAGTTGGCTCAAGCTAATATACAACAGCAACAGACCAATGCACACCTGCTACAGCAGGGGTCTCAAACACGCGGCCCGAGGGCCGCATTCGGCCCCTGGGGCTTCCCTATGCGGCCCGCGGCACCTTGGACAATTTAATGATGCATCACTCCAGTGCAGGGGGTCGCTGCAGTCCCCATGTGTGATGACTTCCGTCCGCGGCACTAACAAGCTCTACCACTCAGCAAGATCAATGCAAGCTGCCAGCCAATGAGAGGCCCGCATGTGACATTCTATTCCACCATCAGCTGTGGGCCTCTCATTGGCTGGCACCTTGCATTGATCTTGCTGAGCAACAGAGCTTGTCTGAGCGGCGGCTGGAGGAAGTCATAGCACAGCGGGGACTGCGGCGGCCCCCTACACTGGAACGATGTATCATTAAAGTGAGAAAAGTGTGAGTGGGTGTGTGTTTGAGGGTGAGTGTGTGAGGGTGTGAGTATGTGAGTGAGGATGTGTTTATAAGAAAGTGTGTATGAGGTGTGTGTGTGTGAGTTTCAGTGTGTGTATGAGAGTGTGTGTGTGGGTTTGTGTGTGTGTGTGGCCTTGTGTGTGTGTGTGGGTTTGTGTGTGTGAGAGGGTCTGTGTATGTGAGTGTGAATGAGTGAATGTGTATGTGAGTGTGTAAAAAGAAGGTAAAACTGGATGGGGGCATAACTATAAAAGTAAATCAGGATAGGGGACATACCTAGAAAAGGGTATCAGGATGGGGGACAATCAGTACAAAAGGGGACCAGGATGCGGGACCTCACTAGAAAAGGGTATCAGGATGGGGACATCACTACAAAAGGGAACCAGGATGAGGGACATCACTACTAAAGGGGATCGGGATGGGGGGCATCACTAGAAAAAGGGATCAGGATGTGGGTCATTAGTAGAAAAGGACATTACTACAGGATGGGGACATTACTACAAGAAAGGGATCAGGATATGAACTTTACTACACTGAGCAAAAAATTCTGGTATTACTAAAAATATCACTTAGTCCTACAAGGGATGTGGCCCCCCGCTGAAAATGTTTTTCTATGTGCGGCCCACCAACCCAGCCGAGTTTGAGACCCCTGTGCTACAGTCTTTGGATCATCAGCAGCGACAGATGGAATTCCTGACAGAGGCTCTCTGTGCAATGGCAGCCGGCTTATCCCTCGGACAAGGCGATAACTGCAGCGTCCAGAAAGCAGTAAAGCAAGCCTTGCAAAAGATGACCCCAAGAGATGATGTGGAGGTGTTCCTGGTTGTTTTCGAGAGGTAAGGAATCCCCACTTCACCCTCCAGCGAGATTTACTTTATCAGGTGGATAAAATACGAGGTGACATAGTGGACAAGCTGTTAGTTCCACAGCTATATCACTGGCAGGTCCTAGAGTTGACTCATAAACACTTAATGAGTGGCCACCTGGGGGTTAAAAAAACGCAGGAGCGACTTTTGCAGTGTTTTTTTTGGCCCGGGGTCATCGGGGAGGTAAATAGGTTCTGCGAATAGTGCCCGGAATGTCAGCTAACCGCACCCATGGCTCATTTCCGCAGTCCTTTGGTTGCCTATTATAGAGGTGCCGTTTGAGCAGATAGTGATGGATCTGGTAGGACCAATTGTAAAGTCTGCCCGGGGGCACCAACATATCCTGGTAATAGTCGATTACGTCACCCGTTACCCAGAGACGATACCCCTCAGACATACTGCAGCTAATCTTATTGCTCAGGAGTTGTTTGCCGTGATCTGTCGGGTGGGGTTGCCCAAGGAGATCCTTACAGATCAGGGGACCCCATTCATGTCCATGGTCACCAGGGAGCTGTGCAAACTTCTCCAGATTAAGCAGCTGCGTATGTCTGTGTACCACCCGCAAACCGATGGTCTGGTGGAGCTGTTCAATAAAACCCTGAAAACTATGCTCAAAAGGGTAGTCTCCAAGGATGTGAAGGACTAGGATATGTTGCTCCCTTATTTAATGTTTGCTATTCGTGAAGTGCCGTCAATGGGATTTTCGCCATTGTATGGTCGACATCCCGGGGGGCTGCTGGACGTAGCTAAAGAAACATGGGAGCAGGAGTCCACCCCCCTTAAAAGCGTTATGGAGCACAACATGGGTATTCAGGACCGAATAGCCGCTGTCATGCCGATTGTGAAGGAACACCTGCAACATGTGTGGCGCCCCGCAACGAGTGCGTCACAGGAGGGTATTGCAGCCAAGACAGCAGCAGCAATATTCTCTGACCCAGCAGTCATCTGGTTAACTTGGAGATCCATACCCTACATGCATCACCTAGCATAGAGGGCCAATCAAGGTCCTGGTGGGCGGAGTGTAAGGGTAGTGTGTAGTGGAGAGGACATACACTTAGAGGAGAGAGTCGAAGGAGAGTTTTGGAAGAGGAGTAACGTAGGAGCGGGGGCTCCGCTCAGTCTCGTGACAAGGAGGAAGAAGCTACAGCCTGTCTAAACCGAAGTCCTCGGCCACGGTGAGTCAGAAAATGGCGTCACGAACAGGATACGAGCATACCCGTTACCTAACGGGTATCATGTGCTTTAAAAAGACTTTAATGTCTACAATTTGGACTTTGTTCGTCTCAAAAAGAACTTTCCCACCTTTTCACCGTTGGGCCAAGATGGCGCCCAAGATGGCGTCCCCGCCATGAGGATCCGCCACGTGCAAGCCCAGGGGTGAGCCACCGCCCCTCTTCGTGGGAGGGCTAAAGGCAAAGGTGCCAAAATCATTGTCCGCCCTGATTGCTCGAATCAACCATGGGGGCGAACCAAAGACTTTTTCCCACAATTGGACTACAAAAACCCCCAAGGAAGTGGGAGTGTCAGACAATTCTTCACCAGCTCTCTACCAGGACGGTTACCGGTTGGACGGGTGTGGTTCTCCTACAAAGATGGCCAGTTTGAGACTCCGAGACCTTATGCAACAAGTGGAAGCTGAGGCCAGAGCAGCCATAGGCCACCCCGGTCCGGGTCCTGTCCTCAACATCGATGGCAACCCCGATTTTTGGCAAGAAGCTCTGCAAGACCTCCGGGTGAGGCTCATGGAAACTGTCGAGTGGACAATTCGTAGCTGGAGCGCGAGCCTAGGCCGCAGACTACATCATGCGATGCAGCAGAGACGACCGGGTACACCCAACCCAGGACCGGATGATATCTCCAGTTTCACTACGACCTCCCCAACGCCTACCGCTTGCCCTGCGTCCTCACCAGAGCCCATTGACTGTTTCATCCCGGTAGAGACCGCAGCTCACCCCAGTCCACTGCCTGAAACTGCAGCCGGACCGATCCCAGAGCCGGAGCTTGTAACCTGCTCCTTAGAAGAAGCCGACATCTACCAGGTTCCCACCGAGGAACCCACCGACAGTCGTAATACCCCTTTTAAGACTGTTGCCTGTGTCTTCCCTGAACTGGAGGCCTCCTTTGCAACTCCGGAGGTCTACCCGTTCGACAGGATGCAGACACCGCTACCAGCAGAAA
>JARQOC010000005.1:556946100-557001474 GCA_033576535.1 Allobates femoralis
GCTGAACAAGGATTGTACAATTACACACTTTATAGATGATGTAGTTTCAACTATAGAGTTGTGTTTTAAACTATTCGTAAACTTTAGAAGCTAGCAGTAAGGCATGGTATATAAGTGTCATCAAAGGACGGCAGGGAAGCCTCGCCCAAGGACAGCACAAAAGCATTGAACAAGGACCGCTTCAGTGCTACAAAGTGAGCAAACAATCATGACGATCATGACATACAGTGTCCCTAAACTGAGTCGCATAAGGATGGCGCAGAAGTGTCACTCAAGGACAACGCAGAAGCATAGCCCACGGAGCCAAGGAAGCGTAGCCCAATACTGCATGGAAGCATCGCCCAAGGAACGGCACAGAAGAAGCGCACAAGGATGGCATGGAAGCATTGCCCAAGGACTGCACAGAAGCATCACACAAGGACGGCCCGGAAGTAAGGCCCAACCATGGAGTGGAAGCATCACACGAGGATGGTGCAAAAGCATTGCTTAAACATGGCGCAGAAGCATTGCCCAAGGACACCATGGAAGTGTCAACCAAGGACTACATAGAAGCATCACACAATGACATACCGAAAGCACTGCCCAAGGACAACACGGAATTACCGCCTAAGGATTGCACAGAAGAATACCACATGGACAGTGTGGAAGCATCACCTAAGGACTGCATAGAAAAATCACACAAGGACGGCGCGGAAGTAACGCCCAACAACCACAAGGAAGCTTCGCCTAAGGACTGCTCAGAAGCATCACACAAGGACGGTGCAAAACCATTGCCCAAGAATGGTGTGGAAGGGTCCTAAGGAAGCATCGTCCAAGGACCACACAGAAGAGTAGCCCAAGGATAATGTGGAAGCATTGCCAAAGGATGGCGCGGAAGCATCACCCAAAGACAACATGGAAGCAACGCTTACGGACCACACAGAACAGTTGTCCGAGGACCACATGGAAGCATCACCCAAGGACTGCACAGAAGCATCACATGAAGACGGCGGGGAAGCATCCTCTAAGGACTACACAGAGGCATTACTCAAGGACTGTGTGAAAGCATCGCTCAAAGACAGTATAGAAGCATCGTCCAAGGACTGCAGAGAAGCACCACATGCGGATGGCGCGGAAGCGTCGCCAAGGACAGTAATGAAACTTTACCCAAGACCTGCACAAAAGCGTCGCTCAAGTACTGCATGGATGCATTGTTCATGGATGGCATGGAAGCATCGCCAAGGACTGCATGAAAGCGTGGTACAAGGACTGCATGAAGCATTGCTTAAGGACGGCAAGGAAGCGTTGCCAAGAACGGCATGGAAGCATCGCCAAAGACGGCCCAGAAGCATCACCCAAAGACGGCATGGAAGCATCACCCAAAGACTGCCCAGAAGCATCGCCCAAGGAAGACGCAGAATCACTGCCCAAGGACGGCGCAGAACCGTTGCGTAAAGATGGCGCAAAAGTGTTGCCCATTGACTGCACAGATGCATCACACAAGGATGCCACAAAAGTGTTGCCAAGGACTGCATGGGAATTTCGCCCAAGGACTGCAGGGAAACAGTCTAAGGATGGTGAGAAAGCGTTGCCAAAGATGGTGCAAAAGTATTGCCTAAGGAATGCAAGGAAGCATCACCCAGGGACTGCAGAGAAGCACAAAGACCGCTTCAGTGCAACAAAGTGAACTATCAATCATGGCATACAGTGTCTAATGACTGACTACAAGTGGCCAAAAAGCATGAAAGCCAGCACAATGGCTTAGGAAAGCAATAACTTGCCCGGAAAAAACATATCAGAATGGGTTCAGAGCAATTTGCTTGCAGTATAACACCGTTCCTTATTTATGGCTTCGTACTCCAGCACAGCAATGTTTCCAAGGCGCATAAAGTCCTAAACTTTGCAGTCAGCAGGGGACGTTGATAAAGTTCAGCATTGTCATGCACTGTGTGTCCCTGAATTGACGAGGGAGAAAAAAAAAAACATTATCAAATTAATTAGCCAGGAAAAAAAAAATCAAAAACTTCCTCTCCATAGGTCAATCCAATCTTCCCTTTTAATCATCAATAATAATGGTCTTTTAAGTTGGTGAGATAAGAGGAGCAGCTTTATCACTAGAGCAGGGACATAATTAAGCCAAGAGTAGCTGTGTGATAAAATCAATAAGATAAAATGCACTCATAAATTGATTTGTAGCACTGGCATGTAAGAAAAGCCGCGCGGTACAACAAACAAGGGCTTGTGTCGGCCTTTTCGTGTCTTTGTTTGGTGACGGTTCTGAGCGGACCTTCCTGCACCCGCAGTAATATTCCAATCCACTCGCAGAAACACATTCAGCTACAAATAGAACGAACAGATACTGTCAGGGTCTCCATAAAGTCACTTATTGGCTTCTATAGAGGTTATTACCCAGCGCCCAAACAGTAGGAGACCACAAATAAACTACCTTCTGACCAACGTGTGTATATCATTCTTTTTGATCCACTTTTTGGACCAATTTGAACATATGTCTTGCTTTATTTTCCTCAAAGTACCTTATATATGCCAGAAGTGAACTTTTCTGCACATATCTGAGGAGCACGAGTGTGGTCCATAGGAATAAAGAGAATTTTGTTTACGTACCGTAAATTCTTTTTTCTTTAATCATCAATGGGAGACCCAGACAATGGGGTTTAGGGCACTGCCCTCCGGAGGTCACACTAGGTACTACAAGTTTGTAGACACCGCCTCCTCCGCTTATAAACCCCTACCGCAGGGAACATCCTCAGTTTGGTCCATAAGCTGCGAGGAGAACATAAACCACACCCGAAACATCGGGAAGAATGCCGTGCACAGACGGTCAACAACCCGGCAAACACTGTCTCAACAGAGAGCAGAACAAATGCAAAACATGCAAAGGAACAACTGGGTGGGTGCTGGGTCTCCCATTGATGATTAAAGAAAAAAGAATTTACGGTACGTAAACAAAATTCTCTTTTTTCTGGTCATCATAATGGGAGACCCAGACAATGGGGATGTCCTAAAGCAATACCCCAGGGCGGGAAGAGTTCCTCAACAAGACGGATAATACATGGTTCCCTTCAAAGGTGGGCAACCGCCGCCTGGAGAACCCGCCTGCCCAGACTTGCATCCGCAGAGGCATGGGCATGCACCATATAGTGCTTAGAGAAAGTGTGCAGGCTGGACCAAGTGGCCGCCTGACACACCTGTAGAGCCGACGCTCGATGTCGCAAGGCCCAAGAGGCACCTACAGCCCTGGTAGAGTGAGCCCTCAATCCCACCGGGAGAGGCAAACCAGAGGACCTGTAAGCCTCTTGAATGGAAGCCTTAATCCATCTGGCCAAGGTTGACTTTGAAGCCGCGGACCCCTTACAGCGACCTGTCGTAAGAACAAATAAGGAATCCGAACTCCTGAAGGAGGCGGTCCTGGACACATAAATGCGTACAGCTCTCACGAGATCCAGAGTATGGAGGTCGCGCTCCACCTGATGAACTGGAGCGGGGCAAAATGATGGGAGAACAATCTCCTGGTTCAGGTGAAAAGTTGAAACCACCTTCGGCAAGAATTCTGGCCGTGGGCGCAACACCACCTTGTCTTGGTGAACCACCAGAAAGGGTGACTTGCACGATAGTGCAGCCAATTCTGAGACCCTCCTTAGAGACGTAATCGCCACCAGAAAGGCCACTTTCTGGGACAGACGAGATAGAGAAACATCTCTCAACGGCTCAAACGGCGGTTTCTGTAATGCCGCCAGGACCATGTTAAGGTCCCAAGGGTCCAGAGGTCTCTTGTAGGGCGGAACCATCCGCGACACCCCCTGCAGAAATTGACGCACCTTCGGGAGGAGCGCCAATCGCCTGTCAAACAGCACCGAAAGTGCTGATACTTGACATTTCAAAGAGCCAAGGGATAATCCCAACTCCAAACCCGACTGTAAGAAAGCCAACAACGTCGGGATGGACAAGGGCCAAGGAGACAGTCCACCAGAGGCACACCAGGTAAAAAAGATTTTCCACGTCCTGTGGTATATCTTCCTGGAAACAGGCTTCCTAGCCCGATTCATAGTGGCCACCACTGTAGGGGAGAAACCCCTAGATGTCAGGAGCCAGGCCTCAAGAGCCATGCAGTCAATCTGAGGGCCCTGGAATTGAGGTGGAAGAATGGGCCTTGTGCGAGTAAATCTGCGCGGTCTGGAAGAGCCCACCTGTGTCCGCCTGACAGTTGCCACAGGTCCGGATACCAGGACCTCCTGGGCCAATCTGGAGCCACTAGAATGGCTACCCTGCACTCCGACCTGATCTTCCACAGGACCCTGGGAATCAGAGCCAGAGGAGGGAACACATACGGCAGTTGGAAGCTGGACCAACTCAGTATCAGAGCATCCGCCCCCAGGGACTGAGGATCCCACGATCTCGCCACGTACTGGGGCACCTGATGATTTAGCCTTGAGGCCATCAGATCTACGTCCGGAGTGCCCCATCTGCTGCAGATGTCCCGGAAGACGTCTGGATGCAGGGACCACTCTCCGGCGTCCATCCCCTGCCGGCTCAGGTAGTCGGCCTCCCAGTTCTCGACCCCTGGGATGTGAACTGCGGAGATCAAGCAGTCGTGTTCCTCCACCCACGATAGGATGCGGTGGACTTCGGCGAGGGCCTGAGCGCTTCTGGTCCCTCCCTGATGATTTATGTAGGCGACGGCCGTCGCATTGTCGGACTGTACCCGAATGGGTCGTCCTGCCAGGAATTTCTGAAACGCCAGGAGCGCCAGATAGACCGCCTTGATCTCCAGGACGTTGATCTGCAACGTCGACTCCGCCTGAGTCCAGAGGCCTTGAGCCCTGTGGTGTAAGAACACCGCGCCCCAGCCCTTCAGACTGGCGTCGGTGGTCACCACTAACCAAGAAGGTTTGAGGAAGGACCTTCCCCGTGACAAGTGACGTGGCTGGAGCCACCACTGCAGGGAGTCCCTGGTCGGTTGTGACGGTGTCACCAACCGATTCAGAGAGATCGCTCTCTTGTCCCACCGGCGAAGAATCTCCAGCTGGAGAGGACGGAGACGAAACTGTGCAAATGGCACCGCCTCTATTGCCGCTACCATGCGTCCCACCAGTCTCATCAATTCCCGAAGGGATGAGTGAGGCGACAGGAGAACGTGTCGTACTCCTGAGTGGATCGCCAGCTGCTTGGCCTGAGGAAGAGACACCAGAGCTGAGTCCGTGTGAAAATCCATGCCCAGATATGTCAATGACTGGGTCGGAACCAGGGTCGACTTCTGAGTATTGAGAAGCCACCCGAACTGTTCCAGAGACCTCATGGTCGCTTCCAGGCTCACCCGACAACGGTCTTCCGATGGCGCCCTGACCAATAGGTCGTCCAGATAGGGTATGACGGCGTGACCCTGCACATGCAGGAGAGCCATCATAGATGCCATCACCTTCGTGAACACCCGTGGTGCAGAGGCCAACCCGAAGGGTAGGGCCACAAATTGGAGATGTTCGTCCCCCACTGCGAATCGTAACCAGCGTTGATGAGCCGGCGCAATGGGCACGTGAAGGTAAGCGTCTCGGATATCTATGGACGCTAGGAAGTCCCCCTGTGACACAGCTGCGATCACGGAGCGCAGGGATTCCATGCGGAACTTCCGAACCAACACGTGACGGTTGAACAATTTTAGGTCCAGGACCGGCCGAAAGGAGCCGTCCTTCTTTGGGACAATAAACAGGTTGGAGTAAAAACCCCTGAACCTCTCTGCCGTGGGTACTGGGACCACTACTCCGTCTCTGCGGAGTCCCTCCAACACCCGGAGAAAAGCCGGAGTCTTTTCTGGGGAAGGAACAGACCGATGGAATCGGGATAATGGCTTTGACGTCAGCTCTATCCTGTAACCTCGCGAGACTACGTCTCGAACCCACTGATCTTGAACGTGAAGCAGCCACCTGTCCTTGAATTGAGACAGGCGGCCCCCCACCTGTGGGGAGGCAGGATGAGAGAGCGAGTCATGTCGAGGCGGGCTTGGGGGTGGCAGCAGCTGCCCCCGCCGGCTTCTTCTGACGACTCTTTGAGCGCCACTGAGAAGCGGGCTTGCCCCCTCGGTCCGTGCGAGCGGACGGTGCTGATGACTGTGAGCTGGACCGAAAGGACCACTGCTTCGGGTTCCTCTTAACGGTATACCGTGGCTTAGGCTTATTCTGCGGTATCTTAGACTCAGCAGAATCCTTGATCAGCTTGTCCAGCTCTGTGCCAAAGAGTCTGTCACCAGAGAATGGAAGATTCTGCAAAATCTTCTTAGATGTGGCATCTGAGTCCCAAAGACGCAGCCACAACAACCTGCGGATCGCTATCGCATTGGCCGAAGCCACAGCTGAGCGAGTGGCAGTTTCCAGAGACGCCGTCCTGGCGTAGTCCGCATAGGCCCTTGCTCTCTCAGTGAGTGCCAGGACCTCCGGACTGGACTTTGCCAGGTCAGTGATACCATCCAAGCAGGTAGTAATCGCTTGCAAGGTCCAGACCGTGGCAAAATTAGGGGCAAATGAAGACCCCACAGCCTCATAGGAAGACTTGGCGAGTTGCTCGACCTGTCTATCAGTAGCATCCTTCAGCGAGGAGCTATCAGAGGCAGAGAAAAGGGAGCGTGCAGCAATTCTAGTCATGG
This sequence comes from Allobates femoralis, assembly GCA_033576535.1. Taxonomy (NCBI): domain Eukaryota; kingdom Metazoa; phylum Chordata; class Amphibia; order Anura; family Aromobatidae; genus Allobates; species Allobates femoralis. The sequence goes on from JARQOC010000005.1 coordinate 556,952,732, forward strand.
AAGCGTCCACCTTTGGAGACTGCGACCATTCCTGAAGCACCTCCTGGGGGAAGGGGAAGCGATTGTCCTTAGGTTTGCGGACATAGCGCCGCCCAGGATGTAACCTGGGTGCTCTAACCACCCTTCCAAAATTAGTGTGGTCCATGAAGGAGCCACTTGGTCTAGCCTCAGGCCGCAGCCATTGACAGACCTCCTTCGGGTGCACGACCACCTCTTCAGGGGGAGTCACGAGACGCAAGGTCTCATTGATGGAGGACACCAGATCCTCCACCCCGTCTGGAGGTTCAGACACAGACACAGACCCGAAGTTTGAACCCCCATCATCTTCCTCACCATCAGAGGAACGCTCCTCCTCAGAGAGAGCCTGGAGCTCGGGTGAATCCTCACGACGAGCCCGCTTAGGGGGTCTCACAGCAGAAGAGGGAGACACCCGGGGGTAACTGGAAGGAGTAGCTGGGCTTTCCAGTCTCCTATGCAGTGCCTCCAGTGACTGCGACATGGAGGACATCTGGGACAGCAAGGATTCATTGATCCTGTTCTGTGCTTCCCATGGCCCTGGAATCACCTGAACCTCAGGGTACAGCACCGGAGCTGCTGCTGCCTCAGCTGAGCCAGTCCGGGCTTCTGGGCGTCCGCAGTTATTGCAGGACCCCTCCACCAAAGTTCCCTTGCAAGTAGCACAGGTAGTGGTGTTATCCGCCGCCTTAGCAGCATGCTTCCTTACTGAGGACATAGCCACAGTAGGGGTAGTAGAGGCCAAAGCCAAACAAACAAACCGGGAATCCCGGTGGCTTACCGACCGCAGTAACGCGGTGGGAGGAAGCGGTGTGCGTGCGTGACCTCCGCGAGTTCCGGTCTCCCTCTGAAGTGCAGACACGTGCTGCCGTAGAACCCAGCCGGGAAGTGAGGGAGAAGATGGCCGCCGCCAGCACAGAAGTGGGCGGCGCCGGGAACACGCGGGAGCACACGCACACGCCCCCCGGTGACGTCATCGTAAGGGCTGCTTCTCCTCCTCCAAGCAGCCTCTGTAATGGAGGTGCTGGAGCCCGCAGCGCGGGAAAAACAGTGCGGATCATCACACACCTATACACAGACTGTCAGCACACACAAACATGCACAGTCTACGGCCTCAGCCCCTGTCACACACAGGGCGGTCAGCCAAGGTGACCCCAGCACAGGGTACACCACCAGATCCGCGGACCCGAGGGTAACGCGCGGTCTGAGTGTCAGGACACAAAGTGACAGACACTACCCCCAGGCACACAGGAGACACAGAATGCCTCAGTGCCGGTCCGGTCTGTAAGCACCATTTAGGGAGGCCTCGGACGGGGGTTCAGCCCAGTCCGGAGTGTAAGCACCATTTAGGGAGGCCTCGGACTGGGCTGGCTCCAGTCCGGTCTGTAAGCACCATTTAGGGAGGCCTCGGACGGAGCGGAGCTGTGCAAGGCTCCCATCTCCCACTCTCCAGAGCCCCCCAGAGAGGGATGGAAAGGAGCGCAACAGCGTACCGGGAGAACACAGAGTGTCCAGGCTCTAGGCCCTCCGGTACCTCCACCAGCGTGTGCCACAAAGGGTGAGCGGGGAGGCTGTCGCAGGTCCCGCTAGGACCATATTACCTTGTCTTCAGACGCCATCACGTAAGTAGTGAGAATGCAGTGAAGTGCAAGCAAAGCGTGATCCTCCGAGCACACTAAGTTTAAAACTGAGGATGTTCCCTGCGGTAGGGGTTTATAAGCGGAGGAGGCGGTGTCTACAAACTTGTAGTACCTAGTGTGACCTCCGGAGGGCAGTGCCCTAAACCCCATTGTCTGGGTCTCCCATTATGATGACCAGAAAAAAGGTGATGAGAGAGTGTGTCCCCCTACCCAAAGAAAAGAGAACAAAACAGTACCTGGGAAGAAAAAGTCAACGAGAGAGGGCCACGAGGGGGTTGGGGAATGAACAAGAGAGGGCCTGGTAGGTACAGACGAGATAGAGGCTTAGATCTAAAAGATGAGAATGCGCATAGGGTCTTATCCCACTTAGGAGACAAATCACATACAGCATAAAAACTGCTCACCTGGTTCGGTTTTGAAGCCCACAACCAGCCTGATCGCTCAAACCCAGCAACTGCCGCAAGGACCACACTTCCACGATGTGGGGATGAAACTCTATCCGGGACTAAGTGCCTCCAGGTCCGCGCTGCTGCTCCAAAGGAATATCAAAGACACCAGAATGCTTTGAGTAAAGTAATTTTCCGACGCGTTTCGGATCTCAAAACCCAGCTCCTTCCTCGGAAAATAAAGCAGAAAATTACTTTACTCAAAGCATTCCGGTGTCTTTGATATTCCTTTGGAGCAGCAGCGCGGACCTGGAGGCACTTAGTCCCGGATAGAGATAGAGGCTTAGGGGGTTAGAATATGGAACAGAAAGGTGCCTGGTGAAACGGGAAGGTGGATAGGCGGACGTGAGGGGGAATGAGTAGTGATAGAAGGGCGAACGAGAGGGGGGAAAGACAGGTAGGCAAGAGAAGGATGTAAAAGCAAACGAGAGGGTGATGGAAAGGCAAATGAGAAGGAGATAGAAAGGCAAATGAGAAGGGAATGGAAAGGTAAACAAGAGGGGGAAGGAAAGGTACACGAGAGGGGGAGGGAAAGGCAAATGAGAAGAGGATGCAAAGGCAAACAAGAGGGGAATGGAAAGGCAAACGAGAGGGAGAGGAAAAGACAAATGAGAGGGGAAGGGAAAGGCAAATGAGAAGAGGATGCAAAGGCAAAGGAGAGGGGGAGGGAAAGGCAAACAAGAGGGGGAGGGAAAGGCAAACGAGAGGGGAGGGAAAGGCAAATGAGAGGGGGAGGGAAAGGCAAATGAGAGGGGGAGGGAAAGGCAAACGAGAGGGGGAGGGAAAGGCAAATGAGAGGGGGAGGGAAAGGCAAATGAGAGGGGGATGGAAAGGCAAATGAGAAGGAGATGGAAAGGTAAACAAGAAGGGAATGGAAAGGCAAACGAGAGGGGGAAGGAAAGGTACACGAGAGGGGGAGGGAAAGGTAAATGAGAAGAGGATGCAAAGGCAAACAAGAGGGGAATGGAAAGGCAAACGAGAGGGAGAGGGAAAGGCAAATGAGAAGGAGATGGAAAGGTAAACAAGAAGGGAATGGAAAGGCAAACGAGAGGGGGAGGGAAAGGCAAATGAGAGGGGGAGGGAAAGGTACACGAGAGGGGGAGGGAAAGGCAAACGAGAAGAGGATGCAAAGGCAAACGAGAGGGGGAGGGAAAGGCAAATGAGAAGGAGATGGAAAGGTAAACAAGAAGGGAATGGAAAGGCAAACGAGAGGGGGAGGGAAAGGCAAATGAGAGGGGGAGGGAAAGGCAAATGAGAAGAGGATGCAAAGGCAAACAAGAGGGGAATGGAAAGGCAAACGAGAGGGAGAGGAAAAGACAAATGAGAGGGGAAGGGAAAGGCAAATGAGAAGAGGATGCAAAGGCAAAGGAGAGGGGGAGGGAAAGGCAAATAAGAGGGGGAAAGAAAGGCAAACGAGAGGGGGAGGGAAAGGCAAACGAGAGGGGGAGGGAAAGGCAAACGAGAGGGGGAGGGAAAGGCAAACGACAGGGGGAGGGAAAGGCAAACAAGAGGGGGAAGGAAAGACAAACGAGAGGGGGAGGGAAAGACAAACGAGAGGGGAAGGGAAAGACAAACGAGAGGGGAAGGGGAAGGCAAACGAGAGGGGAAGGGAAAGGCATATGAGAGGGGGAGGGAAAGGCAATCAAGAGTGAGATGGATAGGTGGACAGTCAAACAAGGGGGAAGACTGACAGGTGGACAAGAAGGGGAACAAGAGAAAATGACAGGCAGATCAGAGAGGGCCCAGAGAGGATAGATGGATAAGAAAGGGCCTGGAGGCATTTGGATGGGAGAGGAAATGGTGGGGTCGAGGGAAAGGCTGACGAGAGAGGACCCGGAGTGGAGAGGTAGATAAAAAGTCCTGGAATCGACAAGTGAACAGAGAGAGGGTCCAAGGGGGACAGATGAACAAGAGGGACCGGGAGGGACAGGTGCACCAGAAGGGCCTGGGGGAAGGAAGGGAGGGGGGTGGGGGGGGGTGACAGGCAAATAAGAAAGGGGGTAAGGGGAAAGGTGGGCGAAGAAGGGAACAGGAGGGTAAGAGGGAAAGGTTGACAGGAAAGAGGCATGCTGATGAGAAAGGGCACAGGGAGGGGTAGGTGTGGCAGGCTGACGAGAGAAGGCTTGGGGGGGGGACAAGGGGCAGGTGGACGAGAGGGGGCCAGGGTAGGGGGGACAGTTGGACGAGAGATAGCCCGGGGAGGAGGAGAAAAGCGGATGAAAAAGGGCTGAAGCATATATGGTTGGGACGAGAGAGGACTCGAAGGGATGTACAAGAGACTATATGAAGATTTAGAGAAAACAGAAAGAATAACAAGAGAGAACAGTAGAGGATAGCCAGAATGAGTAGATCAAGAAAGTAAGACTGGAGAGCGTGCACAGCTTTCTATAAATGGTGCATCTCATAAACACTACTCTCCCCAAAGCAGCGGTCCCCACAATCAGGACTGAGAAAGTTTAACACATCCTGTGTGTAAGCCATGTAGCACCGAAATAACTTTTGTTTCCACAGAGTCGGGGGGTGAAGATAAAGCTCACAGTCAGGCAGTAGAAGGAATCGGCGAGTCTACCTTACAATACCTTCTCCAGTGCGAAGGACAAATTACCTGAATCAACACAGCAGTTCACTGCTCACAATTAGAAGTTTACAAAGCAGTAATTTCTTTAATTATCCTTTCTGTGAAAGCATTTAAAATCCCCATGAAAAACAGATTTTCTTCTCTAATCATAACATTTGCTTTTTTGTGGAGGCAACGACATGTGAAGAAGGTTATACTACCCTGAGGAAAGTATGTCAACCCCGCAGCAAAGCAATAAAGCCGTGAGCGGCCCTGTATTGAATATGGAATGATTTCAGCTTTTCTTTGGAAACTATAAAAAAATGGTGCAAAGTATACTATTCGGAAAATGTTGGTCCCTCGGCTCCAGTTTTCTATGCAAAGGTGGATGGCATGAGATCCAAGACCAAAGTCATCAAGCAAGACTACCTCTTCATGTAGTCGGCTTTATTCAGCTCGATCTTGAGCCATAGCGACTTGATGGATGAACGCTCTGTAGGAAGATTGATCTTGCACAGCCTAGATAGGTCCACCAGGATCTTCTCCAGCCTAGATAGGTCCACCAGTGTCTTTTCCAAGCCTATATAGCTCCACCATAGTCTTCTCCAAGCCTGAACAGGTCCATCAGTCATCTTCACCGTTATATTGATTGTATCAATCCATCAGGTTGCTGATCTTCCTCTTCACCCTTGTTCCTTCTATTCTTCAGACCATGATGTCCTTCTTCAGTGATTGCTCTCTTTGTATGATGTGTAGACAAGTCGTAGCTTGGTGACTCTTGCTTCGAGTGACATGTTGGTTTGATTTGTTCCTTCTTGCCGTCCATGGTATTGAAAACATCCTTCTCCAGCTCCACATTTTGAAGGCGTTGATCCTTCTTCTGTCTTGTTCTTTTTTAGTCCAGGTTTCATATCCATATCTATATGTTAATATAGAAAAAGTTACAAACCCACTATTAATCATAGAGGTAATGGCCCAAAAGATGAGGTACCAAAAACAGTAAAACCTGTCTGGTTTGATGCTGGAGTCCAAAAATGACGTTGGGTGATATGCGACTGTCTTGGAATCTACAGCCTACAAAACCAAACTCCAGTTAGACTCACAGAGAATAGATTTAAAAATAACCTTTTAGAATTGAGGTTTTCTTTTCAGCCACCGTTTTTCCATAAATACCCTGCAACTTTTCAGTTATCGGCACAGCACTGCAATGGCTGAACTAAAATCTGAGCTCCATTCGGTATCACCAGTCAATAAGAGAAAAGGGGGTTACCTGGCCTCAACTCCTATCATGCAAGGTCAAACATGCTAACTCTGAAATAAAGTTTCGGCAATGTCCCACCATCAACCCTCTCTATCGCATCACATACTAAAAGAGAAGTAATTGATTCATATGCTCCCCACACTGCACCAGAAGCCTCACAGATGCTACCCAACAATTGTCAGAGAAAGGTTAATCCCTGATCTACGTCAAAAACTCGAAAAGAGGAAGAAGGAACTACCCAACAATTGCCAATGACAGGTTGATCCCTGCATACCACCAAGGGATGGATCAACATCACCAACTAGTGAAGAAGAGGAAAAAGAGGATACCCAATAATTGTCATTGACAGGTAAATCGTTCCATATACAACCAAGGGATGGATCAACGTCACCAAATTTGTGAAGAAGAGGCCACCCAACAATTGCCAATGACAAGTGAATCCCTGCATATCAACAAGGGATGGATCAACATCACAAACTCGTGAAGAAGAAGAGAAGGAAGAAGAAGTTACCCAACAATTGCCATTGACAGGTGAATTTCTCCATACCACCAAGGAATGGATGAAAGTCACCAACCAATGAAGAAAAGGCTACCCTGTGAAAGCATTTTAAATCCTCATGAAAAACAAATTGCCATTCAGAGGTGAATCCCTCCATACCAATAAGGGATGGATCAACGTCATCAACTTGTGAAGAGGCGGCTACCCAACAATTGCCATTCAGAGGTGAATCCCTCAACCCCACCAAGGGATGGATCAACATCATCAACTTGTGAAGAAGAGGTTACCTAAACAATTGCCATTGACAAGAGAGTCCCTCCATACCACCAAGAAATGGCTCAATGTCACAACACATGAAGAAGAAAAGGAAAAAGAAAGAAGAGGGGGAAGAGGAGGGGGAAGAGGAGGGGGAAGAGGAGGGGGAAGAGGAAGGGGGAAGAGGAAGGGGGAAGAGGAGGGGGAAGAGGAAGGGGGAAGAGGAGGGGGAAGAGGAAGGGGGAAGAGGAGGGGGAAGAGGAAGGGGAAGAGGAGGGGGAAGAGGAGGGGGAAGATGAGGAGGAGGAAGAGAGGGAAGTAAATGAGGAGGAGGAAGGAGATATGAAAGAAGATGAGGAGGAGGAAGAGAGGGAAGAAGATGAGGAGAGGCTAGAAGAGGAGGAGAGAGGAGGAACAAGTGGATGAAGAGGAGGGACGAGTAGGGGGAAGAGGGTGAAAAAGAGGGGGGAAAGAGGAGTAGGAAGAAGAAGAGGAGTAGGAAGAAGAGGAAGAAGAGGAGGAAAAAGAGGATGAAGAGAAGGAAGAAGAGAAGAAAGAAAAGGAAGAAGAGAAGGCTTACGGACATCGGGAATTTTTTTTGCCTTTATCTCCTGTTATTTTTACTAAATACCAATCAACACCTCGGCTCTCACTTTTGTCCTTTTCATGGTGCACACACCTGCATAGTGTATCTCTGGTCCAATGCCGATTGTAATCGTGGGGCACAGCGTATTCTTTCAGTTGAGCTTGTAGGGAGAGGAAATAAAACACCTGCCACAATTACATCCTTGGGAGGATAATTATTGCTAACTCCTTTAAATAACATCTAAGAACAAAAGCCTTCAGAACTGAAACGCACGCTTGATTCTTACTTCTTTGCAGATGTGCAAAAGGGGGAACAAACACGGTAACTGTATGCAAAAAAAAAAAATGTAACAGTCAATGTAAACTGGTTTACAATATTCTACGGGAAAAAAAAGGCGCTTTGATAAGGGCACAAGTACAGCATTAGAAAAATGCAAATTGCCCGCCTTTGGTTGGCGCATTGTTTCCTTCATGCACGGAGCTCGTGTTGCCACTGGTGTTTTTAGATTCCTGTTGGCGCACTTATCTCTATTTCACAGCGAGAAATATTACAAGCTGTTTCCGTGTGTTCTGAACGAGCGCAGGCTGTCTCTATGCAAATAGGAACCAAAGCAAAACAAGATTTTGCCTTCATCTATTACATAATATTAAATGTTTTTATATGCCGTCCGGTATCTGTAAGGGACAGCCATGGTGACCGCTGCTATTAGACTTTAGGATTGTGTCTGGAAAAGACACCCACTCAAAGGTTCATAGGAAGAAGTGTATGGCTTGCTGGCCAAAGATGAAGGATGGCAGCTTCATTATATATCATATGCATACTCTCTACCAGTAGTTATATTCTCGTACATAAGGGACAGTATTATAGTAGTTATATTCATGTACATAGGGGCAGTATTATAGTAGTTATATTCTTGTACATAGAGGCAGTATTATAGTAGTTCTATTCTTGTACATAGGGGCAGTATTATTATAGTAGTTATATTCTTGTACATAGGATCAGTATTATAGTAGTTATATTCTTGTACATAGGGGCAGTATTATAGTAGTTATATTCTTGTACATAGGGGCAGTATTATAGTAGTTATATTCTTGTACATAGGGGCAGTATTATAGTAGTTATATTCTTGTACATAGGAGCAGTATTATAGTAGTTATATTCTTGTACATAGGGGCAGTATTATAGTAGTTATATTCTTGTATATAGGAGCAGTATTATAGTAGTTATATTCTTGTACGTAGGGGCAGTATTATAGTAGTTATATTCTTGTACATAGGAGCAGTATTATAGTAGTTATATTCTTGTACATAGGGGCAGTATTATAGTAGTTATATTCTTGTATATAGGGACAGTATTATAGTAGTTATATTCTTGTACATAGGGGCAGTATTATAGTAGTTATATTCTTGTACATAGGGGGCAGTATTATAGTAGTTATATTCTTGTACATAGGAGCAGTATTATAGTAGTTATGTTCTTGTACGTAGGAGCAGTATTATAGAAGTTATATTCTTGTACATAAGGGCAGTATTATAGTGGTTATATTCTTGTACATAGGAGCAGTGTTATAGTAGTGATATTCTTGTATATAGGGGACAGTATTATAGTAGTTATATTCTTGTATATAGGGGCAGTATTATAGTAGTTATATTGTTGTACATAGAACAGTATTATAGTAGTTATATTCTTGTACATAGAAGCAGTATTATAGTAGTTATATTCTTGTACATAGGAGCAGTATTATAGTAGTTATATTCTTGTGTATAGGGGCAGTATTATAGTAGTTATATTCTTGTATATAGGGGCAGTATTATAGTAGTTATATTCTTGTACATAGGGGCAGTATTATAGTAGTTATATTCTTGTATATAGGGGCAGTATTAAAGTAGTTATATTCTGGCCTCGGGTACTGAGACATATGTGTTGTCAGAGAGGAGACCTGGTGTAAATCCCAACCATTCTCTACTTTACCATGCTCATCCTACATAAATTGATTACTTATCAGGCCATTTCTATCAGCCAAGTAGGAAATACCGTCTACACTTCAGAATTAATAAAAAACTACATCAACATACTTGTGCCCACCACTTTAACCCTATAAGACACTTTTCTCTTCATGGGCTTGCGTGTACCATCACAGGAACGTGTATGTGAGAAGCCAATCAGCAGCCACTTCTTGTCTTTTCCTATGACTTCTTGTCTGTGCGGTGGGTGATCAGCCTGGAGAAGTCTAAGTGGTGCGGAAGCTGACCGTTGCCTCTCAGTCTCGTATGGTCACCATGTACAGTAGTAGAGATGACTTTTGGCTGAACATTTTCCAGCATTATCTCAGCACGCAACATTAACAAATCTGCACATCCACAAATAAAGCCGCCTACTCTAATCCTCGGAGGACATATTCTAGCGTTTGTTATTTCCCGGCACGTTAATACCGCATATAGTCCTTCCTAAATATACGGCTTTAATTAACCGTTATCTCAATGCTCAAATAAACCTAGACAGACACACGGAGGATTTCCAATTACTCCCCCCTCCCCGCCAAAAAAAGGACAGTGATGGACGACGTTTCTGCAGCTTAACCATTTCCCAAAAAAAAAGCAAAAACTGCATTCCTCGATACGATATTAACGCAGGCCGGGTTTTATGTATTCCTGCTCCATAACAATTTATCCTTTAGTCAGTGACCTTTCGGGGGGCTGAGCTCTACCAATACATCGCTCTCTTTCCCAGTTATACGCCTCGACAAATGACAAGCGGCGCGCCGTATACATCTCATGACTGCGCTCTCTGTAAATTTTAATTAGAAAGGATGCTTCACTGATTTAGATTTCTCCCTAGTATGCAATTACTGCTGAGGAACAACATAAATTAAAACCTAAAAAGAAATGCATTCCAGCTCTACGTTGTGCGCAGTCATTTTCGGATTCCTTCCCCAGTTCCACCTTATATTTAGGTGTGCCATGATCCAACCTTCTACCTGCGCCATTCTACTCTTGGCGCACCATTAGGGTTCCGGTGTACAAAGAGATGGTAATTGGCGCTAACATTGCTTTCTTTTGGCTAGTGTTAAACTCCATTTAAATCCATCATCCCAATTATTGAGGTGCAACTATCAGGAAGAAATACATTGGTCTTGCCGGTTATACATACGCCATGTGAGTGAAGGAAAGGAATGGAAGCAGAATGGGCGACAGACCGTGCTCTTTAACTCCTTTTGGCTGAAGTCTTGTGTCCGGAGAAGAACAGAAGATATGAGATCCCAGTGGTGGTCCAAGGAGTAATTGGAAAAGCGATAAAGGAGTAAACCAGGCTGCAGAAACGTTCATCAATCCACAGGAGATATCACAACTGTTGAATTAGTGGGATCACTACTGTTCACCAGGACAGGACGTGTGTCTCTCTGTTTCCTACTGCTTGTTTTATGACCTCAGGAATGTCAAAGTCATATACACTACCGAAGATAGCCAAGCACTGATGTAAACTATGATCATAGGTAATAATTGATAATGTGCATGCGCAACATGAAAAACCATTCAACTCTTTTTCTGAAAACTAAAAAAGAAATCCCACATTCTGTTCATCGGTGGAGAGCCGGGAAATGAGACCAAAAATGATCCACAGGAAACATCAGAAACTATTTTATCAGTGATAATTGCACAGTCTGAATCCTTAGATTACAAATTTTTCCGAGGCCAGAAATTCCTAGGTACTGATTAGGTTGCAAAGCTTTGAGCTCGATGGATATTGCTACTCCTATATAGTGACCATGCACATGCACAACCTGTTCAATTCCTTTTCGCTGTGGTTTTGTGGCCAGGGAAGACCAAAAGAACAAGACCCGTCCCCGTTACTGATCAGTGGTGATGCCAGGGGTGAATGGACAGGTTAAAAGGGAATAATCCAGCCTGCAGAAACATTAATCCGCTGGAGATACCATAACCAGATCAGTAATGGTTCCATCGCTTGGAACACTACTGTTCACCAAGACAGGACTTGTGTCTCCCGGTTTCCCGCTGCTTTTTTTCTGACCTCAGGAATGTCTAAAACGTTGAAAGACTGAAGGATAGCTAAGCGCTGATCTTAACTATTATTATAGTCAATAACTGGTAATGCGCATGCGCGACCTTACAAACCATTCAACTCCTTTTCTAAAACTAGAAAACAGTCCCCATTCTATTTACTGGTGAAGAGTCGGGCAATGAGACCAAAAATGATCTAACAATCATAACCTTTCCACAGGATAAGTCATCACTATGTTGTTAGTGATAATTCCGCAGTTTGGTTCTTTAGATTTCATGTCTTTCCGAGGCCAGAAGTGCAATAGTCCTAGGCAATTACAAAGATAGCCAAGCTCTGAGCTTAACAAATATCACTACCCTCATAGGGTGACTATGCACATGCACGACCTGGCAAAACACTTCATTTCTTTTGGCTGTGAAACATTTTGCGAAGGTTCCTCTCCCGCCGCCAACTTCTGCCAATTGATGGAGGACCCAGAAGTGGAAGTCGTTCTGATCTAACAGCTATCACTTATCCAATGGGTAGGAATTAACTTTTGCACACTGGATTAGTTTTCAATGGAACGGAATTGTGAATACACTGCAGTTGCGTAAATACTAAGGTCATTGTAACATCTTCTTCCAAAGGCCATTACTTTATTATTTTTCCATCAATATACCCATATGTGATGGTGGGATATATGTTACTGCATTTTACAAGTGTTGTTCCAATACTGTGTATTCTGCCCTTCCCACTTCCTGTATAGTCATTATACTCCAGAGAGCCTAATAATTAAATTACTGTGGACATGTCCTTACTTGGTCATTCTAGTCCTCTGCCTACCAATGTGTGTACTTGCCTCCTGGAGTGTGTCAATAGATCTGGTTTTGGATGTTGGGAGGTGGTAGGGGGAGGAGAGGGTGTAAGATATGAGTCTTTCTGTGGACAGGCAGTACGATTTAGTCTGAGTGTGTGGGACACTTGAGTTCAGACCCGCTCCACAAAAGGATTTAGAGAAACCTGTATTACCCGGACATGCAATATACTGCTGGATTGTTTTATGGATTTTTATGTTTTTCAAGCAATAAAGGTTGTTGGGAAAAAAAAAATAGCAATTACACAATTGTTTTGGGGATTTTTATTCATCAAGTTCACTACATGGTAAATCTGACTTAGAAGTATGATTTTCCAGGTCCATACGAGTATGTTACAAGTACATAGATACCAAACGTGTAGTTTCTCTTTTAAGTGCTTAGAAAAAGTCATAAATTTGCCGAAAAAATGTTTTGATTTCCCCCCCCCATCCCAACGAGAACCATAAAAAGTTTTTATTTTACGGGATCTGGGGCCGTGTGACAACTCATTTGCTGTGCCCTGAGCTGACGTTTTTACGGATACTATATTTCAGTAGATCTGATGTTTTGATTGTGTCTTATTGCACGTTATTGCAAAGGTATGGTGGCCAAAAAACATTCTGGTATTTTGATTTTTCTTCTATTTATGCCATTTACCAATCAGATTAATTTATTTTATTTATTTTATATTTTGATAAATCAGACATTTCTGAATGCAGCAATACCAAATATGTGTGTTTTTGCTATTTTATTTGCAATGGGAAAAAAGGGGGGTGATTTGTACTTGTGTTTTCATTTATTTATTTATTTTTTTACTGTATTTACTATTCTTTTTAGGGGAGTTGAAGTTTCGATCGTCTGGTTGATTGTGCTATACACAGCAATGCACTGTCACTGCTGTGTATACCAGGAATAATGACGCCCTATGAACGGCGGCTTGCAGTGTTCAAAGGAGGATCGGGATTGACAAGCACAGGGGTCATCAGCTGATCCCCGGCTGCCATGACAATCCATCGGTGCACCGATGTGGGGGGAGCATCATTCCTCACTCCCATCGGCAAGTGTTAAAGATGGATGCAAAGTATATGAGCAGTTAGAGAAACCATAAATTACATTGGCCTTTACTAAATATTGGCAATGTTACAAGCACAACGGCGGCTTGCAGCGTTCACAGGAAGAATGTAATGACAGAGGTCACCGGCTGACCCCCCTCCAGCTGGTATTATAATCCATCGGCACCCCATGATCATGTTACCGCTGCACCGATGAAAGTGAAAAATGACATGCCCCCTTACCAGCACATGTTAAATCTAGCTGTCAGAGATCGACAACAGGATTTAACTGTTCAATCTCAGAACCATCACGGTCTACTCTAAAGGCACATGATGGCTGAATAAATCAGCTATCCCCTGCAAGGATAAATGCAGGCTTGGCGTCACATGTCGGTAAGACGTGAAAGATATAAAAAATGTGAACATTTTGATCAAAAGTTTAAAAGAAGGAACAAAAGCTTAGGAAAAATAAAGGAATATTTTTACTGACTGTTCCATTCTCCCCCCCCCCCCCACCCTTTTCCTAAAAAAAAAAAAAAAGGACAGAAAGATAAAATGCCAGCATTAAATCACAGCACAGCTCTTCATGTCTAGACTGGAGCAGGAAAGGTTAGGGCTTCATCCAGCACATCCCATCCCGTGGTTAAAGGCATATCTCTCCGCAGAACGGTTCACGGAGCCCCGCTGACTGCCGCTCTCCCTGGACTTAATGTGGCAGCTGACGGATGACGGCATTTTCAGGAAACCACAGAGCGGTAATTTCGCCGCCTTTCTGGGCGAAAGCAATTCTATGATTCAGGATAACTACTGTGTTTACGAGGACTGGGAAAAGTCAGACGGCGGCGCGCTTTGTTTAGTGCCATCGGTTTAGGAAATGTGTTTGATACGAAAAAAATCAGAGACGTGAAAAGATGGATGCAAAGTATATGAGCGGATAGAGCAAACCGAGGCCATAGATTACACCGGGCTTTACTAAAGATTGCCAACATTACAACCATATAGATATTTTTACTTTAAAGAGGAGCTGTCACCCCCTGGTGCTATACTAACTGAATGCAGCATTGAATGCAGCGTGTTTGCTGCATTGAGGGAAGGGGTCCCCCATGTAAGCTGTTGAAAAGACTTTATAAAGTGTACAGATGAGGAGTCCGGAGGGACTTAGTAATAAGTCATCACTGTTGTATGGTGTCCTCCCCGCCTCCAGCCCTCTCTGTGCCACCTACAGCCCTCTCTTGTTCAGCCTCCTGTATGTGTCATCCCTGAGGGCTGGAGTTGGCACAGAGAGGGCTGGAGGCGGAGGGGACACCATACAACAGCGATGACTCATTACTAAGTTCCTCTGGACTCCTTATCTGTACACTTTATAACGTCTTTTTAACAGCTTACAGGGGGGCTAAAAACACGGGGGACCCCTTCCCTGAATGCAGCAGACAAGTTGTATTCAGTGCTGCATTCAGTCAGCATAGCACCAGGGGGGTGACAGGTCCTCCAAGATCACGTGCAAGGTTTTCTGATCTCTTTCCCAAGTCTTACAGATGTAATTAGTTATTGCTATCTGGTAACAGCTAAACTGTGTAATTAGGATAAAAATCCCATCTAATTCGTATTTTGTAAATATTACCACTGTTCTTCTACTGGCCCTATGTACTAGAATAAAACTACTATAATACTGCTCCTATGTACAGGAATATAACTACTATAATACTGCTCCTATGTACAGGAATATAACTACTATAATACTGCCCCTATGTACAAGAATATAACTACTATAATACTGCTCCTATGTACAAGAATATAACTACTATAATACTGCTCCTATGTACAAGAATATAACTACTATAATACTGCTCCTATGTACAGGAATATAACTACTATAATACTGCCCCTATATACAAGAATATAACTACTATAATAAATACTGCCCCTATGTACAAGAATATAACTACTATAATACTGCTCCTATGTACAAGAATATAACTACTATAATACTGCTCCTATGTACAGGAATATAACTACTATAATACTGCTCCTATGTACAGGAATATAACTACTATAATACTGCTCCTATGTACAAGAATATAACTACTATAATACTGCTCCTATGTACAAGAATATAACTACTATAATACTGCTCCCTATGTACAAGAATATAACTACTATAATACTGCTCCCTATGTACAAGAATATAACTACTATAATACTGCCTCTATGTACAAGAATATAACTACTATAATACTGCCCCTATGTACAAGAATATAACTACTATAATACTGCCCGTATGTACAAGAATATAACTACTATAATACTGCCCCCATGTACATGAATATAACTACTATAATACTGCCCCTATATACAAGAATATAACTACTATAATACTGCCTCTTTGTAGAAGAATATAACTACTATAATACTGCTCCTATATACAGGAATATAACTACTATAATACTGCCCTATGTACAAGATTATAACTACTATAATACTACTCCTATGTACAAGAATATAACTACTATAATACTGCTCCTATGTTCAAGAATATAACTACTATAATACTGCCCCTATGTACAAGAATATAACTACTATAATACTGCTCCTATGTACAAGAATATAACTACTATAATACTGCTCCTATGTACAAGAATATAACTACTATAATACTGCTCCTATATACAAGAATATAACTACTATAATACTGCTCCTATGTACAAGAATATAACTACTATAATACTGCTCCCTATATACAAGAATATAACTACTAGAATACTGCCCCTATGTACAAGAATATAACTACTATAATACTGCTCCTATATACAAGAATATAACTACTATAATACTGCCCCTATGTACAAGAATATAACTACTAAAATACTGCCCCTATGTACAAGAATATAACTACTATAATACTGCCCCTATGTACAAGAACATAACTACTATAATACTGCCCCTATGTACAAGAATATAACTACTATAATACTGCCCCTATGTACAAGAATGTAACTACTATAATACTGCCCCCATGTACAAGAATATAACTACTATAATACTGCTCCTATATACAAGAATATAACTACTATAATACTGCTCCTATGTTCAAGAATATAACTACTATAATACTGCCCCTATGTACAAGAATATAACTACTATAATACTGCCCCTATATACAAGAATATAACTACTATAATACTGCCTCTTTGTAGAAGAATATAACTACTATAATACTGCTCCTATATACAGGAATATAACTACTATAATACTGCCCTATGTACAAGATTATAACTACTATAATACTACTCCTATGTACAAGAATATAACTACTATAATACTGCTCCTATGTTCAAGAATATAACTACTATAATACTGCCCCTATGTACAAGAATATAACTACTATAATACTGCCTCTATGTACAAGAATATAACTACTATAATACTGCTCCTATGTACAAGAATATAACTACTATAATACTGCTCCTATATACAAGAATATAACTACTATAATACTGCCTCTTTGTACAAGAATATAACTACTATAATACTGCTCCTATGTACAAGAATATAACTACTATAATACTGCTCCTATGTACAAGAATATAACTACTATAATACTGTTCCCTATATACAAGAATATAACTACTATAATACTGCTCCTATGTACAAGAATATAACTACTATAATACTGCACCTATGTACAAGAATATAACTACTATAATACTGCCTCTATGTACAAGAATATAACTACTATAATACTGCTCCTATGTACAAGAATATAAGTACTATAATACTGCCTCTATGTACAAGAATATAACTACTATAATACTGCCCCTATGTACAAGAATATTACTACTATAATACTGCCCCTATGTACAAGAATATAACTACTATAATACTGCCCCTATGTACAAGAATATAACTACTATAATACTGCCCCTATGTACAAGAATATTACTACTATAATACTGCCCCTATGTACAAGAATATAACTACTATAATACTGCCCCTATGTACAAGAATATAACTACTATAATACTGCTCCCTGTGTACAGTAGATATAACCCTTGTAAAGATTATCATGATTCCTTTGGCCAGCAGCGGTTTTCTGGCACCAGGCGGCTTGCGGTGCTAAATCACACAAAGCCGTTCATTAATTACATGTGATGTGGAGCATACGTGAGACACAAATGGCTTCTAATTATTGAAAACCGACACATCAATTACAGAATGGCAGAAATCTCATCATTACAAGTGAAATATGTGAGCGGTGACAAGGATACCGCCAATGGATCCGCCATGTATTCCCTAAGGTTTTATCGCTCAATGAATGAATGACCCCGGTCAATAAGGCCCGGGGGGAAGAAGGGGTTAGAAGACAACTATGAAAGCCTGTGATAAGATCTAAGAAAGAGTAAATAAGAGAACAATGTGCCTCCCCCAAACACAATCGGGATCAATTAGGCCTCCGGTTTCACCAATTTTCAGGCGTAAAAACTGCTTGAAACGTTACAAAGTATTTAGACAGGTCATAATTGTGAAAAAATGTTGCAACTTTTTAATACTAGTCCTGGTCAGCTATAATCGACTTTATAATAAGTAAGTGAAGTTCAGCCAAAGAGTAGAATTCTACCTTGAACATATCAAGGCCTATGTCTTTGTCCCCTTGAAGTTACTAAAAAGTAGGCTTCCAGAAATATTTATGAAAGGAAAAAATAAATGGGGGAGCGGGGTTAGGAGAGGGATGATGCTACGGTCTCAACCTTTCAGCGAGATCCATGTTGCGAGAGGGGAGAAGGAACAGTAGGGTGTTATGCTTGATCTGGTGAGCCGGGTCTTTGTGGTCGGTTCCCTTATTTGCTCAGCCCCGGTAAGTTCACTATTTGTCAAGGTGTTTTTTTTTTGCCTGTCACTCTTGCTGTAGTCTTCTTACGCTAGCAGGTGTTTACATTTCTTTTGCTCAATCACCTTTTTTATGTGACTTTTTATACCTTCCCCTTTCTGGTCTTTCCTGCTGGTTATATTCTGAAGTGGATCTTCCTTGGAAGTTCAGCCATACTGTTGTTTGTTTTTCCAGTCAGCAAGACACCAGCTAGGGTCTGTCATGCGTGTAGCAGACGAGGAGAATGCGCAGGATAATGGACAAGGGTGATTGGGAAGCTAGTCTGGCCCTGGACTTGGGGTCCCTGACTAGCCCTATTCCTGAAGGTACCTCCTCTGAAGGTGAGGAGATTCAGGCCACCACCCTATCCCTAAACTCTTCAACCTGCCCTCAGCTAAAAACCTCAACCCATGGACCAGGAAAAGGACACCTCTCCAAGTTAAGGGAATAGCAGCTGCTCCAGCAGCATGTCTGCACAGCATGGGTCTTAGACGAGAAATTAAATCAATCAGTGACATCTGGTGGAGGGAAGCAGAACTGTTTAAGGCTGACGAGGTGGAGAGCAAAAAGCTCAGACACACCCCTCACCTACACCTGATCTGTGACTCACTCCTCACCTGCAGAGCCGCCCACCACACATTCGCCAACAGCTTCAATATCAACCCAGACTGAGTTAAAGGAAAAAAAACCTCTGGTTTAAACAGCAGCAGAACTCCAGGAATGCAGTAAATATGTGACAGGGTTATTTTCTCTGCGGTGACTGCTTTCCACCCTGCTCTTTCACCTACTTAGTTAGAAAGCAGGTAGAATTCCCTTCTAGCAGTAAGTAGTTTTTCTTTCCAATTTGCATTAGTAGTTGTTCACTTTGGGATCTTTTTCCCAGCACTCCTTCATGATTTAGGTTAATGGCACTTTCCCCAGGTTTCTTAGGAGGTACGAGAGACACTCGACGGCCGTTCAGGCAACCAGCTTGACAGTCGAAGCTTGACAGTGGCATTTAAACGTCCATACAGTGATAGAACACAGCTGATATACATGTATCGATGAGCTTGATATGAGAAACCGCCCACACTCAATACCAAGCTGAAGCTGTGTAAAGCAAGTGATCAATGGACTTGGCAAACCTGCTCACTGCGGTGAGTAATCAATATTTGGTGGAGTGATGGATGAACCTAAGTTTGAGAGTGACGTCCTAGTGCCTACTAGTGAATGGGATACGATGGGGCGGTTTTTCAAGATTTGGCCCTTCTTTCCTGGAGGTATTTGAAAACTAGAGCATACAAAGCCATTATTACACGTTGTCCTTTCAACTCTGTGGAAACAATTTGTGGTAGGTTCTCAACTGTTGCAGCACAATAGCGCCCCTGTGCACACTGTGAGCCTAATAAGTTGATGTGATTTTGGTGTGGATGAATGCCTATGGATAGCCCATTGAAAGTCACGACTTCTCTAACATCAGTGCTTGACCTGAAAAATGAGCACCAATCCCAATCGACAACCCAAAACCTAGAGGAAAGGCTTTATAGAAGAGTGGAGGCTGTTATAGCTACAAACAGGACCCCAACGCAATATTAGCACCCTGGTTTTGGAATGGGCTACCTTCTCTTCAACACTCCAAACCTTGTGGAAAGCCTTTATAGGACCCTAGCCCCGTACTAGCACCATATTTTTGGAATGGCCCACCCTCCCATCGAGACTCCAAAACCTTGCGGAAAGGCCCTTAAATAAGAGTGGAAGCCGTGATAGCTTCACACAGGACCCCAACGCCATATTAGCACCATGGTATTGGAATGGCCCATCTTCCAATCGACACTCCAAAAACCTTGTGTAAAGCCTTTATAGAAGGGTGGAGACTGTAAGAGCTATAAACAGGAGACCAATGCCATAAAAGCAACATGGTTTGGAATGGCACACCTTCCCATCGACACTCCCAAAATCTTGTGGAAAACCTTAATAGAAGAGTGAAAGCTGTAATAACTACAAACAGGTCACCGACGCCATATTATCACCATGATTTTGGATTGGCCTGCCCAACAAGCTCGTGTGGATGTCGTGATTAGGTGTACATACAGTAAGCGTAGCCCCGCACAGTGTGACTGGGTAGAAAACCAAGCACGGTACCTGACAAGGTTCTCGTTGTCCCCGATGCCTTTACATGATGCACATTCAGTTCTCGGGTCCTCCGATTTTAGCTTTTTACTTAAAGCCATTGGCAATCGTCTTCTCCTCTCCCTCTGTGTCCGCTCCTGATACAACCAGAAAAATAGTTGAGAAAGGCAACATCAACATATCAAGAGATTTCCACCAGTTGTCTACTTAAACCTACGTAACCCTGACCTCTAGTTTGTCCTCTTCTAGCAGATAGCTTCTCTTTCTCCTCTGACCTCGGGTTCTCTGAAACAAAAAACGAAGGTTTGCGCTTACTCAGGAGAAATACATAAATGGAGGATTACATTTTTTACACATTTTTTATGTTCTTATCTCTGCCATCAGTGAGCAGAAAATGTTACTTTAAAAAGGTTTTCCAACTTATTTGTCCTCGCTCGACTTGTCCCAATAGTTCCATAGACAATTGGTAAGGTTGGTACGGTGGTGCGCATGCATGGCCATTGTTCAGTAAAACCATCTTGGCATGGAATCTTATCTGAAGCAGACACCTAACTCCAAACACTGAGCGCTTTATAGTGGAAACCACGACACAGAGCAAGATCCCTCCATAGCTTGTAATGGACCCATTGACTTGCGCTGCGCAAAATGCAGTGCTATCTTAGGTGTGAAAGTTGGCTCTACCAACAGCGCACGTAGTCAGAGCATTAAAAGGGATTGTCACTATTCAGAGGCGAAGTGATAACTTGATGATCGCTGGTGGGCCCACCAATCCGTAGATCCTGATTGTTTGAAAAAATTGATCGCGCACGCGCAACACTAACCCTCCATTCATTGTCTATGGGACTGATGGAGATAGCAAGGGAACAAGTAAACAAAAAATCTGTTGATATTTTGTCTATGGCCCTAAAAATCGACATTGGCAGTATTCCTATAGATTTACCGTAAATCATTCCTACAAATAGCTATTTCTTTACTTTCAACTAACAAATTACCCGCCAGTCGCCTCCAACATCCCCAGCCCTGTCGCCAGGTGTGACGGGGCCTTTAGAACCAACCCTGATTTGTACTTCTCAGCAATTTGTCTCCGACTTGTCTGGAAATCTCCTTGGTCTTCATGGTGTTGTTTGGAGACCTCCTTGGTCTTTATGGTGTAGTTTGGAGATTTCCTTAGTTATCATGTTGTTGTTTGGAGATCTTCTTGGTCTTCATGGTATTGTTTGGAGATATGCATGGTCTTCATACTGTTGCTTGGAGTACTCCTTGGTCTTCATGGTGTTGTTTGAAGATCTCCTTGGTCTTTATGGTGTTGTTTGGAGATCTCCTTAGTTATCCGGTTATTGTTTGGAGTACTCCTCGGTCTTCACGGCGTTGTTTGGAGACCTCTTTGGTCTTCATGGTGGTGTTTGTAGATCTCCTTAGTTATCAGGTTATTGTCTGGAGTACTCCTTGGTCTTCACTGTGTTGATTGGAGACCGCCTTGGTTTTCATGGCATTGTTTGGAGATCTCTTTGGTCTTCATGGTATTGTTTGGAGATATCCATGGTCTTCATACTTTTGCTTGGAGTACTCCTTGGGCCTTCATGGTGTTGTTTGGAGATCCCCTTAGTTATCAGGTTATTGTTTGGAGATCTCCTTAGTTATCAGGTTATTGTTTGGAGATCTCCTTGGTCTTCACTGTGTTGTTTGGAGTACTCCTTGGTCTTCACTGTGTTGTTTGGAGTACTCCTTGGTCTTCACTGTGTTGTTTGGAGACCTCCTTGGTCTTCACGGCATTGCTTGGAGATTTCTTTGGTCTTCATGGTGGTGTTTGCAGATCTCCTTGGTCTTCATGGTGTTGGAGCTGCATAGCAAAAGGGGTGAACACATATTCACATGAAAATTGTTATTTCATCCTATAAATTAAATTTTTGCCTACATTTTTCTCACTTAACTTCCCCAACAGACTATTTAGTGCTGAAGCATCACACATAAATCGGATTATACAAATACCGGTATTTAACAACAGGTTGTAATATAACAAAATAGGTAAAAAGTCAAGGGGGGGGGGAATAGTTTTGCTGGGCACTGTAGGTCCTCATTATACATGCTCTGGACAATTCCTATAATGCCAATAATTGAGGATATTTTATCCTGAATGAAGCCCGCCTCATCACAGGGCCAGAAGTTAATAATTTCATTTACTGTATTTTATTTTTGTGACACGGCTTTAAATACGGCATTTTATATCCAGTAATTAGAGTCCATAAAAAAAGCCGGGAAAAAAAACCGAAAGGAGATTAAAAGTTATTACATTTAAGTCAGAGTTAAAAATACTGAATATGTAACGGCGGAATAAAGAAAATGCAGCGGATGCATGAAGAGAAGGCAGAAAGAGGCTTCAGACTTAATTTAATTAGGGCTCAGATTTTTGTGGTTTTGCCATAAATCAGATTCACGACCAGAGTGGAAATGAGATCTGTGTTCACGGCAGAGGCTGCTTTGTGAGAAGAGGGGTGGAAGGACGCTTTTCTATGGAGGAACTTAATTACTTATCAGAACTTCACGTTTCAGCTACAAAAATACGAAATAGTAGGTGTGCGCTAGCCGAAAGATCAAGAAAAGAGTCTTAAACAAAAACTACTTAGGGTCTCTAATAAAACTTGTATCTTTAGAGCAGTTATATCTAGGTGAAGACTTGCAGGTCACCAGGACCCCCAGCAATTTCACCACTGGGTCATTCCATGTCAAGTGATCCAAAAATGAATATTTTTTTTCCCTGACGTCCTCAGATTTTTAAAAAATGTTTTCTATCTGAAGAACAACTTTATCTAATTACAAAAAAAAGTTTTGAATTTTTTTCTTTATCTGTTAATTTTTTACAGATTTTTAAAGTTTTAAAAAAGTGCGAATTTTGGCCTGGTATGGCTTTACATTTTCTATCATATCTCGGGCTAGAAATAAGATAGAGAAACAAAATAAACACCAATCTACTCAGAACTGTCCAGGCTTTCATCAGATATGTCACAAGAGGATATTTGTTAATATTTTACCCATGTGATCGCAAGCGCAAAACTTTAAAACGCATTTCCGAAAAATCGGCGCGCTTTAAATATTTCAAAAACTGCCCATGTGTCTGCTATGCTCTTAGCCACATCTGTACCAAATTTCAAGTTGGGATCGCAATGGGATCATATTTTAACATATTTTACTAGTAAGAGCGTCAATGGGTCATTCCATATCAAGTGATCTAAATATGAATATTTTTTTTTACCTGACGTCTTTAGATTTTTTATTTTTTTTTCCTTTATGAAGTACTACTTTAGTTAATTACAAATTAAAAGTTTGGAATTTTTTTCTTCATCAGTTAATTTTTTACAGATTTTTAAAGTTTAAAAAAAGGGTGAATTTTGGCCTGGTACGACTTTACATTTTTTTATCTCAGGCTAGAAATAAGATAATGAAGTGGGAGAGGCATCATTTTACTCAGAACGGTAACAGCTTTCATTTGAGATGTTACAAGACTATGTTTCTTTATATCAAATTCAAACTATTGACGGGCAATTGTGAAAAAATGACTGATTGTGTTCTTGGTGACTTTTGAATTGACACTATAATAGTTAAATATTTTGCACTTAGGTCCAATGAATGCGTCCATGGGGTCAAGCTGGGACAGAGTCATCACAAATTAGCCTTATTTGCAGATGACCTGCTACTTTACATCTCCCAGCCCCTGGTCTCCATCCCTTCGGTCTTAATGGAGTTTGAACGGTTCGGACAATTGAGCAACTTTAAAGTGAATTGCTCCAAAACCGAGGCACTCAATATTTCTTTGCCTGGAGAATTGGTTTCTCATCTATCTAAACAGTTCCCATTTAAATGGAAAGTAGAAGCCATTAAGTACTTGGGAGTCCTTATACCAAAAGATCTTAAACAAATATTCAATTTAAATTATCAACCCCTTTTGACTAACGCGGAATCGGCATTTACCTCCTATAGACAATTAAAGCTATCCTGGTTCGGGAGAATAAACGTAGTCAAGATGGATGTCTTGCCCCGACTCTTATATACTTTTCAGACAGTTCCTGTTCTATTGGATAGAGGTTTCCTCTCCAAAATGCAATCTATGATCCTTAGATTTGTCTGGGGGGGCAAGAGGTCCAGATTGCGAATGAATATCCTATCCTTGCCCGAGACCAGAGAAGGGGTTGGACTACCCAACATAAGAGCGTACTTTGAGGCTTCCTCTCTTGTTAGAGCTCTAGATTGGCATTATCATGCGTCCTCCAAGAAATGGGTAGGGGTGGAGCAAGAGGGTTTGGGGATTCCGCTGAAACACCTGCTTTGGATTTCCCTAAAGACTCCACAGACCTAGTACCTTTGACAGACATGACCAGAAACACCTTGAAGGTATGGCACCTAGTGACGAAAACCCTCCGCTTAAACGACAGACTTAGCCCTTTGACTCCCCTTTTTTCCAACCCATCTTTCCCACCCAGATTTGACAGGCAGAGATTTTTATGTTGGCGGATTGTGGATGACACCCGAGTAGGACACACTCTGTCCAGTGGTGGTTTGCCCCCGATGGCAGAGCTACAACTCAAAGAACCTACGAGACCTCTTAAGTGATTCGAATTTCTCCAATACAGAGCATAATTATATTCAGCTGACCACTCTTGCAGGGTAAGATTGACGCCCAACGTATTGGAGAGGTTATTCCAACTGGAGGCTCCACCGAGGCGCAAAATATCATTTCTATACCAGGCCTTAGGGTCCATGAGAGAGCAGGGCACCCTTTACTTCCAACGTGCTTGGGAGAGGGAATTGGGGTGTAGCATTTCAGAAGCTAATTGGCAGAAATGCTTTATATTTACTCACTCACTAGCTAGCGCTTGTTCTGCACAAGAAAGAAGCTATAAGCTGCTCACTAGATGGTACTTGTGCCCGACGACACTCCGGAACATGTTCCCTGGAACCCCTGATACCTGCTGGCGCTGTGGGGAAGAGAAGGGTACAATGATACACATTTGGTGGAGTTGTGGGGAAATCCGGCGGTTCTGGTCTGAGGTTTTCAATGCATACGCCCGGATAACAGGTAAACAAGCCGAATGCTGCCCACAATCGGCAATGTTATCCATTTTTCCAGGTCCTATTGGGCTACAGAAGAGGGATATTCTCCGCTTTTGCATCTCGGCTGCTCGTGCTGTGATCCCGAGGTTCTGGAAATCAAGCCGGGCTCCATCTCTACTTGATTGGTTCAAAGAATTGATGGACACATATCGAATGGAGGAGCTCGCAGCTGATGCGTCGGGATCTCGGAACAAATTCTTAGGGATTTGGGTTGAATGGATTCTTTTTCACGACTCTGCAGAATTTAGGAGTATCTTTTCCAGCACAGATAATATGGCTCGACCTCTGGCTGATGGGGAGCCAGTGGGATGAGTACCCTTTCTCCTTCCCATACCTCACCCGTCCCCCCCCTCCTTTTTTTCTTTTTTTCTTACGTGGCTTTTCTTTCCCAGTATAACTTTTTCTAATGGTTTTTGTTTCTCTTCTCTCTCTCTTCTTTTCTATCTCTCTTTTTCTTCCCATCTGATACATTCAGTCTAGGTATTTCCTTTCTACGCCTATACCTTCAGAATTCTAGTGAACATTAGACAGGTATCGAAAACTCTGAGCTGTGAGTAGATCATTAATATTTCGGCCTTCCTTTCCGGTACACCAGTCGATAGACTATTCCAACTAGGCCTCAACGGGTAATGACCCACTTACGTGGTCAACCTGTTAGAAGGGGCCAAGTAATAAAAATCATTCTGCTGGGGCTGCTTGTCCCCTTGACATCAGAACATCTCAAAACCCTGAGAAAGGTTGTATACTTGAGTGTTTGGAATTATATTTAGATTGTAGTATATATTGCACCAGAGATAAGCGCAAAAGTAAATTTGCAACCTATCTTAAAGTTACTAATAACTTTGTGAATTCTCTTTTTGTATATTTTATATGTCTCAAGATTTTGTTAAAAGATTGAATGTATGTCTTTCATATGTTTTTTCAAAATTTAATAAAAATGAGATTAACCATAGTTAAATATTTTAAAATATGATCCCATCACGATCCCAACTTGAAATTTGGTACAGATGTGGCTAAGAGCATAAAAGACACATGGGCAGTTTTGGAAAATTCTTATTAAAATGTTTTTTTCGGAAATGCGTTTCAAAATGTTGCGTTTGCATTCGCATAGGTAAAAAATTAAAATTAACAAATATACTCTTGTGACATATCTGGTGAAAGCCTGGACAGTTCTGAGTAGAATGGTGTTTATTTTGTTTCTCTATCTTATTTCTAGCCCGAGATAAAAAAATTTAAAGTCGTACCAGGCCAAAATTCACCCTTTTTTTAAACTTTAAAAATCTGTAAAAAATTAACTGATGAAGAAAAAAATTCCAAACTTTTAATTTGTAATTAACTAAAGTAGTACTTCATAAAGGAAAAAAAAAAAAAAAAATCTAAAGACGTCAGGTAAAAAAAAAAGGAGATTTTTGTGTACTCACCGTAAAATCCTTTTCTCTTAGCCTCTAATTGGGGGACACAGACCGTGGGTGTTATGCTGCTGTCCACTAGGAGGCGACACTAGGCAATATCTGAAAAAGAGTAATTGACTCCTCCTCTGTAGCATACACCCCCTGGCTGGGCCCTTACCCGACCAGTTTTGTGCTAAAGCAGTAGGAGAAGAAGAAAGTGACCAGAAGTAGGTCAGAAGAGGGCGACCATATATGACGCCTAAGGACCGTAGAGCTGAACAGAAAACTCAACGAATGTAGAGCCTAAAGAAAAGACATGTATACAGCAAGGCATGTAAAAAAGAAACAATACCAACAAAGCCCGATACGGACAACAGGGTGGGAGCTGTGTCCCCCAATTAGAGGCTAAGAGAAAAGGATTTTACGGTGAGTACACAAAAATCTCCTTTTCTCCTTCGCCTCATTGGGGGACACAGACCGTGGGACGTCCTAAAGCAGTCCCTGGGTGGGTAGAGAATAATGCCATAAACTCTTATAAAAGGCGCACTACCGAGGTGGAGTACTGCCGCCTGGGGGATACGTGCACCTGGACTTGTGTTTGTTAACACTTGAGTATAGTCGCTATAATGTGTACTAAAACAATGACTAAGTCAGATGGCTGTCGAGCACACCTAGTTGTGCATAAACCCGGCGCCGATGATTCAGGATACTCCTAGTTGTGCATAAACCCGGCGCCGATGATTCAGGATACTCCTTCCGTAGGAGTAGAGAGTCTCGGTAAGCAATAACCGAAAACGATACCATTGCTAGCCAGCAGTTCCACTGCAGCAGACCGGTAACCTTGGGTACCTGGCCTAGCCATTTGTTATCATTCAGAAGAAAAAAGGGGCCTAGAGAGTCCGGCCTCTTGCATGTGTGGGACTATCCATGCAGGAACAAAAGGTGCGACCGAGAGACTGAGCGTACATAACATCACTCAATGCCCTGGTGCGGGCACAGGAATGGTAAGAAAAAACCCCCGGGAAGGGTCCTCCAGGAGGGAGGAAAAGACCCCCCTCATAAGGGTGATCATGTTGGTCGAAGCACCCATTAAGGATGAGGAAAAAACAGCAATTAGGGAACGCCCCGGTTGAACAGTATGATCCGGCAATGGAAGTGTCTCCAGAAAAGACACGTAGTTCTGGGAAACAGCGTATGGAACTTCTTGAGAGAGCCAGACAAGAGTTTTGAAATAAAAAAGGGAATAACCTAGGCCGGAACGAAAGAGGATGTCGAGCCAGCCTCTAAGGTGTATACTGCGATGGCAGCTGAGAAAAAACTCAGGTCTCTGGTAACAGGGCCAGAGTGACAAAAAACACCTAAAAAAATAAAAAATAAAACAAAACCTATGAGCGAACCGGTATGGGTGGCAAAGACCAAGGGCCATACCAGAAAGGAGGGCCACCATGCGTGGAAAACCATGCAAGTGAGAACAACAGGCCCTTTAAAATAAATATATATATTCAAACAGATACATACGCACATATCCATGCTGTGTCGAAGGAGGGCCAGAAGGAAAAACGGCACTCCGTTGGATGTGATTGTGCGTGCTTCCGTCTAGGGTATGCAGATAGAAATATGCAAGGGAAAAAGAACTGCATTCAGAAGCGGATTATCCTAACCGTCCTCAGTCTAGAGATCTTGAGGAAGCCATGAGGCATGGTAGAAAAAAAAAAAAAAAACTCTGACCAATGACAGCCAGACAGGATAAAAAACTGTCCCGCTGGGGAAATGTTCTGCCCCGTGTACCACATGACTGTTGAAGTTGCCTTCCCGGTGATGAACATGCGACAACTAAAATGTATTCAGCTTCGTCAAATGGGACTGATGATCCGTCAGTAGCCCGGAAAAAACAAAGGCGTGAGGCACTACGACTGATGATTAGTAGGGTGCCGGGACTTCTTGCGACCTGAACAGTGTGTGGACAGGATATCATCTTCAGACTAGATATCGTAACTCCAGTGGGTAGCTCTTCAAGCGATCTGGAACGAAGGGGTTCTCTACCTAGATTAAGGCGGGCGCATGGAGTATCAGCTGGTCCTGAGTGGTGTGCCGATATCCTGCTTTTTTCCCCGGGTGGCAGAGCTGTACATCGTGATCCTGATGTGATCCAGCTGGTTCGGCGATCGTTAGCGCGCTACAACCCAGGGGCCATGGGCGGCTGGGGAGACTGCAGTAGTATCAGGAACTGTGCCAGTAATCCTGTGGCCTTAATTCAGCTGGTGCAATGGCCATGAGTATGCTGCAATCCAGGAGCCGGAGGCGGCTGGAGAGACTGAAAAATTGGCCCTGAGCTATGCCATCCGCAACAAGTTCAGACATCCACTGTGAGGGGATCGATGCTGAGCGTCTGTGGCAAGCTGTCCATAGGGGAGATCGGAACGCATAGGAACCGTCGCCCAGGACTTCATCCGTGGCAAGCTGTCCATAGGGGAGATCGGAACGCATAGGAACCGTCGCCCAGGACTTCATCTGTGGCAAGCCGTCCATAGGGGAGATCGGAACGCATAGGAACCGTCGCCCTGGACTGTAACCATCGTGGCAGGAGGAGGTACGTGGAGGTAACACCCCGCGTGTCCGCCTGTTGTAGTTTGCGGGAAATCAGTACGCTAAGGTACCGTCGCCCTTAGTAGACGCAACTTGTAAGAATGGCGAGTCAACTGGGTGAAACTTAAAGAGCCGTTGTTAGGGGCCTCAGACCCTCTGTTCCACGAGGGGAATAGACCGTTAGTCAGTGCAAGGCGTGCCAAACGGCTAGCCAGGGAAGTTTCTGGAGGAACTCTAGAGAAAACAAACACGGATGGATCCTGTGCAGTGACAGTCTTGAGTAAGGGAGAGCTCCTTTATCCCGAAGCATCATGGGGGATTAATAATAATACTTTATTTGTATAGTGCCAACATATTCCGCAGCGCTTAGATTCCGTAGAGACAGTCTCTGCCTTACTAGTATAGGCCAAGCGCCCATCCTGAAGGTAAAGCGTTTGCGGCCAATACGTCCGTACAACGTGCGCTGCATGAACGAGATGTTCCACTGCTACGGACGTTCATGCTGGATTTAGTAGATAGATCTGGGACAAGGCCTCGCCTGCGTAGGGCGGTGTGCTGAGGGGGAGAGCGACCCAGTTGCGCTGAGCAGTGTAGAGGGAACTTCATTGTGAGGAGGAACGGGGGACCGTACTTCCGGCCATGCCATGTACCGGACGGCCCACCTGCGATTCATGCGACCAGTGTTAGGTCCGTGCAATTACGGAGACTGGTAGGTCCCGCTTCAGGTCGGGCCCTGCATAGCACTTGCAGATGTTTTCTCGACACACGTCGCTATGACAGGTGTGGTGAGTGGCTGCTGGCCTTTTGTTCCACGTCCTGCAACCCTGCGTTTTGTTATTTTGTAGCCTGGGGAGGTAAGACAGACAGGCTTGTGATGTCTCAACTTCAACCAAAGTCTCCACCAGTGGGAGTGGAGAAGAAGAAAAAAAGGCATACAGCACTCTAAACCTTGCCCCAGCCCCCCCCGACAGTGGGAAGCTGAGGAAGGAGTATGGGATATATCTCGGAATCTTGACGTCGAATCTGCACCCCAACAGTGGGGAGCCGAGGGAGGAGCAGGCAAGGAGCTTCAGGTGTCAGAGACTCGTCCTTGAATCCTCGGTGTGAGAGAGGGTAGCGATCTTCTACACCGTGCGTCCTTGGTGTCCAGAGGGTCTCCAGAACCAAGGAAGAACCGTTCTCTGTGTGAACGCTTGGCTCCTTTGCAGGAGCTGTGTATAAGTGTTTTAGCAGGAAGATCAGCTGTGTTAGTAAGCCGAGTGAACGACCAGAGTCGTGGAACTATAATGTGAAGGAACCACACCGAGTCCCTGTTCTCTTACCAACGGTAAAGGGCGTCCAACAAATGCCCCTGAGAGTGATCTCATAGTTAGAGGGGAATCTCGGTGAGATAGAGAGAGCGGCTGTGGGGTCTATGAGTACCGCATAGCGGTCTGGGAGACTCGGCGCCCTTGCTGTCACTCAGAGGCCCAACTGTTGGTTCTGAGGAAGGTGGCTGGACAAACCTGAGAAGCCTCAGCTTCTACGCAGCTGTCCAAACATGGGCGACAAAAGGAAGAGCGTGAAGAAAATCGTGTAGTCTTGAAACCTCAAACTGTAACCTAGCACCCCCAATTGCAGGGGGCGAGGGTTGAGTGTGACGGCAAGTAGAATAATCTGCGCTTTAACCCAGCATCCACATGTGTGGAGGAGAAACATGTCGGGCAACTGAGAGGCATCTCGACTTCAACCCGACTTTCTTATTGTTGAGGACTGAGGGCGGCAAACCAGAACCACGAACTGTGGGTGGTCTAGGAAAGAGGATGACAGTGGATTGACCAAGGAATTGCCCTGAGATAGAAACAAGGCTGCATCCTTTGTAAGACATGGAAGACAATTATTGTCCACAGTATATCATTACTTCATTGACTACCTGATGAACCCCACATTGCCTCATTCTATATAGGCACTGTATCCACACTATAGCTTCCACTTGATATACCCCCCTTGTAGGAGAGGTTTTGTCTATGGCAATAGACTAAACCCCAGCCCAATCCCCTGCTGTCTGCAGTGACTCCTTAGCAAATGCAATACACAGATTGAGAGGGGAGGGGGAGAGAGTGTGGAGCAGCAGGGAGCAACTGCTGAGTATGTGCTGCCGTGCTGGAAGTGAAGTAGGGCAGTAGTAAACGTACCATGGGTGGTCTTCACCTGGGTACATGTGAGACATGGTGTGGACTACTGGGCAATTATGCAGGTAGTTCTGCTCCCGGAGGAGACC
Source organism: Allobates femoralis (assembly GCA_033576535.1). Lineage (NCBI taxonomy): Eukaryota > Metazoa > Chordata > Amphibia > Anura > Aromobatidae > Allobates > Allobates femoralis. Next base: position 556,984,212 of record JARQOC010000005.1, read on the forward strand.
TAGCTTTAGGGCTCCTGTGTACCTGGACTGTTCTCCCATGAACGGTGCTGTGAGTCAGTGCCCCCTTCTCAGTTGCGACCTGAAGGCAGCAGTGCCGAGCCGCGCTGTGCCGTCACTGGGGAAGCATGGGGGCGTGATCGGATACGCGCATAATCTCGCGGCAACCCAGCGTTTTGTGGAGCGAGGAGCGCCAAACCACCGGCCCGCCTCCCGCATGACGCGCACTGTGACGTAATGCCGGGGCGTGCAGGGGGCGTGCCGGCCCGCGCTAGGCCGAAGCCGGGGCCTAGATTAATTCTTGGCCCCGAGAATGAGTGGATGTCAGCGCGGAGGTGTAAAAGAGACGCCGCTTTACCGCAGAGGGATGTGGGGGGGAATCACGGACCCCAAAAGGGGGGTCCTTGATGAGTTCGGCCACAGGGGGCTGTGGATGCAAAAGGATTCTGTCCGCATCCACAGGACAGAGAAAACGCAGGGGAACATACAGGCGCATGGGGGGAATGTGGCAAGCAGGGAGCCTTCTCGGTCCCTGTGCACTTCTCAGTGCCTGCACGCTCCAATTCTGTGACCGGAAACCTCCGGCCACTAACCCTGCAGCCTCCGGAGGACCCTGTGGCAGACAGGGCTCCATGACATACCTGTAACCTCGACCCGAGACCGGGGAGGCTAGCTCTCCTATGAGCAATCCAACATGTTCTCATGACCATGTGCCAGTTGGGGAGAAGTATGAAGGAACAGCCATGAGGTGCTGAATCTGGAGAGATGCAGGCTGTAATACTTCTCCCATGTTGAATCCTCTTGAGAGGGAAAGGAAAAAGTAAAAAATAAAGAAAAAAAGTAAGAGAGAAAATAAAGAGGTCTGCACTCCTAAGACACTAAGCAAAAACTGGTCGGGTAAGGGCCCAGCCAGGGGGTGTATGCTACAGAGGAGGAGTCAATTACTCTTTTTCAGATATTGCCTAGTGTCGCCTCCTAGTGGACAGCAGCATAACACCCACGGTCTGTGTCCCCCAATGAGGCGAAGGAGAAATATTCATATTTAGATCACTTGATATGGAATGACCCATTGACGCTATTAATAGTAAAATATGTTAAAATATGATCCCATTGCGATCCCAACTTGAAATTTGGTACAGATGTGGCTAAGAGCAAAGCAGACACATGGGCAGTTTTTGAAATATTTAAAGCGCGCCGATTTTTCGGAAATACGTTTTAAAGTTTTGCGCTTGCGATCACATGGGTAAAATATTAACAAAGATCCTCTTGTGACATATCTGGTGAAAGCCTGTATAGTTCTGAGTAGAATGGTGTTTATTTTGTCTCTCTATCTTATTCCTAGCCTTAGTTATGAGGAGAAACGTAAAGGCAGGCAACAGCGAAATTCACACTTTTTCCGAACTTTGAAAATCATTTAAAAAAAAATAAATTTTTTAAAAAATTTTTCTCTTCACATTTTGCATTGTCTGACATGCTATTATCAAATAACAAAATCTCAAAAGAATTAAAAATATAGAGGTAATAATCATTGGTTCACTTGACATGGAATGACCCCACTGAGACCCCATCACTGCTGAAAATGGGGTCCCTTTTAAGCTGAGCATTTGAATGGAGTGAAGATGGCGCATGCACAGCGCTGCATCATCTATGAGACTGCCGGGGATGGCAGAGTCCAGCGCTCAGATATCTTCTGCAGTCACATAGACAACGTGTCACATGTTGACTGCCTTGCAGTCCACGTATGTTGCTGCTGTGATATAAATCTGAGTTTATTTCCTTTGGCCATTGAATGTTAATTTCAAAAAGCTGCTGTAGTATGCAACTCTGCAGGTGGAGGTGGGGGTGTGTGTCAGGTCATTCAGATCTCCACTCCCTCAGCCTTTAAGTAGTAATACTTCCCTCCACCGGGTGTTGCAAATAGAGTTCAGTCTCTACTTGGACCCCGTGCAGTGAAGATGTGTGTTCTGGTGCTGCTGCTGTTCCCTTCCTTAGGCGTTGCGGTGTCTTCCCGGTCTGTGGGTGGAGGTACAGGCTCTTAGCCCAGGGCTTATCAGGAGCATAGAGCAAGGGTGGTGACTCATAGCTCCTCGTCATCTGAGTTATCTCGGGGGGGGAAGGGTAACCCAGGGACTCCAAGTCTAAGTGTCAGCCTGGCTTCCCTGAATGCCCTTAGCCCATTTTACCTTCCTGCTTCTTGATTCCCTATCTGCTATACCACCTCATGACAGAATAAATGAAGTGATGTAGCATACTGTAAGTGCAGCCGTCACTCAATTCTCAAGCCCGTTCTCAGAATCTTTGTGGGGTCACAGCGAATCAATAAGTCACCGTCTCTAAGTATTCATTATGCGCAAAATCAAACCTTGAGGTTTAACAACCCCGATTTCCAAAATGTTGGGACACTGAGTAAAATGTAAGAAAAACAAGAATGCAATAATCTGAAAATATCTTATCACCTTATTACGAATTTTCTATGTATTATATTTGTAGTGCTGCTATTGACATGAATTTCTTATCAGATATTGCTAACAACCCATTAAATCCACACATACAAAGAAATCGAACCACAGATGTCCATAGATTAAGTGGTGTGTAATAATGAGAAATGGCACAGGGAAAAAGTATTGAACACATGAAGAAAGAGAGGTGCATAAAGCCATGGAAAGTCATGACACCAGGTGAAATCTATCAGTAATTAGAAAGAAATCCTGACACTGATATTGGTCCCAGATCTCTGGTTGCAGTGAAATCATGGACACATTGTTACATTTTGTGGCTGTGTACAAATGTAACAATGTGTCCATGATTTCACTGCAACCAGAGATATGTGACCAATATCTGAACAGATATCTGTGTGTGTAACGTGGCCTTCAGTGAGAAATAATATCGGATGGTTAAACTAATGGTTGATAAAAAGGTGTCTCATTACCAAGGTGCCACACAATAAACATCTCATGATGGGTAAAACCAGTGAGCTGTCTCAAGATTATTGCACAATATACTGATGGAATAGGTTACAGAAGAATATCTAAAATACTGAAGGTTCCAGTGAGCTCTGTTAGTAGTAGAAAGAACATCATTTCACCATAAACCGGCCATACCCCTATAAGCACCAAAAGTTATCCTAAGTTAGACTTATCCTTTAGTTACATAAAAAAAAAATTTACTAAATATTTTAATAACGAAAAGAAAAGCAAAAGAGAAAGACATGTCAAAATGTAAAATAAACTACATACGACAGCAAAACTGACAAATACACAAATTAACAAGGCAATCGCTTTCTTTAAGTAGCGACGCATCTATTTATTAGCTCGCGCTGCGGAGTAACTGCAGCATAATAGCCGCTGATTAGGTTTTTTATTTTAGGAAGGATCCAAGAAGACAACACAATCCCGAGCTCAGCACAAATGATTCTTTCAATAGTTCATGTGAAGGACCCGAGTTATAAGAAGCCAGAAGAGCTGGTACTGGAGTTTCAATGTTTGACTGATAGGACTTGTTTGTCACTGTACAGGTTATGGGCTGGTAGGTCTCGTCTGCCATGTTACAGACCGGTCACTGTTTCCTGTGATTACAACAATTCTTGCAGTCTTTAGGAATGTTCTCATCACTGTGTCATGTGATTACCACAGTGAATTTTTTTTTAAACATCTTTTACTACTTCTACTGTATGTCAGGGGAATTGAACCTGCAATGGTCTGATCATTTGTACTATACACAGAAGTGCATCAGCACAGCTGTGTATAGGAGAATTCACCGTCTCTAATGAACACTGGCCACGGGCTGGTTTTCACAGGAGTAGTGTGATTATAAAGGGGTCTTCGGCAGACCCCTGGGCTGTCATGACAACTCATTGTTGTCCCGCCATCGTGTCATGGAAACACCGATGAGGGGTCAGAAGAATGCACTCCCCTGCCGGCATCAGATTGATAGTGGCCTTTAACAGGTTAACAGTCACCGTTCCACCCTCTGCTGTAAAGGTACCGTCACACAGGGAGATATCGCCGGCGATGTTGCCGGCGATCGCGGGAGCGCGCATTCCTGACAACATCGCCGGGGAGATGTCAGACTGAGCAACTTACCGGCGATGTCGCCGGCTAGTTGCCGCGGCTATCGCTCGCTGGGTTGCCCAGCAACCCAGCGAGCGATAACTCGCAATGTTGGAGATAGGCGCCCGCAACATTGCAGGTTGCCGCGTTACACAGGGCGATCAGGCATGATCGCCTGACCAACATCGCCAGGTTTCCCAACATTGTTGGGAAACCTGGCGATGTTACTCAGGCGATTTTTCCCCTGATTATCGCCCTGTCACATGAGGCAACTCTCCGGCGATGTCGCCGCAACCTGGCCACGCCCCTCAGTTGCCGGCAACATCGCCAGAGATATCTCCCTGTGTGACGGTACCTTCTGAGACGGACGAAGGCTGAATAATTCAACCTTCTTCTGCAGGAAAAGATGCGGGCTCGGCGCGTGAGCCTACATCAAAGCCAAGAAGACGACTGAAAATGTGCATAGCACGTCATAAGTCGCTCCTGGGTTAAAGGGTTATTCAAATTTTAGAATCAGAGCTAAAGGCCCAGAGGAAGCTTTCTGGTCTACGACACGAGACGGGATAAATCTGCACATGGCTGATGCTAGGGGTGCTGCGTAATAACGCTAGCGGGATCACAAATAAAAGTGTTCACATTACCGACAACATTTCACTCTGCGGAGCGTGTTCGGGAAGGACCTCTGCTCGCTTGGCAGGTTCCGGCAGCGTCTCCTTAGCCTCGTCTGATAGTTCGTAATGTAACTGGGAGCCCTTCCGCCGTCCTCGAAAACAAAGCTTCTGAAAGAAACGGGGAGACAATCAGATACATTTGGCAAAATCTTCATTGGCTTCAGTGTCTTAACCTTAAACCGTACAGGAGAAAATTCTAAAAACAGAGAAAGGAATCGAAACGAGGACGGTCGAGGATTCTCTTCCAGCTGAAGCTTTGGTGTGCAGATGGTAAACAACAATTTTTAATAACTATGCCTCATCCATAAGAACAGTAGGTCTCTGGAGCAAATACGCTATAGTCACTAGGCACATTTTTAAACATTTCGAGCAGAATTAATCACTGGGGAGGGGCAATTTATGTTTTTTATCTGATAGGATGTGTTGATTTGTTGACTTTTTTAGGCCAAATTCATTAAAATGGGTCACACAAGTCACAAATTCCTGTGTACTATGGGGGAGGAGGATAGAAACAGATTAATCTTTTACAAGCAGCTATGTCCTCCTTGTACAAGTTACCCATTTAGAAGCGGCTGTGTCCTCCTCTCTCATTTAGGCTGTATAATAGACAGAATCATCTTATTACATAGATGAGACATAGCAAATTCTGTATGAAACAAAGTTCAGGCTCCTGGTGGAAGGTGGGTAAAATGTACATATGGCCAAATGGTTGATCATTGTGATGGTATAGTGAATTAAATCAGCATATACGGTATGTACGTTTCTCCTAGTAAATTCATGAGAAAATAGGTGAACCCTTCATCCATTGTACTCTATTAGCTAAAGACTGAAAAAGTGATGAATTAGAACAAATCAAGCAAGTTCTGGGCACGAGCACTCCAGTTGCCACTGCTCACATCGGACTAGAATAACCACTCCCATGCAGTTGGGTGGTACCTTCCAAAAAAAAGAAACTAACCAGATTTTGAACTCGCTTAGCTAAAAGTATAAGAGACTGAAGTCAGCTGAAATATGGCTCTCTGCTGTCTCACTATTTTAACAGTGTGATAATTCCTGCTTGTGTGCTAGAGAGTCACTTTCTGTAGAGGGGGAGCAGTGTGCAACATTGTAAGCAGAGAAAATAAGCCTTGTGGTTACAGTGTTGTCTCCCACTTCATGTTGAAGTGGGAATAAACAGGATAGATGGATTCCTGTGTACTATGGAGGTTAAGGCTAGAAACAGATTAATCCTTTACAAGTAGCGGTGTCCTCCTCGTGAAAATTAACCCTTTAGAAGCAGCTGTGACCTCCACTCTCATGCATGTTGTATAATAGACAGAAACATCTTATTACATAGCTGATATATATAGAAAATTCTGTATGGAAGAAAATTCAGGCTCCTGGTGAAAGGTGGGTAAAATTTGCATATGGCCAAATTGTTAACCATTTTGATAGATTAGTGAATTAATTCCCCATATATGTGATTTTTGTCAGGTGACTTAATGAGAAAATAGATGAGTAAAGTATCGCCATCATACTCTATTGGCCAAATAACTCAATAAACCATGGAAAGCAGTCAAAACCAGTGCTGTGGAGTCAGAGACATGGAGTTGGTATCCATTTTGGTGGAGTGAGATTCAGGGAAATTGAGAAGTCTGAGTTGGAGTCGGAGATTTGGTTTGGTGCTGTTAAGTCGGGGTTGGTGGGGTCCAATTCAGGGAAATTGAGGAGTCGGAGTCAGAGACAGGGCTGTAGAGTCAGTAATCCAAACATCCGACTCTGCCTTTTTAATTTCCCTGAATGCGACTCCATCAAAATGGACACCGGCTCCATGACTCTATTACCCAAGGTTGTGAAGACAGTGAGCCACATATCTGACTCCAACTCAATTTACCTGAATCTGACTCTACCCAAAATGGGCACTGTCTCCAAACTCCACAGCCCCGATCAGATTTTGTTTACCAACTACACCTGGGCTGAAAAATGGAGTCTGTTTTGATGGAGTCGGACTCGGGGAAATTGGGTAATCAGATTTGGAGTGGAGGTTTGGTTAACCGACTCCACAGCCCTGGATCAAACCAGCCAGATCGGAGAACAAGCTTTATATTTGCCACCACTCACATCGGTATAGAATTACCACCCCCATGTAGTTGGTACCTTGCAGAAAAGAGAAACTAACAACCTTTTGAGCTCCCTATAATAGAAGTAAAACATTTGTCTCTTTAATACCAAGAGAAAATATCAGATTTTCTAATAACATCTATTGGAGAAGAGTCTTATACTGTCATGCACTGTCAATTTTTATACATTTCCCAAAACGTCCAGATCCCCCTTTAAGTCACATATCCTACAATCAGCCTTACTTTTACACGTAATCTGTGAAAGATGTCGCCCTTTAAATCCAAAAAACCCAAACAGGCAGGACTGATAAGCCTTTAGTCCTTGTGCAGAGTCTCAGCATCAGCAGCTCAGCCCCTCTTAGTGAATATAAGTCCACTTGAGCAGTGACCCATTTCGGACTCCCCGGGGGGGGGGGGGCTCAAGGGGGAACAAAAAAGAAACATTGTAATCATTCTGAAAGTGACAACCATCTGATTTTCCCATAATCCTTGTGACCTTTCATGTCTTTGAGTCCTCCTGATCTATAAAGCTTTGCCGATAAGTGACCGTCCTCGTCCTAAATTCGTTACATCAGAGAACCTATTAAAGGAGCTGTGTCCTCTTTACAAGATGCTCTTCAAGGTTTATCTTCAAGGGAAAAAAAAAAGTAAAAGGAAAGAAAGGAATGGAAAAAAAAAAAAAAAGTGAAAGATCAAATCAATGAGGCCGGGAATTGAGTCAACATGCATCAGGAGGTACAATCTGCACTTAAAGACCAGAGCGGGCGCCCGGGTGAACGCTGCACGTTGGCAGAGTCTGTGCAGCGGGCGTAGCGTCTGGATTATTGGCATTTTCAGAAGGTGTGAAAACAGGACACGAGGGAATAAAAAAAAGGTTAAGAGGCATTTCATGGAGCGCTGGCTATTTAATTCCAATAACGACAAAATAACAATAGGAGAAAAAAAAGAAACAAAAGAAGGGAACGATAGAATTTAAAGGGGTTGAAAAGTCGCAGCAAACTGATCATCTGTCCATGTACATAAGATACGATAAAAGAACGGTCACCCCACACCCGCACCGATCTGCTGCAGTATTGAGGAGTGCAGCTCCACACAAGATGCTGGGTACAGCAAAATAGCTCCTATTCAAAAGAATACTGCAGTGGAGTATAGTACAGGATCAGTAATGTAATGTATGTACACAGTGACTGCACCAGCAGAATAGTGAGTGCAGCTCTGGAGTATAAAACAGGAGGTAACTCAGGATCAGTAATGTAATGTATGTACACAGTGACTGCACCAGCAGAATAGTGAGCGCAGCTCTGGAGTATAATACAGGAGGTGACTCGGGATAGTAATGTAATGTATGTACACAGTGACTCCACCAGCAAAATAGTGAGTGCAGCTCTGGAGTATAATACAGGAGGTAACTCAGGATCAGTAATGTAATGTATGTACACAGTGACTGCACCAGCAGAATAGTGAGTGCAGCTCTGGAGTATAATACAGGAGGTGACTCAGGATCAGTAATGTAATGTATGTACACAGTGAGTGCAGCTCTGGAGTATAATACAGGAGGTAACTCAGGATCAGTAATGTAATGTATGTACACAGTGACTGCACCAGCAGAATAGTGAGTGCAGCTCTGGAGTATAATACAGGAGGTAACTCAGGATCAGTAATGTAATGTATGTACACAGTGACTGCACCAGCAGAATAGCGAGTGCAGCTCTGGAGTATAATACAGGAGGTAACTCGGGATCAGTAATGTAATGTATGTACACAGTGACTGCACCAGCAGAATAGTGAGTGCAGCTCTGGAGTATAATACAGGAGGTGACTCAGGATCAGTAATGTAATGTATGTACACAGTGACTGCACCAGGAGAATAGTGAGTGCAGCTCTGGAGTATAATACAGGAGGTAACTCAGGATCAGTAATGTAATGTATGTACACAGTGACTGCACCAGCAGAATAGTGAGTGCAGCTCCGGAGTATAATACAGGAGGTAACTCAGGATCAGTAATGTAATGTATGTACACAGTGACTGCACCAGCAGAATAGTGAGTGCAGCTCTGGAGTATAATACAGGAGGTAACTCAGGATCAGTAATGTAATGTATGTACACAGTGACTGCACCAGCAGAATAGTGAGTGCAGCTCCGGAGTATAATACAGGAGGTAACTCAGGATCAGTAATGTAATGTATGTACACAGTGACTGCACCAGCAGAATAGTGAGTGCAGCTCTGGAGTATAATACAGAATAAGTAGTTTAATGCATATACACAGTTAATTAACGTTCTACATAAATTGAGTCCGCCTGTAAAAGTAAATCTAGTAATGCAGCCTTCTCTAGCACACACACACACTTGTTTATCTTATCATGGTTCTACATAAAAGTAACGCAGGATCCCCCTCACCACAAAACCTGTTTGTGTGGCCATGTGGTGGAATATGGACATTATGTGAGATATTATTCTCCTTTTACATAATTAATAATGGTTTGTATGTGTGTGTGGGGACCCTGTCTGTGCGGATGTGTAACTCATTTTTAATGAGCTTCTGTTGCTCGGGTTCGTTCACCTGTCTTTTCACCCTTAGGGTCTTCCGGGAGGTGGAATATCTAAATCACCAACATTGTGCTTCAAACCCTGACAATGTGCATTTGTAAGCACAAATACAGACAATCAAATCTCCCCCGGACACCGGCACTCGGCACAGAAAATGCACTATGAAAAGTTTTACAAACATGTGGGGGAGTAAAGAAGATCTACGAGCAAAAGATGCAAAGCTACATGTAGTTTACAACACTTAAAGGGGTTCTCCAGTTTCAGAAAACCTCTGTCCCATAATACTTTGCTTTACTCACCCTTCCCTGGGTCCAATCTTGAGTCACCCTTGCTTCTTCCCATGTCAGCTATTTTCTGCGGTGCTGAATTCCCGTGTCTGCTATTTTCTGCGGTGCTGAATTCCCGTGTCTGCTATTTTCTGCGGTGCTGAATTCTCGTGTCAGCTATTTTCTGCGGTGCTGAATTCTCGTGTCTGCTATTTTCTGCGGTGCTGAATTTCCATGTCTGCTATTTTCTGCGGTGCTGAATTCCCGTGTCTGCTATTTTCTGGGGTGCTGAATTCCTGTGTCTGCTACTTTTTGCAGCCCTGAATTCCTGAGTCTTCTATTCTTTGCAGCGCTGAATTCTCATCTTTGCTATTAATGAATGTGTCCAACCATGCAGGAACAGGTCAGATGTTCCATAGCTTCGGAGGGGGGCATTTGGGGTAGAGGGAATCAGTATACAGACTTTACAGCCAGCCAGTGATCACAGCTGTATTTATCCAACATGTCCTCTTTTACTTCTTCCCCTGCCCAGGAGCTGTGGTATATCTGACCTGTTCACTTTGGTTTACTCCCCTGCCCAGGAGCAGTGGTATATCTAACCTCTTCTCTTTCACTTCCACCCCTGCCCAGGAGCTGCAGTATATCCCACCTATGATTTTTTACTTCCTCCCCTCCCAGAAGCCGTGGTATATCCCACCTGTTCTCTCTTACTTCCTCCCTTGCCCAAGAGCTGTAGTATATCCCATCTGTCTCTCTTACTCCCATTCCCTGCCCAGGAGCTGTGGCATATCCCACCTGTTCTCTTTTACTTCATCCCCTGTCCAGTAGCTTTGGTATATCCCACCTGTTCTCTCTTACTTTCTCCCCTGCCCAGAAGCTGTGGTATATCCCACCTGTTCTCTCTTACTTCCACCCCTGCCCAGGAGCTGCAGTATATCCCACCTATGATTTTTTACTTCCTCCCCTCCCAGAAGCCGTGGTATATCCCACCTGTTCTCTCTTACTTCCTCCCTTGCCCAAGAGCTGTAGTATATCCCATCTGTCTCTCTTACTCCCATTCCCTGCCCAGGAGCTGTGGCATATCCCACCTGTTCTCTTTTACTTCATCCCCTGTCCAGTAGCTTTGGTATATCCCACCTGTTCTCTCTTACTTTCTCCCCTGCCCAGAAGCTGTGGTATATCCCACCTGTTCTCTCTTACTTCCACCCCTGCCCAGGAGCTGTGGTATATCCCACCTGTTCTCTTTTACTTCATCCCCTGTCCAGTAGCTTTGGTATATCCCACCTGTTCTCTTTTACTTCATCCCCTACCCAGGAGCTGTGGTACATCCCACCTATGCTTTTTTCTTCACCCCCTCCCAGTAGCTGTGGTATATCCCACCTGTTCTCTTACTTCTTCCCTTGCCCAAGATCTGTAGTATATCCAAACTGTTCTCTCTTACTCCCTTCCCCTGCCTAGAAACTGTGGTATATCCCACCTGTTCTCTTTTACTTCCTCCCCAGCCCAGGAGCTATGGTATATCCCACCGGTTCTCTTTTACTTCCACCCCTGCCCAGGAGGTGTGATATATCCGGCTTCTTCCTGAAAGGTCTGACACATCCATATAGAAGAATATCTCAGGACAGGAAAAGCCAATTGTAGAACCTATTTTAAGATCTTTTAATTAAAATGTACAATTGTTTGTACACAACCCCTTTAACAGAATCACAGTTGGGGGGGGGATAAATGGAAGAAAAGAAACTAGAGGAATTCTCTTGCACTTGAATAGGATAAATGCGTCAAACAGACGTTTTATTGAAATCTAGAAAGAAACGAACTTCACATCCTGGTCATTTACTGCTCATTTAAATATAGACTTCCCCTTTAAGTGTTACAAGTTGGTCTATTCATGGAAGAAGAAAAAAACCTTCCCCCCGTCAGGACAACTCTCCCCTTTCCCCGGGAGGAGCAGATGTGATCAATCTGTGGCTGCGGCCGGTCATACTCCTTAGTAATATGGATTTCCAGATAAAGGCAAAGTCTATTCGTTTCACTTAAAATTGAAATGAGGTGTAATTAATTTGCTGTATGTACGGCGGCGCCGCGCTCGGCTGATCCCGCTTTATTGTTATTGATTTTACACCAGATACAAAGCAAAAAAGAAGAAAAGAAAAACATATAAAGCAAATTAATGAATTTGCTGTCAGCAAAATAATGAAGAGGGTCTTCATTTAAAGGGGCAATCATATGCCCATTATGCCAGGAGTCGCCGACTACCCAATGGGTATGGGGGTGTCCCTACTCTCGGCAAACATCTGGGGAAAGATCAGACATGTCTGTTTTCAACAGGCCCAATCATCATGGCTGTATTTAGAAGGCTGCGCTCTTAGCTTCAAAAAACATTATTTAGATCTAATTTGGCTCCTCGGGGGCGTGGCTCACAAGATCCTCGGAGGGGGCCTTTCCTTGCTTTGTATAAATAGCCTGTGAGCTCCGCCTCCTTCTTAAAGAATAAATATTTATACTAATTCGAGAGACCCATCTCTTGTACTCTATGCCAGATTTTTTAAAACTGAACTCAAAAGCTGCGTTTTTAGTGGTGAAACAGGATTTTATGATTTTTGTGCGCCATTTTTACACATTTTATTTAACTTTTTTTTTACTTTTTCACTTAGTCCCACTGTAGGTGATGAATACTTTTACTTCCATCTCATGCAGTGCAATACTTGTGTACTGCAGTGCATAAGACCTGTCAGTGTCTCATTGACTGTGCCTATTAGACCCTGCTTATAGCTGGATCCAACATGCCACTGTACCCTGGGGTCTTCAGATAACCTCAAGGTTTCATGGCAACCACTGGCTACAATCACAGGGGGTCATTAATATTTGTGTACTGCAGTGCATGAGACCTGCTAGTATCCCACTGACAGTGTCTGTTAAACCCCTGCCTATAGCAAAATTTCACAAGCCACCGTACCCTGTGGTCATCAGATGACCTCAAGTTACCAAGGGAATCATTGGCAATGATCACAGGGGGCCATGAATGTTTATCACTTGGATCATGGGTCACAATGCCGTTCAATATTTGTGCACTGCAGTGCTTCAGCCCTGCTAGTGTCCCACTGACTGTGCCCGTTTGACCCTGGGGACATGCCCTCAAGATACTATGGCAGCCATTGGCACCAGCAATTACGATCACAGGGAGGCTGTCACACACAAGCACACTGCACATACACCTGTATACGCACACACTGCACATCCATACACATGTATACATGCTGCACACACACACACACATATATATATATATATATATATATACATACACACATACACACTACATATACATACACACATATATACACACACACTACACATACACACACACATATATATATACACACAAAGACACTACATATGCATATATACACACTGCACATATATACACATACACACTGCACATATATACACACACACTGCACATATATAAACATACACTGCATATACATACACATATATACACACACACTGCACATACAAACACACAGACACTGCACATACACACATATATACACAAACACTGCACATCCATACACACACTGCACATCCATACACATATATACACACACTGCACATACACACATATATACACACACACTGCACACACATACACATATATACACACACAGTACACATACACATATATACACACACACACTACACATACACACACACACATATATATATATATACACACACAAAGACACTACATATGCATATATACACACACTGCACATATATACACATACACACTGCACATATATACACACACACTGCACATATATAAACATACACTGCATATACATACACATATATACACACACTGCACATACAAACACACAGACACTGCACATACACACATATATACACAAACACTGCACATCCATACACACACTGCACATCCATACACATATATACACACACTGCACATACACACATAAAAACACACACACTGCACACACATACACATATATACACACACACACACACACACTACACATACACACACACACATATATATATACACACACAAAGACACTACATATGCATATATACACACACTGCACATATATACACATACACACTGCACATATATACACACACACTGCACATATATAAACATACACTGCATATACATACACAAATATACACACACACTGCACATACAAACACACAGACACTGCACATACACAATATATACACAAACACTGCACATCCATACACACACTGCACATCCATACACATATATACACACACTGCACATACACACATATATACACACACTGCACATATACACACTGCACATACATACACTGCACACACATACACATATATACACACACACACTGCACATACATACACATTATATTATATTATATTATATATATATAGGTCCAAGTCTGGAGAAAGACTTGCAGCACTCCAAGTTCTCAATGTGATAAGAACTTTCTTTATTAGGACAGGCACAAACATGCAACGTTTCAAGTCACAAAGACTTTTCCTCAGGTGCCTGAGGAAAAGTCTTTGTGACTTGAAAAGTCTGCACCAAAGGTCCTGAAGCAGTATTAACCTCGGAAAAGAAACGCTGGGGGCGTTTGAGAGAGTGGGGATACTGTTCAATTTCCCAGTTTGACCCCCCCTTCCTCAATGCCAGTCCTGAAATAGGGCTTATATTTTATGCAAAGGATTATTTTTGGGATAGGTCTTATTTGTGATAGTAGTTTTTTCAGCTTGATGCTGGATTCACAGCTACACTACTAAGCAGGCCTGTGGAGTCGGAGTCGTGGAATCGATGTCCATTTTGGGTGCAGTCAGAGTCAGATTCAGGGAAATTGAAGAGTCGGAGTCACATGTTTGCCTTACTGACTTCACAGCCATGGTTGTGGAGTCGGAGTTAGATTCAGGGAAATTGAAGAGTTGGAGTCGGATGCTTGGCTTGCTGACTCCACAGCTCTGCTGTTGTATAGAGTCCTCTGTACTAATGCTGTCTAGTGAGTGATGTATAACTCACCGAAACTGGGCTTACAGCTACACTGCTCAGTACTGATGTACAATGTTCATCTCCGTACTGTTGCTGCTACTTCTATAGATGTAGTATATAGAAACATAAGAGAAGGAATCCCTCATGTCTGTGTATGGGATACATCATAGTTGGCTTCCGCCCACTAGCACAGAGACAAAAATTACCGGTAAGGGAAAAACTGGTGAAAAATGCAGTAACGGCTGAAATAGTGTTTTTCCCGATGTACACACATGTATGTAGGTGGGTGACCAAAGAGTTCAACATGGCTGACAATGACGGTAACTTCCGGTCTTCAACAATACTCACTGTGCTCCTCAAAGGAGGTTTTTTGACGTCCTGCGGTATGTCCTGCGACACAAACTTCACCGGTTCCTTGATTTGCCTCCTGGATCTCTTGGTCCCGTTTGGTAATGTTTCCATTGCAAAATCGGCCTCGATGTCGCTGCTGCCGGCCTGGTCGCACTCGGAGCACTGCCTGAAGGACACAGAGCAATGGAAATTAAAGGCTTCCCTATCTTTTTACAAAAAAAACTTAAGATATTTATCAGCAATCTCCAGTTATGAGAGAGATAGGCAACGGCCAAAATGGTTACCGTTACGGCTTATACAAAGTTCTCGAAAAACTTTACAAAGAAAACTGTAGAGGCAAATCGTGCCGGTAATTCATCGGTAACAGCTCCACTAGTCTGACCGGTCAGATTACCGGGATTGTGCCGGTCACAGGGATAATCTAATCTAGTGACGATTTTACTGGTATATTTTTAACAGTTGGAACCAAAGAACAAGATACACAGTGATATTAAGGGGAAAAAGAAAAGAAGCGTAAAAGCGAAAGGGGCGCGGGTGACCTCTTCCTACAAACTTTATTTCGGAGGAAATCAGACTTTAGATTCCAAAAGTGCTCAGAAAAATAACAAGAGGTACAAAAAGACAGCAAAGAAGAGGTAAGAAAACAAAAAATGTCTCAAAAGTCACAATATACGGTGGGTACGGAAAGTATTCAGACCCCTTTACATTTTTCACTCTTTGTTTCATTGCAGCCACTTGGTAAATTAAAAAAAAAAAAAGTTCCTTTTTTCCTCAATGAACACTCTGCACCCCATCTAGACTGAAAAAAAACAGAAATGTAGTAATTTGTGCAAATTTATTAAAAAAGAAAAACTGAACTATCACATGGTCATAAGTATTCAGACCCTTTCCTCAGACACTCATATTTAAGTCACATGCTGTCCATTCCCTTGTGATCCTCCTTGAGATGGTTCTACTCCTTCATTGGAGTTCAGCTGTGTTTAATTACACTGATAGGACTTGATTTGGTAAGGCACACACCTGTCTATATAAGACCTCACAGCTCACAGTGCATGTCAGACCAAATGAGAATTAGGAGGTCAAAGGAACTGCCCAAGCAGCTCAGACACAGAATTGTGGAAAGGCACAGATCTGGCCAAGGTTACAAAAGAATTTCTACAGTACTCAAGGTTTCTAAGAGCACATGTGTGGAGAAACCAGGCACTGCTCATCACCTGCCCAATACATACCAACAGTAAGACATGGTGGTGGCTGCATCATGCTATGGGGGTGATTTTCATCTGCAGGGACAGGACGACTGGCTGCAATTGAAGGAAACATGAATGCGGCGAAGTACAGAGATCTCCTGGATGAAAACCTCTTCCAGAGCTCTGGACCTCAGACTTGGCCGAAGGTTCACCTTCCAACAAGACAACGACTCTAAGCCACAGCTAAAATAACAAAGTAGCAGCTTCACAACAACTCTGTGACCATTCCTGACCGGCCCAGCCAGAGCCCCGACCTAAACCCAATGGAGCCTCTCTGGAGAGACCTGAAAATGGCTCCACCAACGTTCACCATCCATCCTGACGGAACCGGAGAGGATCTGCAAGGAAGAATGAAAGGATCCCCAAATCCAGGGAGGAAACTGCATCATCCCCAAGAAGACTCATGGCTGTACGAGCTCCAAAGGTGCAAATACTCAATACTGAGCAAAGGGGAACTAAATACATTGATCACCAACTCACTGAGACACAAAGAGGTTGAATACATTATCATCAATACTAAGCAAAGGAGCTGAATGTTATCATCATATGAGAAGGAGTTTCTTTTTAATATTATCATCAATACTGAGCAAGGGACTGAATACCATACATGGAGATTTAATATTTACTTTTTAATAAATTTGCACAAATATGCAAATTGTTTTTTTAAGGCTAGATGGGTGCAGTGACATTAATGGGAAAATAAACTTTCTGAATTTAAAATGATGCAATGAACGGTAAACATCTGGGCTGAATTTCTTGTACCATGAAGGATAATGAAACTGTATCAGCTGGATTTAATTATGAACAGGAACAGGCTGATGAGTGGAGAGAGGGCGAGAGAGAGAGAGAGAGAGAGAGAGAGGGGCGAGAGAGAGAGAGAGGGAGGAGAGAGAGAGAGAGGGCGAGAGAGAGAGCGAGAAAGAGAGAGGGAGTGAGAGAGAAGAGGAGCGAGAGAGAAGAGAGAGAGAGAGGAGACAGAAGGAGAGAGAAGGAGAGAGAAGGAGAGAGAGGGG
>JARQOC010000005.1:557001574-557204074 GCA_033576535.1 Allobates femoralis
ACACTTGGGTGACACAGTGACGTAGCGAGTAATGATTGGGATATGAGCCCGCTATTTGACATGCGGTGTCAAACTCTAAAAGCACCATCTCCGATCCACCAGCAACTGTTAGCTGCACATGTCGGCTGATCAGATCAGCCGACATGTGCAGGGAATTATTCATGTTTAGCGCTTTAGCTCACATCAAAGGGAGGAACACGACTACGGACATATCTATAGGTTCTGAGCCATGAAGGGGTTAAAGGGGTGATCCGAGGTCAACCTCTTCTTCAAGGAGAGGCGAGCAGGGCCAGTGATGTGACATCTATAGATGGCTGCCGGCTCGAGCCTTAGGTATTGTGCACTGTCCTATTCTGAATAAGGCAGTTGCGCGATATCTGCTAGTCAGGCACACCGGCCAGCAGATATCTGTAGCCCTGCCGTCACTGACCTCACTCGCCTCCCAATGTAAAAGTGAAAAAAGTTGGATTCCCCCTTTAGGACCTGTTGCCCACCTGGTGCTTTCTAAAGTGAAAGCACCCCTGAATGCAGCATGTTTTCTGCATTCAGGGAGGGGGTCCCCATGTCTCTAGCCCCCCTGTAAGTTGTACAAAACACTCTAGAAAGTGTACAGTTAACGAGTCTGGAGGGACTTGCTCAGTAATGAGTCCTCGCTGCTGCCTGGTGTCCTCCCCACCTCCAGCCCTCTCTGTGCCACCTCCTTTGTGTCTCCCCTATTCGAATGCTCAATGCTCCTCTGCGTCTGAAGTCACACAGACGCAGAGCGAGCAATGGGTGGGAGCGTGTCCCGGCAGCTGAAATGCCACCTGCCGGTGACGTCAATGCTGGAGCAGGGCGGACTCCAGCGCTGACGTCACTGGCAGGAGGCAGCACAGAGTGGGCTGGAGGCGGAGGGGACACCAGGGAGCTGCGAAAACTCCTTACTGAATAAGTTCCTCCGACTCATTAACTGTACACTCTCTAAAGTGTTTAGTACAACTTACAGGGGGGCTAGAGACATGGGGGACCCCTTCCCTGAATGCAGCAAACATGCTGCATTCAGGAGTGCTTTCACTTTGGAAAGCACCAGGGGGGTGACAGGTCCTCTTTAATGCAACAGCAAACTGCAGATGAATTAGACATTATTAGACTATGTGCACACCTAGTGTTATTTTATGCATTTTTTTACTTGCAGTTTTCTGCAAGGGAAAACTCAACCTAGCAAAGTGTATGGGGTTTCTGAAGTGCTGTGCACACCTTCCAGATTTTTATCTGCAAATTCGGGTGCAGACAAAAGCAACATGTTGACTGTCAGAGAAACACATAGGAAAAAATGGACAGAAATACTCATCAAAAAGCAAATAACGCTTGTTTTTTCATGCCATGAGATGCATTTTTTTGTGCAGAAATAAACTGCTAAGTGGGCGCATCCTTATATTCCAACTCTATCACAGTAAGGCAATGTGAGGTCAAAAACCCTGAGTTTTTCGAGCAGAAACTGCTTTAATGAATGAATTTTTTAAGCAGAACGGAGTGGAAACTCTCCAAATTCTCCTCCAAACTTCAGAACTCCTCAAAAGTTATGTTTTCACTCCGTTTCTGTTCTGAAAACCCCACAAAAAGGCTCAGCTTGTAGGTAGAAATAGTGTTACCACTACGGGCATGTTTTATTCATATACATGATGCTGTGCTGTTCTCCTATACACCTATATACTTATGAAGCAATACGCAGAGGACATAGACCAGAAAGCTACAAACAACAAGGGATCGTTGGTTTATGCTGGGATTAAAGCCATCGTGAAAGCGTCACTGGGTAAGATGATGTCGGGTGTGTGGATGTTTTTGTTGTTTTTTTGTGGCCGGCACCACTTCTGTATTTATCACCATCTCCTGGTTTTTTGCTTCCAAATTCTGTGGTAAAAAACTCACCAAATACCCAAGGTGTGAACATGACCTGACTCTGAATCCAATTGTGTGTTAGGCCGTGTGCACACATTGAGTATTTGGGTGAGTTTTTTACCTCAGCATTTATAGTCAAATCCAGGGAGTGGGTGATAGAAACACATCACCACTTCTGTATTTATTACACTTTTCCTCCGATTGTTCCCCTCCTGGTTTTGGCTACAAATTCTGAGGTAAAAAACTCACAAAATACTCACCGTGTGCACGTGGTTTAACTCTAAGGTCAATTGTGTTTCAGGCCACGTGCACACGGTGAGTATATGGTGAGTTTTTTACCTCAGAATTTGTAGCCAAAACCAGGAGGGGAACAATCGGAGGAAAAGTGTAATAAATACAGAAGTGGTGATCTGTTTCTCTCACCCACTCCTGGATTTGAGTACAAATCCTGAGGTAAAAACTCACCAAATAATCAATGTGTGCACACGTCCTAAACACAATTGACTTGAGAGTTGGATCATGTTCACACCTTGAATATTTGGTGAGTTTTTTACCTCAGAATTTGGAAGCAAAAAACCAGGAATGGTTGAAAAATACAGAAGTGGTGACATGTTTTTAACAAATTTTGAGAACAAAAAAGCCGCACTCACCGACAACTGGATCTCTTTGTTCTTTTATTCATAGTCCATCTTTACAATGTATGACCATGTCCAGCAGGGAGGGGAGTGCGCCCCCCCGTGCACTCCCCTCCCTGCTGGACATGGTCGTACATTGTAAAGATGGACTATGAATAAAAGAACAAAGAGATCCAGTTGTCGGTGAGTGCGGCTTTTTTGTTCTCAAAATTTGTTACTGGACATTTGCCTGTTAGCCAGCACCACGCGACTGTCCCGCAGCCCTAAGTCACATAGTGACATTGGCATTCTGTACGTTAGTGCCCAGCATATCTTATATTGTGGACGGTGACATGTTTTTATTAGGTCCCTTTCACACTAGCGTTTGTTACAATTTGCGGTAGATTTACTGCATCTGCTGCATAACGGCCTACTCGCGGCACGCCCCGTGCATTGTCTATGGGACTTGTGGCAAGTGCAGAATAGCTGCGGTTCCAGCAGTTGCGTCCTCAAAAAAAAACACGGTCAGCAGCGGGTTTTTTTTTTTTTGCTGCCCCAAGTGCCGGAACCACAGTTATAATGCATTTACTGCACCTACCGCAAACCCCGTAGACAATGCATGGGGCTTGCTGCAAGTGTGCCGCAAGTGCATCCGTTATGCGGCAGATGCGATAAATCTGCCGCAAATTGCAACAAACGCTAGTGTGAAACGGGCCTTATACTTTTCATCTAATTGTTCCACTCCTGGTTTTGGCTACAAATACTGAGGTAAAAAACTCCACAAATACCCAATGTGTGCAGATGGCCTAAGACTCAAAGCTTTAGAGTTTAAAGGCACGTGCACACGTTGAGTATTTGGGGAGGTTTTTTACCTCAGTATTTGAAGCCAAAACCAGGAGTGGCACAATCAGAGGAAAAGTATAATAGAAACACGTCACCTCTTCTGGATTTATCACCCACTCCTGAATTTTTGCTTCCACATTCTGAGGTAAAAACCTCACCAAATACTGTATTTTTCGGACTATAAGACGCACTTTTGTTCCCCCAAATTGTGGGGGAAAGTGGGGTGTGCGTCTTATAGCCCGAATGTAAGGAGGGTGAGTGCAGGGGGAGGATGGAGGCAGCTCTGTAGTGTGTCCGGGGCTGGAGCGGGCTGCAGGACCCAGCGAAAGGTCTCCTACTCCCGCTCATTTAATATGCACTGCCGCTGTCCATCACCGTGGTGCTGAAACCGCACCGGCGTGATGGACTTGGGGAGTAGCACATATTAAACTGTCTGCGCCCCCCTGTGATGGCAACCCCCAATGTTTGATATGGCCCCCCATGCTGCTGCCAATAATAAAATAACAACCACATTACTCACCTTTTCCAGCTGTGTCCTGTCTCCCTTCATGCAGCTGCACTCCTCCACTCCCTGCTTCTTCTCTGTACAGATGGTCATGTGATCGTCTCAGCAGTAACATCATCTCTGTGCACCCGATTACATTACCAGCGTTACAGAGAAGAAGTGGAGGAGCGCAGCTGCATGGAGGGAGACAGGACATCGCTGGAAAAGGTGAGTAATGTGGTTGTTATTTTATTATTGGCAGCAGCATGGGGGGCCATATCTAACACAGGGGGGGAGGGGGGGATGTGTGCCATCCCTGGGGGGTGTGTGCCAGCCCTAACCAGAATAAGCCTGGCTTCACATTTGCGTTTAAGAACGCAGCGTATGTTGCGGATGTCAAAAACTAAATCCGCATGCGTATTGATTACCTATCTTTATAATAGGGTATGCATTCATACGCAATGACATGCGTTTGCATGCGTATGTATGCGTTTGCGTACATGTGCGTTTATTTTTTGCCCCCTCTGGACGCAACAAGCAGCATTTTTTGGTGCCTTAAAAATCTGCAAGCATCCGCATGCGTACACTTGCGTATAAAAAACGCATTTTCTCCATTCGCCTTCCACGACAGCATTGGAGGATGTCGTCCACGCCCTATTGGGGGACAGGAACACAGAGAGGTTAAAAGCCCCTCCCTTCCTCAGTACTCCAGTGTCTTCCTGTCCCCCTTGGGGCATGGAGAGGTTCCAGTGCTGTCAGGCCGGCAGAGGCAGCATTGGGGTGTACATACAGCCGGGCCAGGGATGGACGTCGGGGGCGGCCTCCTCCTCCTTCTCGGGGCTCCCGTGGTGGGACCATCCGGCCTTCCTGCGTCCTACGGGGCAAAGCAGGCCGTGTATTGCAACGCCGGAGGCCTGTTCAGCTCTCCGGCGTCTCCCTCCTCCAGCTGCGGTCCCTGGGGCATGCATCAGAGGTGCCGCGGAGGCACTTCCGGTTTCGGGGGTGGCACTTCCGGTTTCGGGTGTGGCACTTCCGGTTCCGGGATGGCACTTCCGGTTTCGGGCGGCGGCTCCTGTAAGGGCTGTGGCAGGCTGGGCGCGGCTCCAGGGAACCCAGCAGGACTTTCGCGCGCTACTGCCCGCGGCCGGTGACCAGGAGGAGGGAGGGAACAGGTGTTCCTCGTTGGGGGCACGGTACTTCTGGATAAGTACCCGCCGGAAGCTACACCCAGGTAAGGCTGATCCCTGACACATGGAGGGTGATAGGCTTCCACCTCTGCTTCTGCAGAGCCCAGCGTTCCCCCAGCTCATGTAAGTGTTTCTGGGGGTGGTCACAAGGGGTAGAGTTATTTAAGCCCTGCACTCACACTGGGACACCCTTCTCTTCCCTTTTTGTCTATAGGGAGACAAGGGCCGTCTGTGAAAGGGAGCAATAATGTGGCTGCGGCACAAAATTTCCCTCTTCCTACAACAAGGTGTCGGCCATGACTGACAGGGTTGTCAGGATGGACTCCCCATCCTTGCTTGAGGAGCTCCAATCCGTTAGGGAAGAGGTGCAGGCTTCTATCTCGGCACTGCGGGGGTTTGCTGCAGCGTCCGGGCCTTCCCCTCCGTAAGAGAGGAAGCTCCAGGATTGTGACTCTGTGGATCTCATGGAGGCTGGCCAGAGCTCAGCGTTAGAGGACGGCGAGGATATTGCCGCTGTTGCCTCTGTCCAGACACGAGAATCTGGACACTACTATTTTTCCACGGAGTCCATGGGTGCATTGGTGGACACTGTCCATTGTACCATGGGAGTAGAGGTGGTAGAATCCCCTTCTTCTGTGCAGGACTAAATGTTCAGAGGCCTGACGGCTAAGCGGCTCACCCCATCCGAGTGGATTGGAGGGTGATGACTTTGTCTGGGAGGTCCCGAAGGTGGACATCCAGGTGGCCAGGGTAGCAATCAGCTGCTATTGTAAACCCATTGTGCATGCCCTTGACACACTGTTGAAGCTAAGCAGCAGGAGCCTCAGTCACGGGCTGGATGGGAGACCTCATGAGAGACCCAATGGGAATCTCTATGGAAGTCTCTATAAAGTCAATGGGACTTCTAACATGAAAGTCTATGGCAGTATTCCATTTGGGAATCTTAGCCTATAAGACCGCGTTGCCTTTTGAAGATTCCTCCCGGTTGAAGGACCCCTCGTTCGTAAAATGGAGTGTCCTCAAAAAATCCTGGGAGGCGGCAGCTATGTCTTTAACGGTGTACATTTCCTCTACATGTGAGCAGGTCTCTCTTTAAGTGGCTCACCCAGCTGGGAGTATTCATCCTGCAGGGTACTCCCAGGCAGGAGCTTTGGACTCCATTCCACTTCTGAGACGTGCTGCGGGCTTCCTGGCCGATGCCTCTGCTGAGTCGTTCCGCGTTGGCGCCAGGTGCGCAGTGTTGGCTAACACAGCTCGCAGGGCAGTGTGGCTTACAAGGTGGAATGGGGAGGTCACGTCTAAGCTCCAGCTGTGTGGCCTCCCCTTGCAAAGGACATTGGATGACATCCTGGAAAAGGTGTCAGACCGGAAGAGGTGTCTCCCGGAACAGGAGCCCTTCGGAGGCAGTCCTTTTGGCCTGAGCGCAGCCAACCCTCCCAGTCTAAAGGGAAGGGTAAGTCTGGTCGCTGGGCATTCCAGTACGGGAACAAGACCCGTAATATCTTGCTCCCCCAGCAGCGGCATCACCAGCCGCCCCTAAACAAGGTCGCCTTCCCCATTGCGGGGCGGCTCCTGCGGTTTCTGCCACAGTGTCAAGCAATCTCCTTGTGCCCTTGGATCCTCTCGACCATTTGGGAGGGTCTACGCTTGGAATTCGAGAGCCAGCCCCTCCGTGTCTTCGAGTCCTCTCCCTTCCTCAGGGGGACTCTCACACGGTTTTTCTTGTTGGGTCTGCGACACCTGTTGGATTCGGGTGTGGGGTCCCCGGTTCCTCCTGGAGAGGAGGGACAGGGGCGCTACTCCAGGTTGTTGTGGACCTCCAGAACGCGTATTCTCATGTCCCCATTCACCCGTCCCACAAGCGCTTTCTGCGATTCACGATCTCCGGGGCAGGCGGGACGGTCCATTCACGGCTTAATGTGCAGGGGATATGTGTGCTTCCCTATTTAGACGACATGTTGGTGGTGGCTCCTTCGGCAGTGCTTCTGCGCACTAAGGACTCCAACACATTGGGTACCCATCCCAGGGACTGAAGAATCTCCAATCTTCGGGAATCGGAACGGGTGCTTGCAACCCGACGTCAATTTTTGGGAGTCTTGCTGGCCTCCTCCAGACAGACCTCGTTCCTTCCTGCGGCATATCGGCTTTTGTGCCGCGTGAATCTGACCTGCTTCCGGGCAGGGAGGTCGCCCTCCGTGCGGGAAGCAATGTCCCTGTTAGGGGCCATGATGGCCTGCATTCAGTCAGTAACATGGGCTCAGGCTCCTTCCCGACTGCTCCAGGAACACATACTGAGTTCCTGGGACAGACGTCAGGATTCCTTAAACTCGCGGGTCCGGACCCCGGGGCGGGTGGTAACCTCGCTTTCCTGGGGATGAATCCCAGACACCTTCCTGTGACCTCCGTTCCCACTGATGCCAGCGGTTCCGATTGGGGCACGATGGTAGTTCGCACACCGTTCCAGGGGATTTGGAGTCGCTCGGTCAGTCGCCAGTCTTCAAACTTCTGGCAGTGGAGGAAGCGCTTCTTGCTGCAGCTCACGTTCTCCGGGGTCATCATGTCAAGGTCCTGTCAGACAATGTGACTACGGTTGCTTTCTTGCGGTACCAATGCGGTACTCGTGGCTTACACTTGCAGGGGCTGGCAAGACTGTTCTTTTTGTGGGCAGTATGCCATCTTCTCTCCTCCTCTGCAGTACATCTGATGAGAATGGCCAATGTACAGGCAGATTTCTTGAGCCGCACGGAGGTCCACCCAGGAGAATGGTGCTTCAAACCGGAAGTATTTCGCTCTCTTACGGACAGGTGGGGTGTCCTTTCGATCGACCTGTTCGCTTCGGGCTCGAATACAAAGGTGCCAACTTTTTTCTCCCTGACGCGGTTGGACCATCCTCGGGGGCTGGACGCTTTTGCCCATCCCTGGGACTTCCGGTTGGTGTATGCATTTCCTCCAATCCCGCCACTTCCCAAGATGTTGCAACGGATTCGGGCGGAGGGGGTGACACTATCCTGGTGGCTCCCCTGGGGCCCAAACTGGCGTGGTACGACGCCATCCGAGACCTGGGCCTGGAGGGACTGATTATGTTAGCCCAGTCTTAACCTACTGTCCCAGGGTCCTCTGTTTCACCCGGGCCCTCAGTGGCTCATTCGGGCGGCCTGGCTGTTGCGGCCGGGATCCTGAGGACCAAGGGTCTCTCCCAGGCAGTGATCCGCACGCTTCAGCAGAGCAGGAAGCCTGTGACAAACGCTATTTACGGGAGGGCTGGAATCGGTTCCTGTCCTGATGTGCTCCTTCCATCCCGACCATGCATCATCCTAATGTGGCCCAACTCTTGGATTTTTGCAGCGTAGCTTGGATTTGGGGCTTCGGCCGAGCACTCTTTAAGTCCAGAGGTCGGCACTTGGGGCGGTTTTTGCCCAGGATCTTGCTTCCCATCCATGGCTCAAGCAGTTTTTTTCTTCTGCTTGGGGGTGGCGTCCCCGGATTCGGCCTTCTGTCCCTCCCTGGGATTTGATGCTTGTTCTCCAAGGGCTTGCTCAAAGTCCCTTTGCACCCTTGTCTGCTGCATCCCTTACGTCTCTCTCTCACAAGGTGGCTTTTTTGGTGGCCATCACTTCTGCTCCAGAGTTGGAGAACTGCAGGCACTCTCTGTCCGGGCTCCGTGCCTCATGTTGTCCGTTGTTCGCATTACGCTTCGGTTGCATTCATCTTTTTTTCTGAAAGTTGTCGGCTTTCCATCGGTCCCAGGATGTGGTTCTGCCTTCAATTTGTCAATCTCCTGCTAATGCGGCTGAGGCCGTGTTTCACTCCTTGGATGTACGTCGAACTGTCCTCCTCTATCTCCGAGAATCTGCTTCCTGCAGGTTAGATCAGAACCTGTTTGTTCGGCTTTTGGGAATAATACAGGGAAGAAGACTTCCCAGGCTACCATCACTTCCTGGATCACGAAGGTGATCTGTGAGGTCTACGTCGCTCCGGTCCTTGCTCCTCCGGTGGGGTTGAAGGCTCCTTCAACTCGGGCTGCTGCTACTCCCTGGACGGAGCAGGCTGGAGCTTCATCGGAGCTGATTTGCAGAGCGGCTACGTGGTAGTCTCTCCTCGCTTTTTCTCGCCTCTATAGGTTAGATCTGTCCTTCAGTTGGGATCTGTCCTTTGGTAGGAGAATCCTACAGGCAATAGTCCCACCCTGAGGAGTATCGGTGGTATTCCTCCAATGCTGTCGTGGAAGGCGAATGGAGAAAACTGAATTAGTCCTTACCGGTAATTCCTTTTCTTGGAGCCTTCCACGACAGCATCAGTTCCCCCCCTTGTTGGTGTTTGATTCCGGTTTGTATCAGGTAATCCATGGCTAAGTGTGATCTTGGTAAACACTGGAGTACTGAGGAAGGGGAGGGGCTTTTAACCTCTCTGTGTTCCTGTCCCCCAATAGGGCGTGGACGACATCCTCCAATGCTGTCGTGGAAGGCTCCAAGAAAAGGAATTACCGGTAAGGACTAATTCAGTTATTGTTAATAGGTATGCAAGCGTCCGTCTTGCGGATGTCTGCGGTTGAAACGCATGCATTCTCTCCCCATGGGCGTTTCTGGCAAAAACAAACATGTTTGACCAAAAAAAAGATAAGAAATTCTGTAACGCATGCGGACAAAAAACGCATACGCATTGTACAAACGCAAGCATACGCACACAAACGCTGCGTTTATTTTAAGCATTGCGTATATGCATGCGTATGATATGTGCAGTGTTTGCATGCAGATGCATGCGTTTTTGCATGCGTATACACATGCGCATTATACGCTGCGTTCTCAAACGCAAATGTGAAGCCAGCCTAAGGGGGCCATATCTAGGATGGGGGTGGGGGCTATATCCCAGGATGAGCGACCATGTACCAGGATGAGGGGGCTATGAGGGACATATACTCTATATGATTTGTAAGACGGACACTGAAATTATAAGATGGACCTGATTTAACATTAAAAATTCTCTTTTTCTGTTTTCCTTCACCAAATTTGGGGGTGCGTCTTATAATCTGGTGCATCTTATAAAGCGAAAAATACAGTACTCAACTTGTGGACATGACCTTAACTCTCAAGTCTACTGTGTGTCAGGCCATGTGCACACATTGAGTATTTGGTGAGTTGTTTACCTCCATATTTGTAGCCAAAACCAGGAGTGGGTGATAAATACAGAAGTGGTGACGTGTTTCTATTATTCTTTTCCTCTGATTGTTCCACTCCTGGTTTTAGCTACAAATCCTGAGGTAAATAACTCACCAAACACTCACATTTTTGCCCCATGTACACTTTAAGTCCTCTTGGTGGTCTTATACTCGCCTGCTGCCATCTTCATTTTTTCCAGCATTGTTCCGGTCGGTCTCTTGCGATTTGTGACCTGTCAGCAGCTCCAGTGTTTTATGGAGGACAAAACTCAATACAAGTCTATACGCGCCTCATTCTGGCTTTCCTAGATTTGCATTGATATCTTGTGGCGTAACTTCTGGCTTTCAGCCAATCAGAAGTTACGGGCACTAAGATGGTGCGGCAGGACCGGAGTGGCGCGGAATAATGATGAAGCCGCCGGAGGGTGAGTATAATACAGGGGTTTATAATTTAAGCACCATGCCAGCGTTTTGGTTTTATTTCAGCACTGGAGTGGAGCTTAAAATGTAAGTCCCTGTATTATACTCCCCCTCTGGCAGTACTTGAAGCCTGCCATGTTAATTTTGCATCTTTGTAGATTTTCTCCAGGCAGCTCTCTTAGTACCAGGCACTGAATTTAGCTTTTAGGAAATATTAGAAATATCCCCAAAAAATTTTTAGTCATAGACTAAAACGTTTGGGAGGTTGCGGAACATGTCGTCTTAACCCTGATAACGCTTTATACACAGATATGTAGAGATGATATCGTTCTGCCTGGTGAGATATACAACATGTACAATATGATTATATCCCATCATAGGAACGACGGAGAACGTCCGGGGCAGCTGGAGCGGCTCTGACCGGCAGGCGGACGTGGTCCATTATATCAGTGAGGAGCGCAGTTTGGCGCTGCAGCTTTGCGGCTGGAGAAAGAAAGGATCAGACACCGATATCGGACCGTTCCTGACCTCATTGGAACAGGAAGGAGAATGGGAGAGAGCGGCGGCCATCGCATTGTTTAACCTGGATATCCGTCGTGCCATCCAGATCCTGAATAAGGGGGCGTCCACCGGGAAAGGTTTGAGATTTAATCTTATCAACTCCTTTGTATAATTCTTCCTTTATCTCATTGCCTCATTGTTTTTTGGTGTGAGACATGTCATCCATGTCTGATGGTCGGCAGAAAATTGGCAGCACAAGGCCACCCACTTTATCCAGGCAGAGCCGACATGAGGCAAAGTGATAAGCGCTCTTTATTCTAGGGGTCATTAAGGGACACGGGTCAGACCCTCCCTCACTTGATGCTTGTAAGTCAGTTCAAGATTGATTATTTAACTTCTGGGTTCACACGGGAATCTAAGCAGGACCCAAAAGTGAATTTAAGACAGAAAACGGAGGGGAACAAACGTGTAAAAAAATTTTTTTAAAAAATGACCTTATAGCAAGGTATAGTGTAATAATGTCCGTAAAGAAAGTGAGAGAATGCAAAAGGGGTGTGCGCTCCCACTGAACACTACAGTAATAGGAAGCACAAAAGACCCCAATGTCCATAATCTGATTCCTACAAAACTTTCCGCCAGTACCATGTTCCAGTTGTCAGTCAGGACCCTTCATTAGGTCCCCTGTTGAAGTGAATGGGAGCGGAGCAGCATAATGGTAATGAGCAGGAGGGCGTTCAATCTCTGTCTGTTCAGGCCTCGGTAGAGGATGTTCATACACGGCCGCCATTCTTTTGGTCATCCTATCTGCACCGTCCTCCTCCCTCCTTTGTCGCCTCCCTACACAAAGTGACGACACCAGCTGTAGTGATGACTTAATTGTTTTTCATTTTTTGCAGGAGATCTGAATCTCAATGTTGTAGCGATGGCGCTGTCCGGATATACAGACGAAAAGAATTCTCTCTGGAGAGAGATGTGCAGCTCCCTCCGGAATCAGCTGACTAACCCTTACCTCGCCGTCATGTTCGCCTTTCTCACCAGCGATCCCGGGTCCTACGACACTGTTCTGGTGAGTCGGATCATGATGACCGCAGCTTTGGTGTGTGTGTATACCTGTGGGGTGGTTTTATGTCCTTCCTCATCCTCGGGTTCTCTACCTGGGAGTTTGAGGCTTTGCGCAGTATTTTAGCTGTTCCCACACAACTCTGCTGCATGCACATAGACATGCACAGCTCTGCTGCATGCACATAGACACGCACAGCTCTGCTGCCTGCACATGGAGACACGCACAGCTCTGCTGCCTGCACATGGAGACACGCACAGCTCTGCTGCCTGCACATGGAGACACGCACAGCTCTGCTGCCTGCACATGGAGACACGCACAGCTCTGCTGCCTGCACATGGAGACACGCACAGCTCTGCTACTGGGAACTTTAGTCCATTGCATCAGTAATCCTTGGCAGCATTCAAACAAAAGTGCAGCACAGAGCTGGGAAATATGATGAAAAATTATAGAATTACTTTTGATCAGAAAGATATAATCACTTTCCTCTTTTTTTCATAAGTTTAGGATTAGTGCATGGAGGACTTGGATTTAATCTTAGTGTGAGTCTGTCTGAGACGAGGGGCAATTATTGTCTTCTATATCCGCTAACACTTGTTCTCATTTCTGTACTATTTCAGTTTGATTGTGCCATGGCGGTGCGGGATCGGGTGGCCTTTGCCTGCTTGTTCCTAAATGATGCTCAGGTAAGACCACACTGTACAAGGTCGGGACAAATGCTGACAATAGATGAAGCCATCCTTCCATCCATACTACCAGCCATACATCCTCTAAGTATCCCAGGCTGTTACTCACTAGGATCTGCAATAATAACATTCTCCCACCTATCAAATAAATGATACTAGGGGGTTTGACTTGTGTGGCTTTTTATATGTTGTAGTTAATTAAATACATCGAAAAGCTAACGCAGGACATGAAGGACGTCGGGAATCTTGAAGGGATCGTCCTGACCGGACTGACGAAGGACGGGGTGGACCTGATTGAAAGTTACGTTGATAGAACGGGCGACGTGCAGACTGCGAGTTACTGCATGCTGCAGGTAGGTATACCTCTACACGTCTCCGGTGGTGTCTTTAATATTGACAACGGCGGTCCGATATTGTGGGTTTAGCATCAAACCATGTGAATTTCAGGACTAGAGATACACGGTGACACAAATGCTCTGCCTATGATGGCAATATGCAGCATTGGCATCACCGCATGTTATTTCACTGCGACTGGAGGTGAAGGAACCTCTTAAAAATTAGATTTGGCAAATTCAGGGGGGAAATTTGATGGCCAAGATCACAGTGTCACATTGCCACGAACTGCAAGATGCAAGTTGTTTGTCATCTGGCTTTTGTTTCTGTTTTTTAATGCAGCATGCGACCTGTGACAAAAAAAAGCAAAAGGTTTGTATGATATGTTTCTTTTTGTTGATAGTTGTGTTGGACAAAATATAGCCCCATACAGAACCTGTAGGCTATGTTTACACGTTGCCTTTTTGCTGCTTTTTTACTGCTTCAAAACCTGCTCCCCTCTGAGTTAAAAAAAAAAAAAAAAAGCTGTTTTTTTAGCTGTATTTTTGGTGTCATTTGCACATGTTTAATAAAGTTACATTCACCACAAAACAGTAGAAACACAGTTGCATTTTTGCACTTTCTTGCTGCTTTCAACGGTGAAAAACTGCAAAAATGCTGAGATATTGACACGCTGCTGCTTTAAAAAAAAACAGCAGCTTTCTATTTGTCAGGAAAAAAGACAATCGTGCATGAGATTTCAGAGATCTCAACGTCTTCTGGTGCTGTAAAAAGCGGCTTTTAATTTACAGAAACCGCATAAAAAAAAAGCAAAAATGCAACGTGTGAACACAGGCTTAAATATACCCAGATTCGTTATAGAGCCATAACCTTAGTTTGTACCGTGCTGTAAAGATCACATTTAACAATTGCAGCCTAACACATCTACAGCACAACCAATCTCAATGAATCCAAACAGGTCAGATCTTCGCACACAGGACTTTCCCCATAGACGCGGATGTGGGTCTTGTGGAATTTTGTTACACATGTGCAATCTCTCTGATTCCGCAGTTTAAAGTGAACCTGTCGCCCCTTTTCTGCTTTTTAAACTGAAAGTTCCACCTTTAGCAGCGCCTATGCTGCATTTTACGAAGGTGGCTATAATCCCCCTATCCCCCCATTACACCTAAATAATTACTTTATATGCTTACGGGTCAGATGGGTCCTCACTCAGTCCAGTCCTCACCACCTCTCTGGTCTTCCTCCGCCTCTTCATTCTTCTGGGCGCCTTCTCTTCTCTCATCCTAGTCTCGTTTTCGGCACCTGCGCAGATTCCTCACTCCTCGCGCAAGCGCCCTGAGCTCTGACTGCATTACATCTACCCTGTTCTGTGTTCTGTGGGAATCTAGTGCCTGCGTACTAGCAGTAATGCACTGAGAAGTAATGCTGTTTGCTCTGCCCACATTAGGGCAAACCTAGTGCTCAGGTGCTAGATTCCCACCCTGGTGTCTGCATAAGCAGAACACAATACAGGGCGGGATCTGGCGCAGATGTAATGCAATCAGACGCTTTGCCCACAGTAGGGCAGAGCTCAGGGCACCTGCGTGAACATACAGGAATCTGCGCAGGAGAAATAGGAGGCGCCCAAAAGAACGAAGAGGCTGACGAAGACCAGAGAGACGGTCGCAATGAAAACTCATCTGACCCGTAAGTATAACTTTACGTAAAGGGCGGGAAAGTTTATAAAGTAATTTTCTCCTTCGCCTCATTGGGGGACACAGGACCATGGGTGTTATGCTGCTGTCCACTAGGAGGCGACAGTATGCAGAATCTGCAAAAGAGTTACAGTGGCTCCTCCTCTGCAGTATACACCCCTGGAGCAGGCACTGCCTCACTAGTTTTGCTTAGTGTCGTTAGGAGGCACACCTAAAAAAATGTTTCCTTTTTATTTTTCATTTCATTTTTATTTTTTTACATTTTTTCTTCAAAATAAGAAAAGTGGGTCCGACGTGACCCCCGGCATGCTCCTTCCTTGGCTCCCCACTGTTGGGGCGCTGGGTTGAAGTCGAGATATCCTGACATATGCCGTCCTCCTTCCTCGGCATGCCACTGTTAAGGTGCTGGGTTAAGGTTGAGATATCCTAGCATAACATCCTCCTTTATCACTGCCTCAATGGGTCCTGGGTCAAAGTTGAGGCTCTACAGTACCTAAGCAAGTGTCTGAGAGGCAAAGACTACTAGCAGACGTCCCCCTAATCACCCTTGGGGTTTTTAGGATGAGGCACCAAAGGTACCAGCAGCACACATGGCTGCACTACTTATACTCCCAGCGCAGGTACTAGCAGCACAAATGGCTGCACTACCATACTGGGCTCCAACATGCTTAGCGCAGATTCAGCAAAGCTGCACTACACTGCAGCACAGCATACAGCACCACAGCAGCCAGCACTACAGTACAGCTGTGTGTATTGCAGAGAGGACCCGGCCCAAAGAGTCTGGTGGGGTCCGGGTCCATTCCAGTCCTCCGACCGCACCTCCGCGCCGGCCCTCTACCTTTTATGGGGCCCGCAACTAAGCGAGGCCCCGGCTTCGGGCATAGCGCTTAGGCCCTCTCCCCTGCACCACCCCTCCGGATGATGCTGCCGTGCATCGTAGCGGGGGTGGAGCGGTCACTAGAGCGCACTTTCCACTCAGGAAGCGCGCCTTTTCCTCCGCTCCGCCTCCTCCTTCCTCTCCCTCAGCTGTCCGGGGGATACAGGCATCGTGGGCTGCTACTGGGGAGCGCTTGGTTGTAAAACGTCTGCAGAGAACTTCTCTGCAAAGACTTCTCTGCAAAGACTTCTCTTTATTCTGTCCTGCACTTCTCTGCACAGGCACTGTCGGATCACATATTACAGGGGGCTTCATTACAAGTTATTTAATCACAATGTCTGGCTCTAAGAGTAAGATGCCTTTAATACTTATTATGCTACCTGCACTGCTTGTAAAGCTTCTCTCCCTGCTGAATGCACCTCTCCACGATGATAGGAGGATACCCTCTGAACTGCAGGAGCATACCCAATCTAGGGACAGTGCACGAGAGCCCACACCACCTGAGCCAGAGACAGGACGGAAAAGAGCACATAGACACTCTTCTTCACCATCCTCTAGGAGCTCCCAGGCTTCTCACTCCAGAGAGAGCAACAGCCAGTCACTCTCGGCCAACAGGTTCTATGATAATGAATCGGACTCAGATCTGGACACGTCCCTTGATGTAGACACATGAGACACTCCAGCCATGATTGAGGACCTGATCACGTCTGTCAATCAGACGCTGAAAGTGGAAGAACCTCCCTGTGAAACCTTGGACCATACAGTCTCTTTCAAGAGAGCTTAAGCATCCACACAAATATTTTGCAGACCATCCTGAATTTCAGGAAATTTTACAGAAACAAGAGTCCGCCCAGAAAACGTTTCGGCAATCGCAAGGCAATGGGAGCTTGCTACCCATTTCCACAGGCCCTAGGTCAGGACTGGGCCAACTCCCCACAAGTTTGACCCCCCCTAGTTTCCCGATTGACTACAAAACCTTACTTTCCCTGCCGGATGTGTCCTCCATTAAGGACCCGACTGTCGGGTTGAACAGCTGGCGCGCTCAGTCTTCGCGGCGACTGGGTCGTCACTGTCCCCAACCTTTGCCTATGTTTGGGTCGCCAAGGCCATAGTAACCTGGGCAGGTATGTTATACTCGGCCCTTCGTGATACTGATCTCTCCCCTGAACTGACAGACTTAGCGGCCCAGATTTCTGTGGCTGGAGAATATCTCATTAACATATCCCTAGACACGGCTAACTGCGCACAGTGGCAGCCTCCAATGCCATCACCTTCCGCAGAGCACTCTGGCTCCGTGAGTGGAGAGCTGACTCCTCCTCTAAAAAGTCGCTAACTAGTCTTCCATACCTCAGTGGCCGTCTATTCGGAGAGAATTTGGACAAGTTAATATCGGATGCCACCAGGGGCAAGAGCACCTCTCTTCCCCAGCACAAACCGAAACGTCCCTTCGTTCGACGACAGCAAAGCGTTCGTTCCTTTCGGAACTCGTTTGTTGGTCGACTTCCCGCCCGTCGCAGAAAGTTAACCACTTGTCACGTAGGGACCAGGGACAGCAGTCGTCTCAGAAACCAAATACCCCCTGGCAGTCTCGTTCACGACAATCCAAACCTAAGGGATCTCGATCCCATAGGTTCTCCTCCTCCTGACTCCCCGTCACCCCCGGAAGACACCCCCCAAGTAGGCAGCCGTCTTTTCCACTTTTGACACGTTTGGCTATCCGTCGTGGAAGACAAATGGGTCAGGGAGGTGGTGTCATCCGGATACAACATAGAATTTCTATGCCGCCCTCCCAACAGGTTCTTCCCATCAATTCCCCCTCAATCTCCAGAAAAGTCTCGCGCCTTCTTCCAGGCAGTCAACTCTCTCCTACAAGCCGGAGTCATTATCCCCGTTCCAACGCTTCAAAGGTTTTTACTCCAACCTTTTTGTAGTCCCCAAAAAGGACGGATCTGTGCGCCCTATCTTAGATCTAAAGCACTTGAACAAGTTTGTGCGTATCCGTCACTTTCGCATGGAGTCGCTCCGCTCGATCATTTCGTCTATGGAGGAAGGCGACTTACTAGCCTCCATAGACATACCTGTACATCCCAATTTCTCAAACTCATCAGTGTTATCTACGCTTCGACATTCACGAGGGTCACTTCAGTCTGCGGCCTTACCCTTCGGGCTCGCTACGGCCCCAAAGGTCTTCACAAAGGTCATGGCGGCAGTCATGACGATCCTTCACTCCAGGGGCGTAGTCATTTTGCCCTATCTAGATGATCTCCTCATCAAGGCCCCATCCTTTCAAGGCTGCGAAGACAGCGTTCGCATCACAATAGTCACCCTCATCGCCTAGGGTGGTTAGTGAACCTACCAAAATCTTCCCCAACCCCCAGCCAATCGATCACATTCCTGGGGATGATTTTCAATACTTCCCGTGGCTTGGTCCTCCTTCCAGGACAAGGCTCAAGCTCTGCGCCAAGGAGTCCAGACCCTCCTTCGCCCTACCTCTCTCGATCAGATTCGGAATGAGAGTCCTCGGCAGAATGGTGGCGCGATAGAGGCGGTACCATTCGCTCAGCTCCATCTCAGACCCCTTCAAATTGTTCTGCTTTCTACATGGAACGGGAGTCTATTCACGCTGGACAAAGCCATTCGTCTGCCACTGTCAACCAAACACTCCCTACACTGGTGGCTGAGCCCAGCCAACCTCTCTCGGGGCGATCCTTTCTCCCAGCTCAGTGGGAAATTTTCACGACAGACGCCAGCCTAATAGGCTGGGGAGCGGTGTATCGTCACCACACAGGCAGACAGGTGGTCTCCGAGGAATCTACTCTACCCATTAACATTCTGGAAATTTAAGCCATATTCCTAGCTCTCCAATCCTTCCACCATCTGTTGAGGGTCGCCACATCCGGATCCAGTCCAACAACGCCACAGCAGTGGCATACGTCAATCATCAAGAAGGGACCCGCAGCAGACGGAACCCATCCTCCGCTGGGCAGAGTCGACACAGTCTGTCCTATCAGCGGTACACATTCCGGTGTCGACAACTGGGCGGTGGATTTCCTCAGCTTCATGGGAGTGGACCTGTATCTGGAGTGTCTAGCAAATATGCCATCACAGGGGGACACAGATGTGGATCTCATGCCTCACATATGAACAACAAAGTGCCTCAGTTCATGCTCGATCAACGACCGTGATCAATAGGAGCAGAGCGCCATCCAACCTGACTCTGTTTGCCTTCCTACATCTTGCACGCTGCCTCTCCTACCAGAGTAATACGGAAAATCATCAGAAGGCGTCCCAGTCGTCCTTGTGGCGCCGGACTGGCCCAGGCGCCTCTGGTACGCCGATCTAGTTCGGCTTGTCGCCGACACCCCCTGGCGTTTTCCGGACTATCCGGATCTTCTCACCCAGGACCCAATTTCCCACAGAATCTATCAGCCCTGAATTTGATGGCGTGGCCGTTGAGACCTGGGTATTGATCCAGGCTGGCTTCGCACCCGATGTCATCAAAACCATGATTAGTGCAAGAAAACCCGCTTCTGCTCGCATATATTATCGCGTCTGGAAATTTTTCTTCGCTGGTGCACGGCACAAAAACGCTCACCAGCTTCCCTTTCCCCCGAATATTCTGAGTTTTCTTCAGTCTGGTCTGGACGCTGGTCTTTCGCTTGGCTCCCTCAAGGGCCAGATCGCTGCACTTTCCGTGCTGTTTCAGCGGCATCTGGCAGTCAGCTCGGTTAAAACCTTTATTCAAGGGGTCTCCCGCCTGGTTCCACCTTACAGGCGACCCATGAATCCTGGGACCTTAATATGGTTTTAGACGCTCTACAAAAACCTCCCTTTGAGCCTCTCAAGGAGGTTCGGCTCCGGTTCATTCACAGAAGGTTGTATTTCTCATAGCTATTACTCCCATCCGCCGAGTCTCTGAACTCGCGGTGCTCTCCTGCAAGGCTCCTTTTGTGGTATTCCACCAGGACAAGGTGGTGCTCCGGACAGAACCGTCGTTCCTACTGAAGGTGGTTTCTCCATTCCACCTAAATGAGGAGATATCTCTCCCATCCTTTTGTACTACTCCGGTGCACCGTGTGGAGAAGGCTCTGCACACACTGGATCTAGTTCGAGCACTCAGATGTTACATCTCTAGAACGGCCCCCTTCAGGAACTCTGATTTCCTCTTCATTCTTCCAGAGGGTCACCTTAAAGGCCTAACAGCATCCAAGGCCACCTTGGCCAGATGGAAAAAAGCCAACCATTCAATAAGTCTGAGGAGCTTGCCTCTTCCAGCTGGATTAAAGGCACATTCCACCCGTTTGGTCAGGGCTTCCTGGGCCATTTGACACCAGGCTTCGGCAGAGCAGGTGTGCAAGGCGGACCCCTGGTCCAGTCTTCACACCTTTGTGAAACACTACCAAGTTCATACCCAGTTATCGGCAGATGTGAGCCTGGGTAGATGTATCCTGCAGGCAGCTGTAGCCCACCTATAAGGTGCATGCCCTCCAGAGCCTAGAACATGTACCATTAACCTGTAGCCACCCAGGGACTGCTTTAGGACGTCCCACGGTCCTGTGTCCCCAATGAGGCGAAGGAGAAAAGGAGATTTTTGTGTACTCACCGTAAAATCCTTTTCTCTTAGCCTCTAATTGGGGGACACAGCGCCCTCCCTGTTGCCTGTTTTGGGCCGTTTGATGTTCTTACTGTTCATTGAGTTCTATTAGGGCCTTCTTATAGGTCTGTATATTGTATCTCCTACTGCTTGTCACAAAACTGGCTCTGCTGTTACCAGCCAGGGTGTATATACTGCAGGGGAGAAGCTTCTCTGTGTTTTTCAGATTCTGCTTAGTGTCGCCTCCTAGTGGACTGCAGCATAACACCCATGGTCCTGTGTCCCCCAATTAGATGCTAAGAGAAAAGGATTTTACGGCGAGTACACAAACATCTCCTTATTTAGGTGTACAGGGGAAATAGGGGAATTATAGCCACCTTCATAAAATGAAGCATAGGCGCTGCTGAAGGTGGCACTTTTTGTTTAAAAAAGCAGAAAAGGGGTGACAGGTTCACTTTGTAATATTTGTACATTTTTGGTTTTAAAATTTATTCTTAAGGGGTACACGTGTGGGGGGTCAGACACGTGTGGCATCTCATGCAAAGTGGCATTGAATGCTAAGTGGATGCAGTTATTTCATGGCAGTTAGTCAGGGCAAGAGTCAGGTAAGCCACCCTATTTAACAGGGAGAGAGAAAAAAAAAAAAAAAACCTTTTCCTTTCCCTATCACCATGTCCTTTACTTCACCATCTATTGTTCTATGTGCTCTTGCTGGAAGACAATGACATAGAGGGACACTCCAACACTGTGCATAACTCCATTCACTACTAATCTTTACCATGTCTTGTACTTCACTGTTTGTTTTCTTATGTGCTCTCGCCACCAACTTTTATCACCCCATCCCCCCTCCATCACCACTCATTCACATCAGCCCCTCTCTCCTGCCCTACTCTATGTACAGCTCCCATGCTATCTTCAGTTTACTGAAGACTCTCAGCCCATCATATTCCAAAGTTTGTCATAATAAATCATGTCCTAATCCCAAAAACTATCTGCTCTTTCTCTTTTTACTGCTGCTCCTCTCAGGTGATATCTCTCCCAACCCTGGTCCGCCATCTGCTAACTTCAACCCCTCTCCCACCTCACACAGAAACCCCACTAACCTTATTAATATCACCTGCACACCTTCACCTCCCTCTTTTAATTGCGCTCTCTGGAATCCACGGTCTGTATGCAACAAACTTCCGTTCATTCACAATTACTTTCTTACCAACTCTCTTAACCTGCTGGCCCTCACAGAAACCTGGATCCAGGATTCAGACACTGCTTCCCCTGCTGCTATTTCTTACGGCGGCTTACACTTCTCTCACTCCCCTAGACCTGGGAACAGACGTGGCGGTGGAGTCGGCCTCCTCCTGTCCCCACAATGTACTTTCCTGGTCATTCCTCCAGCCCCATCACTCTCATTCCCTTCTTTTGAGGTCCATACCATTAGGCTATTCCATCCCCTCCCCCTCAAAGTAGCAGTGGTATACCGCCCCCCAGGGTCACCCACCCAGTTCCTCGACCATTTCTCCGCCTGGCTCCCGCATTTCATGTCCTCAGATTTACCAACCCTTATTCTGGGAGACTTTAACATTCCCATAAACAGCCCCATCTCCCCATCTGCATCCCAGCTCCTATCTCTAACTACCTCTCTTGGCCTATCACAGCTCTCAACCTCTAAGACACACGAAAACGGTAACACCCTTGACCTTGTCTTTACCCGGCTCTGCTCATCCTCCCCCTTGGATAACTCAACTCTACTCTCTGACCACAACATTCTTTCCTTCTCACTCACTAACCCTCGGCCAACACAGCCCAAGCCTACCTATCACACATCCAGAAATCTACAGGCCATTAACCCTCAAGCACTCACAGACTCCCTCATCTCATCTCTGTCCCCAACCTCTTCAATCTCCTGTCCAGATCAGGCAGTAAATCACTACAATGACTCTCTCAGAAGCTCCCTGGACCAAGTAGCGCCCCTCACCCGCAGAACCTCCAAACAGAGAACAAAACAGCCCTGGCTCACATCACAAACCCGATTCCTCCAGCGATGCTCCAGGAGTACTGAACGCCTATGGAGGAAAACTCGCTCACCAGGAGACTTCATCCACTATAAATTCATGCTCAAAACCTACAACTCTGCCCTTCACCTTGCCAAACAGACCTACTTCACCACCCTGGTCTCCTCACTATCCAACAATCCAAAAAAACTCTTTGACACCTTTCACTCTCTCCTCAGTCCTAAAGTGCAGGCCCCCATCACTGACCTCTGTGCTGATGACCTGGCTTCCTACTTCATGGATAAAATAGACAACATCCGCCAGGAAATCAGCTCTCAGCCTCCTAGCACTGCCACCCCCAT
Source organism: Allobates femoralis (assembly GCA_033576535.1). Taxonomy (NCBI): domain Eukaryota; kingdom Metazoa; phylum Chordata; class Amphibia; order Anura; family Aromobatidae; genus Allobates; species Allobates femoralis. The sequence continues at coordinate 557,024,251 of JARQOC010000005.1, forward strand.
TCTTCCTCACATCCCCTCCGGTTCACTTTCCACATTTGACCCAGTCACAGAAGAAGAAGTCTCCAGGCTCCTATCTTCCTCTCGTCCCACCACATGCACTACCGACCCCATTCCCTCACACCTGCTCCAGTCCCTCTCTCCAGTCGTCACCACTCATCTAACCAAAATCTTCAATCTCTCCCTCTCTTCTGGCATTTTCCCTCCTCCTTCAAACACTCGATCATTACTCCATTATTAAAGAAAACCACTCTCGACCCAACCTGCACAAATAACTACAGACCAGTCTCCAATCTCCCCTTCATCTCTAAACTCTTGGAGCGCCTGGTCTATTCCCGCCTCACCCGTTACCTCTCCGCTCACTCTCTTCTAGATCCATTACAGTCTGGTTTCCGCCCCCTTCACTCCACAGAAACTGCCCTCATCAAAGTGACCAATGACCTTCTGACAGCAAAACGTAATGGTCACCACTCTCTGCTTATTCTCCTTGATCTCTCTGCAGCTTTTGACACTGTCGACCATCAGCTCCTACTCTCTATGCTGCACTCCATTGGCATAAAGGACACTGCTCTCTCCTGGCTCTCCTCCTATCTTTCTGACCGCTCTTTCAGTGTATCTTTTGCTGGCTCCACTTCCCCCCCTCTTCCCCTCACTATTGGGGTCCCTCAGGGTTCAGTCCTTGGCCCTCTCCTCTTCTCTCTCTACACAGCCCCGATTGGACAGACCATCAGCAGATTTGGCTTCCAGTACCATCTTTATGCTGATGACACTCAACTATACACTTCAGCCCCTGACCTTACCCCTGCGGTAGTAAAGAACACCAATGACTGTCTAGCTGCAGTTTCCAATATCATGTCCACTCTCTATTTGAAACTAAACCTTTCCAAAACTGAACTTCTTCTGCTCCCCCCATCCACTAACCTCCCTAAATCGGACATCTCTCTCTCAGTTTGCGGCACCACGATAACGCCTAGACAGCAAGCTCGCTGTCTGGGTGTTATATTTGACACCGATCTCTCCTTCTCCTCCCACACGCAATCTCTCGTCCGCTCCTGTCGCTTACACCTGAAGAATATCTCTAGAGTCCGCCCCTTTCTCACCCTGGAAACAACAAAAACCCTCACCGTGGCCCTAATCCATTCCCGCCTTGACTATTGCAACTCTCTATTAAGCGGCCTCCCCCTCACCAGACTTTCTCCTCTCCAGTCCATCCTTAATGCAGCAGCCAGGATCACCCATCTGGCCAATCGTTACTCAGATGCCTCTGCTCTGTGCCAGTCATTGCACTGGCTGCCCGTATACTACAGGATCAAATTCAAATTGCTTGTTCTCACCCACAAAGCTCTTCACAGTGCAGCTCCCCCTACCTCTCCTCCCTCATCTCTGTCTATCACCCCACCCGCTCTCTACGTTCCTCAAATGACCTTCAACTAACATCTGCACTAATCCGATCCTCCCACTCCCGGCTCCAAGACTTTTCCAGAGCTGCACCAAACCTCTGGAATGCTTTACCCAAAGAAATCAGGACTATCCACAACTTGCATGGCTTCAGACGATCCCTAAAGACGCATCTTTTTAAGGTGGCCTATCATACTCCCTAACATGTCCATTGTACTGTAGACAGTGAATGGGCTATCCCTCTGGACATTATTCTTCTACAAACTCCACCAAACCATAAAGGTCTACACAGACTGATGACCATTCATGTAAGCTTAGCCCTATACCCCATTTCCTCAAGATGCCTGGACCACCAGTGCAATAAGCCCCGGCACCTTGTACAACCCCTATCCCGTTGTAGATTGTAAGCTCTTTTGAGCAGGGTCACCTTCATTTCTTGCTTTATTTATTGTATTTTTTTTTCCACATTGATTCTATGCCTATTGTTTTTGTATCCAATGATTGTACTTTATTTGTTCTCTATTGTAATTACTTACTGTATATTTTCTGTACGCTAACCCTACATTGTAAAGCGCTGCGGAATATGTTGGCGCTATATAAATAAAGCTTTATTATTATTATTATTATTATTAATTTGTATGTAACCTAAATGTAATTGCTCATATGGATCTCGGTAGTATCAAGTGGTCGAGATCCCTGCCAGTCATACATGTCACCTCTATAACCAGGTGGCACTCTGTGATGTTAGATGAGATATTACCTTTTTTGTTCGCTAACCATACCTATTGCTTTTCCCGTGGCCCACAGGGGTCCCCGTCAGATGTGCTGAAGGACGATCGAGTCCAGTACTGGATAGAGAACTATAGAAACTTGCTGGACGCCTGGAGGTTTTGGCATAAAAGAGCGGAGTTTGATATCCACCGGAGTAAGCTGGATCCCAGCTCTAAGCCTCTGGCACAGGTCGGTTCCTTGCCCTGTTGGCGCATCTTATTGATGAGCTTAAATAATAATGATGGGTTTTGGTAACCTTAGGGACCCCATGGAAAAGTTTTTTTTTTTTTTTTCTTTTAGTGAGGAAAATTGAACAATTTATTTATTTATTTATTTTTTTTGCAGGTGTTCGTGAGCTGTAATTTCTGTGGGAAATCCATCTCTTACAGCTGCTCCTCCGTGCCGCACCAGGGCCGAGGATTCAGTCAGTACGGAGTCAGCGGGTCACCGACCAAGTCAAAGTTCACCAGCTGCCCCGGCTGCCGAAAGCCCCTGCCGCGCTGCGCGCTCTGCCTCATTAACATGGGAAATCCTGTCTCCAGCAGTCCAGGTGACCGCCGCAAATCACAGATTAACCACAGGGATTTCTGAGGTTTTTTTTATGTGAATCTACAACGGGGTTTTCTCATCTTCTTAAAAGAGAACCTGTCAGCAGAATTTATCCCAATAAAGTAAAGCCTCAGCCATAATGTCAATGGGATGCTGATTACTCTGATGCCTGCAGGGAAGGAATCTGATCTGTGGAATAATCTTCATCTAGAGTTTTCTTGATGTCTTTTGTGTATCGGGGCAGAACCTGGGGTTGAGGGTGCTCCTCCTCTTTTCCACCCCTCCACCATCCTCCTCTATTTCTTTACCGTCTTTTTTAAATTCCACGCCGCTGCCACCATCATTGCAGTGGGTGGCATGTGCGCAGTGTGATTCTGCAGGTCTTCAATTAAAAAAGCATCGAAGGCGGCGCATGCGCAGATCCAGATTTCAGCTCAATGACCTCTTCATTAAGCTGGTTTCAATCTGTGTCTACCCGCTCCTCTGCACCATTTTATTGAAGACAATCTGTGCACTTACACTACACATGGTCTTCAAGTAAGTTGGAGGCTGTGCATGCGCAGACCGAGATTTTGGCTTAATGAAGAGGCCATTGAGCTGACATCCCAGTCTGCACATGTGCCACCTCCGGCACCATTTTATTGAGGACCTGCAGACCGGTCGCAGAATCGCACATGCTGCCCACCACAATGATGGCAGCGGTGCAGAAGTTCGAAAAGGAAACGGGAGTGAAAGAAACAGCGGAGGGGCAGAGAAGAAGCTCCGACCCCCAAGTCTTGCTCCAATGCACAAAAAACGTCATTAGATAAAAACTTTACAGGAAGATTATTCTACAACCACAGATCTGATTCCTTCACCATAGTTATTAGTATATTCAGTATCACAGTGACATTCGAGCCGAGGCTTTACTTTATAGTGATAAATCCTGCTGACAGGTTCACTTAAAATCTGTAAAATTGCAAAGAGCTTGTAAAAACTTAGCATTTTAGCTCTTTATTAAAAATCCTCTGTGTTCTCAAGAACGGAGGGATTCTTAATTGTATGGCATACTGCTCATTCCTTAGGTTACCGGCCACATTTACAGTCTATTAGGTGGCTGGTCTCCTAGGCAGGAAGCGCAGCTCTGAACATGTCTGCACCTGACCTCCTGACCTGACCTGTTGTGTATCTGTCAATGTCAAGCACATAGTAAGCTATTGTACAGGATTACCCTCTATTTGCTGTTAGTGAATGAACACTTGTTCCCATTCAGACACCTCGCCATGTCAGTAGTAAGGAACTGAAGCAGTTGTAAAATTTAAGATGCCCTCTGCACTGCTTTTTTGGCATCAGAAAGTCTAAAAATAGTGACCTTGTGCCAAAACAAAATGGGGCATGGACACATTTTTGACACCAGAAAACTGGCGCACCTTGTAGCAGACATCTACACCTGCCCACAGCGGGCACAGAGAGCATTGTATGATGCCATGGCCAGCCCAAAGATGCGCTTCATAATAGGTTTGTCGGTGGTGATGAAGTCACATTGGTTCCAGCAGCGGTGAAATGTCAATCACTTTTTTTCTGTCTACTTGGGCATAGCCACCGAGTTCATGGATGTGACTTTACCACACACTTTTGCAATGTCTGAAGGTCTAATCCTGGACTTGTTCTCTCTAGGGGCATCGAAGTCTGATGAGAAGGTCGACCTCAGCAAAGAGAAGAAGGTGGCTCAGTTCAACAATTGGTTTACATGGTGTCACAACTGTCGGCACGGCGGACACGCCGGACATATGATGAGCTGGTTCAGGTGAGGAATGGAGCAAGGTCTTCAGAGCGCTTCACATGCCGCAGGCATAACTTAAGTCTGCAGCCATTTTTCTGTCATTTGACTCCTGTGTTCTCCTTCATCTTGTCTTGTGTTTTGCAGAGAGCACACAGAGTGCCCGGTGTCCGCCTGCTCCTGTAAGTGCATGCAGCTGGACACAACAGGCAACCTGGTTCCTGCAGAGACTGCACAGCCCTAAGTCTGATTCTGATCTAGGACTCCATCATACAAGACCTGGCTGAGCATCACATGTCCTAAAAGTAGGATATCCTTGAGCTGCAGAACCTGCAGAGACTCCCTGTATCCCTATGTACTGCAGCGATGTCTGGCTCACCGGACTGACTGCACTGGTTACACAGTGTTATAATCACTAAGGATCTCAGTTTGGACCATAAGACTGATCTGCAGAATGACACTTGTATCATGACATGAACGCTCCTCTCCAGGATGGGATTTATAAGGAAAGAAAAAAGGAATTAAATTACATGTAAGCAAAGTTTGTGATTTCAGCTTGTAATAGACATGAGCGCTGGAGTGTGCAAATTTGCCTTTTTCCCTAGTTATTGATTAGGAATATTGTTATTAGACTTATGTTTTTCTAAAGTGACAGTCTACTGCCAAACACTGTCTCACAGTTTATATGTAAAGTTCATTTATTTCTGTAAATACATAAATATCCAAAGCTGCATTCACTATTCTGCTGGTGGAGTCACTGTGTACATACATTACATTACATTACTGATCCTGAGTTACCTCCTGTATTATACTCCAGAGCTGCACTCACTATTCTGCTGGTGCAGTCACTGTGTACATACATTACATTACTGATCCTGAGTTACCTCCTGTATTATACTCCAGAGCTGCACTCACTATTCTGCTGGTGCAGTCACTGTGTACATACATTACATTACTGATCCTGAGTTACCTCCTGTATTATACTCCAGAGCTGCACTCACTATTCTGCTGGTGCAGTCACTGTGTACATACATTACATTACTGATCCTGAGTTACCTCCTGTATTATACTCCAGAGCTGCACTCACTATTCTGCTGGTGCAGTCACTGTGTACATACATTACATTACTGATCCTGAGTTACCTCCTGTATTATACTCCAGAGCTGCACTCACTATTCTGCTGGTGCAGTCACTGTGTACATACATTACATTACTGATCCTGAGTTACCTCCTGTATTATACTCCAGAGCTGCACTCACTATTCTGCTGGTGCAGTCACTGTGTACATACATTACATTACTGATCCTGAGTTACCTCCTGTATTATACTCCAGAGCTGCACTCACTATTCTGCTGGTGCAGTCACTGTGTACATAGATTACATTACTGATCCTGAGTTACATCCTTGTACCCCAGACCTGTACTCACTATGCTGCTGGTGGAAATTGGAAAGGAGGTACAGTTGTAGATGGCTTTTATGAGGCAGTGAGGCTCCCGTTTTTATTTCTAAATTTGGACGCTCATGAAGAATATGTATAACCAGTACATGTCAGCCTGGTTTACCTTCACGGATGGAGCGCTAATTTGCACGTGTGGAGGGAGGGCAGTAACTGATGCGTCAGACGAAGAAATATAACATGTCTCACCAGGGGGCCGTACAATGCCAACAATAATACAACCAACCTTCATCCTCCATGTATAATCTGTGTACAATGATTCACTGGCCACTTTTTATTGTTGAGCACCATCGCTCCCATCATTGAACTCCCAAGAAGTCTCGAGTCTGTACCATTGTTGTTCATGGCTTAAAATCCTAAGGGAGTGTAATTTTTTTTATTTTTTATACCATTTAGTTTGATCTCAAGCCATTCTCCAAGCCTAAATAGATCCACCAAGGTCTTATCCGAGTCTAGGTAGGTCCACCAGGGTCTTCTCAAAGCCTAGAAAGGTCCACCAGGGTCTTATCAGAGTCTAGATATGTCTGCCAGGGTCTTCTCCAAGCCTAGAAAGGTCCTCCAGGGTCTTCTCAAAGCCTAGGTATGTCTGCCAGGGTCTTCCACAAGCCTAGAAAGGTCCACCAGGGTCTTCTCCAAGCCTACATAGGAACACCAGAGTCTTCTCCTTTATCTTGATTGTATCAAGCCATCAGGTTGCTGATCTTCCTTCAAATATGAAGGCAACGTAAAAAGCGCATAATGGATATCCAACTTAAGATTCAAACTGATCTAAATTGTGTAATCTGTCCTCAATGGAATCCAAAATCATCGACCGATCAAAGGTCAAATTCACGATCACACACGAACATCAAAAAGAAATCACAGATCTAATTTGTGTGAATTTCATCATGGCAGCTCATAATGTGACTGTGTATTATGTATGGTCCCCAACAATGGGCATGTTCCTGATAAGACCGCAGATGGTGTCATGGGGGATTTCCTCCCTGATGTTCAGAAGAGGTCCAAGGGCAGGTAGCAATAGATCAGAACACAGAGCACAAGTAAGCGAGACCAACATGCATCAATGAGCAAATTCTACAGCTGGCAGAGACCTGAGACAGACTGCTCAGCTAAGTAGCTGGGCAATCACTTAAATCAATGAACACCTGAAGAAGTCCAGCACCTCCCAGTTTCAGATTGGGTGGCTGATCTGTCAGTTAACATAATGAAGGCTCAATACAACCCTGCACTAGATTGGATGACTGATCTGTCACTCATCAAATTGACAGCAGAGCCCTAATTCCATAGGGCAGCAAAACTGTCACTGACTGCATCAAAGACACGCTGAGCAGAGGAGTCGTGACACCGGCCATGCTGGATGATGTTGCAGGCAGCGTAATGTTCAGCCGTTCACCACAAAGTGTCCAGGCTCATTCACTTGTGCTCAGTATAAACCTGCTCATCTCCTCTATGAGACAGTAATGGCGGAGATGCCAATGGCAGTACTGGACTGTGAGTCCAGATACCGCAAGGTCAGGCCCTCATCTTGCTCTCATGGGGTCTGAATTTGACTCAACTTATAACGTGTACACCAGTAGCCAACGTAGGCCATTTTGTATGTCTTTGGCAGTAATCCTCCTCGCAGAAGGGAACAGATGTTGATCATGTTGTTGGGTTGGTGACCTTCTGGTCCTCTGGTCTTGGCATGTGCTCCATACTCTTGAGACTGTGGAGGAGTCTGGCTACTTCTGGAACCTGAATGGGCTCCAGGTATCGCTTCATGCTACCATTGTGCAGTACTGCCAGCAGTGCCGCCCGCAAGCCTTACTGTACATGTGCACTTACACCATTGCATCTTGGGACACCTGGGCTAAAAGGAAATGGCACAGGGGGAAGACGAACTGCAGCTGCAAAAGGACGGGGGGGGAAGTGAAGAGAGCACGGGCAGGAGACCGGTCAGAGGAGAGAGCACACAGGGGTGAGAACAGATGCTCTGGAGGGAAGAGGCAGCCAACAGGGTAAGCGCAGAAGGGGGGAGAGGGTACACAGGGGCAGAAAGATCAAAGGGGGAAATCACACAAGGGGAAGACAGTTCAAAGGAGAGCACACACGTGGGGGAGAGCGCACGGGGGGAAAGAGCAGTGCACAAAGTCGCCTCCCTATCGCCACAGTGCCCGCCTCCATCGTGACATCCCCACCCTCCTATCTAGTTACTAAATATTTAAGAACACAAGTTATTTCCATTTTATTTTTTCTTTGCGCTAAATTCTTCACAATGAACACAAAATCAAACAAGCTCTGCATTTGCCTTTAACCTTCTTAGAGCGCAAAAACGGAAAAATGATAAGAAAATGGGGAAGCTGTCGGCACCGGCGGCGCAGTTACAGCCAATTGTCACCACACACAATTGTGACTGAACATGCACGATGCCGCCTCCATGACTGCAACCAGACCGCTTCCAGGATCATTAAGGTTCCTTTTTTTTCCCAGCAGCGGGGGTTTATTGTGCAGGCATCAGGGACATTCTGGATGCTATGAACCTGCAGATTAACTCTATATCTGCAGATGGATAGCATTTTCCATGAGACAAGTTCCCTTTAAGGCCCCTTTCACACTAGCGTTTTTGTCCGGATCCGGATGAAAAAAACGCATGTGCCGTCTAACTGCCGCACTTGTGGGAACACTTTCGGCAAGCTCCATGCATTGTCTATGGGGCTTGCGGCAAGTGAGGTATAGCCGCGGTTGTGGCAGCGAAAACAAAACGTGGTCAGCAGCGGGTTTTTTTGCGGTCGCAACTGCCGGATCCACGGCTATACTTTACTTGCCGCCCCTGCCGCAAGCCCCATAGACAATGCATGGGAGTCGCCACAAATGCGGCCGTTAGGCAGCAGATACGGTAAATCTGCCGCAATCAGTGAAAACCACTGATGTGAAAGGGGCCTAAATATAGATTTACAGCAGCATTTAAAAAGATAACAGAAGCCAACAAAACTCAGCCACATGAGCAGCTATTAGAGGCTGATCCAGGCTGTACGATACAGCTGACATCTGCCAGCAGTAGTGCAAACTCAATTATTGAGCTTGTAACAAAACAAAAAGGGGAAACCCTTGTAGTAATAGTAAATCATATGTTGGGAACTGGGTTAAAGGGAACCTGTCAGCTCGTTCTACGGAATCGGCAAGTTTCTCAACTGGTAAGCTTCCTGAATAGTGGTTCTGATCCATCTGGCCAGAGTGGCCTTGGATGCTGGTATGCTCTTTCTGTGGCCTTCAGGGAGGACGAAAAGTGAGTAGGACCTCCTGAAGGGTGCCGTTCTGGACACGTACACACGAAGAGCACGAACAAGATCCAGAGTGTGCAGAGCCTTCTTGACACAATGCACCGGTGCCGGACAAAAGGATGGTAAGGAAATCTCTTAATTTAGGTTAAACAGTGATACCACCTTTAGAAGGAAGGAGAGCATCGGTGGAAGCACTACCTTATCCTGGTAAAAAACTAGGAAAGGTGCCCTGCAGGAGAGCACTGCAAGCTCTGATACCCGACGGATGGAGGTATTTGCCACCAGAAACACAACCTTCTGGGAAAGAAGGTGGAGTGAAAGCTCCTTGAGGGGCTCAAAAGGTACAGTCACACGCGGCAATTTTGCTAGCAATTTCACTGGCAATTTGCTGGTTGCAGTGAAATCATGGACATATTGTTCTATTTTGTTGCCGTGTACAAATGGAACAATGTGTCCATGATTTCACTGCAACCAGTAAATTGCCAGTGAAATTGCTAACAAAATTGCTGCGTGTGACGGTACCTAAAGTGTAGCTTCTGCAGCACGTCCAAGACCGTGTTGAGGTCCTACGCTCCTACCGGTCTTTTGTAAGGGGGAGACCAGCATCCAAACCGGATTGAAGAAAAACCAAGATGGTTGGTAATGAAAAAAGTAGAGTTGGCTGGTTCCGAGACCTGCACTAGGTCCAGAAAGTCTTCCATGTGTGGTAATAAATCAGAGCAGAAACAGGCTTTCTGGCTCTGATCATAGTTTTTATTACCTCCGGGGAAAAACCAGCCTGGGTCAAAACCCAGGTCTCAAGGGCCATGCAGTAAAATTCAGGGCCTTCAAATTCTGGTGTTAGATTGGGCCCTGAGAGAGGAGGTCTGGACAGTCTGGAAAGCGCCGGGTTGACGTTGGCGGCGAGCTGTACTAGATCGGCATACCAGGAGCGCCTGGGCCAATCCGGGGCAACGAGAATGACTGGGAAACCTGATTTTATCTTTTGCACTACTCTGGGTATGAGAGGCAGATGGGAAAAGATGTAAGGGAGACAAAGTTGTGTCCAGGATTGGACTAGGGCATCTGTTCCCAGGGATTGCGGGTCGTGAGACCGAGCCATGAAGTTGGAGACTTTGGCGTTGAGTCGTGATGCCATGAGATCTACGTGCAGAGTTCCCCACCGATGGCATATCATTGAAATATCTCCGGATCTAGGGCCCACCCCCGGACGCATCATCCTGGAGGCTGAGGAAGTCTGCCGCCCAATTGTCGACCCGTGGAATGTGGACTGCCGAAAGAACAGATAGGTTTGATTTGGCCCAACAGAGAATGGGTTCCACCTCGTGCATCGCTGTTTGCTGCAGGTCCCTCCCTGGTGGTTGACATATGCTACTGCTGTGGCATTGTCCGGCTGTATCCGGATGTGGCGACCCGCTAGCATTCGATGGAAGGATTACAGTGCCAAAAAGATGGCGTGAATCTCCAGGAGATTGAGGGACATGATGGACTCTGAGTGAGACCATCTGCCCTGAGCCGTGTGGTGACAGTACACTGCCCCCCACCCTAGTAGGCTTGTGTCAGTGGTAAGTACCTTCCAGCGGCGCAGCCACCAGTGAAGGGAACGTTTGGTGGCTGCCGTCAGATGGAATGTCCTGTCCCAGGCTGTGAGGAGAGCTAGTTGGAGAGGTCTAAGGTGTAGTTGGGCAAACAGCTTCCATTGCCACAACCATCTGGCCTAGCCCTCTCATAGTGAATTGGAGGAAGTGAGGTGATGGGCGAAGGAGGGTCCGGACTTCCTGTTGTAGGGCACAGTATCTGGCCTGAGGGAGAAGCACCAACCCACGGGAGGTGTTGAACTGCATTCCCAGGAAAGTCAGCGTTTGGCTCGGAACTGGGGAGCATTTGGGCAGGTTGACTAACCATCCTAGGCAAACCAGGGTGTCCACTGTAATGTGGACGCTTTGTTTGCAGTCCCCAAAAGAAGGAGCCTTGGGCAAATTGTCCAATTATGGAAGCATGACTATTCCCCGTGAGTGGAGGATAGTCATGACTGCCGCCATGACCTTGGTGAATACTCTGGGTCCAAAGGGTAGTGCCACGAACTGAAAATGTTTCTCGTTAATAGCCAAGCGTATGAATTATTAATGCGCCCGAGATATCGGGATGTGGAGGTACGCATCTCGAATATCTATCGAGGCGAGGAATTCTCCTTTTTCCATGGATAAGATAATGGAGCGGAGAGACTCCATACAGAAATGACAAACCCGAACAAACTTGTTTAGCTGTTTCAAGTCCAGGATAGGTCGGACCGAGCCTCCCTTTTTGGGGACGATGAACAGGTTTGAGGAGAGCCCCTGGAAACGTTTGTCTTGAGGGACAGGGATAATGACTCCCGATAATAGTAGTGAGTCAATAGCCCGGTAAAAGGCGCGGGCCTTTGACGGGGACAATGGTGGAATGGATGGGAAGAACCGATTTGGTGGACGGGATAAAAACTCGATGTAACCGGAAGACATCGGTTCTCTAACTTACCTGTTGTCTGTAACAGCGAGCCAGACTTATCGAAAGTGGGAAAGTTGGCTGTCTTAAGTGAGAGGTGTCTTCTGGGAGTGACAAGTCATGAGGAGGAGTACCTCTGGGATCTTGATCCCTTGGGATTAGATTGTCAGGAGTGAGACTGCCAGTTCGCATTTGATTTTTGGGGGGCCTGTGAGGTCCTGTCTCTGCATGGGGAGCGACTGTTGGGTCTGCGCCGGCCGGGATGTCGACCAGCCAAAGGAGTTCCAAAGTTCCGAAAGCGTGTTTGTTAGTGGCAGACAAAGAGTCGCTTCGGTTTGCGTTGGGGGAGGGAGCTCTTTCCTCCTGTGGCGTCCAAAATATGTTTATCCAATTTTTCGCCAAAACGACGGCCACTAAGATGAGGAAGGCTCGTTAGGGATTTCTTAGCAGCAGAATCTGCCCTCCACTCACAGAGCCAGAGTGCTCATATAATGGTAATGGCGTTTGACGCCGCCACGGGCGTGCAATTGGCCGTGTCTAGGGATGCATGCACTAGGTACTCCCCTGCAACTGAAATTTGTGCCGCTAGATCCATCAGCTCTGGGTCAGGGTCTCTATTGCGTAAGGCGTCATGCAGATTACCTGCCCAGGTCATAATCGTCTTAGCTACCCATACTGAGGCGAAGCAGGGGGATAAGGATGAGCCTGTTGCTTCAAAGACAGAGCATGGCATTTTTTCCACCTGACGGTCTGTTGCATCCTTAATGGAGGAGCTGTCAAGGGTAGAGAGAAGGGTCCTTGCAGCTAGACTGGAAACCTGGGGGTCTACTTGTGGAGAATCTGACCAGTCCTGGGTCAGCGCAGGTAAAAAGGGGTAGCACGCTTCTATCGCCTTGCGGATTCCGAATCTCTTGTCCGGGTAGGATCTATGTTTCTAAAGAACCTCCTGAAATTCAGCGTGATCGACGAAATATTTGTGCGGCCGTTTTATTCTCTTGAAGGAAACCGCATGATCTGGGGTTTCACAGGGAGGGTCAGTTACGTCCAGTGCCTGGTCAAAGTCCGTGATGAGGTCCTCGACCATGGCCAGTGTCCGAGGAGTCTAGCTCAAAGGATGCGTCTAAAGGCCGGATAACACATAACAATGTGACAGTGACCCGACCAACGATTGGGATTACTGGCACATCGCTATGTGATCGCTGGTGAGCTGTCAGACAGACTCACCAGCGACCAGCCGTGTAACGACTTCGACATCGTGGAAAAGAATATAAACTATTCTTTTCCACGATGTCGAGGTCCCGCTACTGTATTCAGCGGCAGAACGCTGGTAACCAGGGTACACATTGGTGTTAGAAACGCATCACACACGCTGATGTCTGCTGTCCAGCAGCAGACCAATGACCAAAAAAATGGTCCTGGCCATTCCACAGCGATCAGCGAGCTTATCGCTGCGTCATGTCACACACATTATTTATCTTTAACTTATATGATAATTGTGACTCCCGTTTAAATAGTATCTCTTACTTAAAGTGCACTTCTAAAATATAACTTTTAATGAATATTTGTTAAAATAACAAACAGTGTTTTCACACCCAGTGTCTATAAAACACACACATCAAACAGGGGTGGGATGTATCCCTAGTCAGGCCCTGTTTTCTTATACTGCCTAGCAACGGAGTTTTAACACCTAAATTATATGGTGTCCCCGTACCACGACGGCTGTCCCTATATTGCGTCACCTATATACAGGACACAGCCAAGACATTCATCCATGCTAGAGTAAGGTGCTATCTGATGACATGGGTCAAATCCCAATGTCCCTTCAAACCCTTGCTATCAATGGGATTAATACTTTAGTGGGGTGATATGGTATTTTACTTGTATTAAATAGTCCTCTTATCAGTCATAAGGTTATTAGGCAGTGTATCATCCAGCCCGGTCACCATAAGGGCCCCCTGTAGTAAAGTGTAATAACAGGGGTACACGATGTATCTGTAAAGGACTATAACGAGTGGACCGGCTACTCAATGGGCCACAACCCCTTCCACCCTCATACCATAAATATCTCCAACCACTAATAATCCCCCTATATGAAGCAGGGATAACAATGATCATTGAGGGATTATTTATCACCTCACAACACCATGGGAAATGTCGACAGTATATACTAGTTGATACAACTTATCTTATTGCACGCTGTCCCAAATACACTCGACGCGTTTCCACCCACTCAATGGATCGTGGGTTTCATCAGGAGTGACAGTATGACACGGATACCAGAGAGACCTCCTTCTGTCCTCTGTGTGCGCTGGCAGGGGCATACAATCAAGCCTCCTGTCCACTTGATAATGGCGCCATTATCAAGTGGACAGGAGGCTTGATTGTATGCCCCTGCCAGCGCACACAGAGGACAGAAGGAGGTCTCTCTGGTATCCGTGTCATACTGTCACTCCTGATGAAACCCACGATCCATTGAGTGGGTGGAAACGCGTCGAGTGTATTTGGGACAGCGTGCAATAAGATAAGTTGTATCAACTAGTATATACTGTCGACATTTCCCATGGTGTTGTGAGGTGATAAATAATCCCTCAATGATCATTGTTATCCCTGCTTCATATAGGGGGATTATTAGTGGTTGGAGATATTTATGGTATGAGGGTGGAAGGGGTTGTGGCCCATTGAGTAGCCGGTCCACTCGTTATAGTCCTTTACAGATACATCGTGTACCCCTGTTATTACACTTTACTACAGGGGGCCCTTATGGTGACCGGGCTGGATGATACACTGCCTAATAACCTTATGACTGATAAGAGGACTATTTAATACAAGTAAAATACCATATCACCCACTAAAGTATTAATCCATTGATAGCAAGGGTTTGAAGGGACATTGGGATTTGACCCATGTCATCAGATAGCACCTTACTCTAGCATGGATGAATGTCTTGGCTGTGTCCTGTATATAGGTGACGCAATATAGGGACAGCCGTCGTGGTACGGGGACACCATATAATTTAGGTGTTAAAACTCCGTTGCTAGGCAGTATAAGAAAACAGGGCCTGACTAGGGATACATCCCACCCCTGTTTGATGTGTGTGTTTTATAGACACTGGGTGTGAAAACACTGTTTGTTATTTTAACAAATATTCATTAAAAGTTATATTTTAGAAGTGCACGTCATGTCACACACAGCGACATCACAAAACCTGAGACGTTGCAGCGATATAGTTAGCGATATTGCTGCGTATAACGGGGCCTTAAGTCTGGGTCTGAGTCTGGATCATAAAATCTATCGGACAATGGGGAGCATTGGCGGCTCTCTCTGGTGGGAGAAGCAAGAGAGCTGTGGGAGGATGCTGAAGAAAGGGGTCCTTTGGGTCCTCTTTCGTCCTGCATCAGATACCAATGGCAGGGATTCACGAAACGTGTGTTTAGATGGGTTACTCTTGTGATCTGATTGTGTGCTGATTAACCGGAAGTGCCTGGTGTGGAGTGACTCTGCAGGGCTTGGATCAGTGTAGAGGAAAGTTTCTCCATTGACTACGACATGGATTGGGACAGGAGAACTGCCCACTCCGATGCATTCGGGGTACTAGGAGGTGCAGTACCGGTGGTGGGCTCTGGCACAGTGGTAGGGGTACAGTCCTGGCAGTGTGGGGTAGTACATCCACTAGGTAGAATAGCTCTGCATGCAGGGCAGGAGGTATAGAGAGAGGTAAAGGCCTTATCAGACTTTTTGGTCCTTGAACCCGTCATGGTATATATTAAGCGCCCGTTACATGCAGCCATATCGCTAACGATATGTGAAATCTGTGACATGGCAGCAATGTCACTGCGTGTGACATACCGCAGCGACCAGCAATGAGCTCGCTGCGGAATGGCCAAAACCATTTTTCAGTTGCTGGTCTGCCGCTGTCACGCATGCATCGGCATGTGTGACAGAGGCAACAACCAGTGAGCTCCAGTCTGCACCCAACACCCTGAATGATCATAACGACCGTCGCGTGTCGGCGCAGTACTGGGTGTTCGCTGGTGAGTCTGCCTGACAGCTCACCAGCGATCCCAACGTTGGTCGGGTCGCTGAAACATCGTTATGTGTAACCTGATCTTTAGCGGCTTTGTAATACACTGTATTGCCTGAACTGCTCCTGCTCTGGGTGTAGAAGATGCAGAGAGAGGGGTAGGGACAGAGTTGCAGCAGAAATCACTGCTGACCTTACCACCGTCATGCACTAGCAGACCCGACAAGCCCAGAGATCCTGTGTCCCCCAGCAATGTAGTTTTGAATCTTTCCGGAGCTGTGCTGCATCATGCTGTAATGGCGGCCGCTGAGTGAAGTAGGAGAGGAGGGGTGGGTCTGACCAGGAAAAAGGCGCGCAGAGAGATCCTGCGGTGAGCAAGAGGTGCCAGAGAAGAGGCCGTCCCGCCCCCTCAATGATGCGGCCGGGAGAATTCAAACGAAGTGATGTCATCCAGAAGGCGGGCTGGGGGCGGAGATGGGGTAGCCCTTATGCACGTCACTTCGACCCAGAGTCCCAACTGTGGGGCCTGGGGAGGATGATCGGCTTTTCCCATGTCCTGTCTTGATCCTCTTGAAGAAAGTAAAGCACTATTAAAAAATCTTTGTAAAAAGTGTATAAAAAAAATAACATAAAAAGGATGTCTACCTCCTAAAGACACTAAGCAAAAACTGGGCAGGCAAGTGCCAACCTCAGGGGTGTATACTGCAGATGAGGAGCCACTGGTATATTTTTTCAGATCTTACTTAGTATTGCCTCCTAGAGGACACCCACAGTCCTGTGTCCTCTAATTAGGCGAAGGAGAAAAAAAAATGTGCTAGCCAGTAACAGTTACTTTTGTAGACCAAGCAGCGGGAAAAAATATGGAATCACTCAATTCTGAGGAAA
Organism: Allobates femoralis; assembly: GCA_033576535.1. Taxonomy (NCBI): domain Eukaryota; kingdom Metazoa; phylum Chordata; class Amphibia; order Anura; family Aromobatidae; genus Allobates; species Allobates femoralis. The sequence continues at coordinate 557,040,828 of JARQOC010000005.1, forward strand.
AAATTATGGAAACACCCTGTAAATTTTCACTCCCAAAACGAACACCTGCATCAAATAGGATCTGCTTGTTAGGCCCCTTTCACATCAGCGGTAATCGCTGATCGCGGCAGTTGCGGTGAAAAAAACGCATAACAGCTGCACTTGTGTTTCACTTGCAGCAAGGCCCATGCTATGCCTATGGGGCTTGCGGCAAGTGTGGTATAGTTGCGGTTTCGGCACTTGCGGCTGCGGAAAAAAACGGGTCAGCCGCGTGTTTTTTTTCGCGGCTGCATCTGCCGCAAGTGCTGAAACCGCACTTGCCGCACACTTGCCACAAGCCCCATAAACATAGCATGGGGCTTGCAGCATGTGAACCGCAAGAGCGGCCATTATGCGGTAATCGCGGCAGTTGCGGTTTTTTCACCGCGACTGCCGCGATCAGCGATTACCGCTGATGTGAAAGGGGCCTTAATCTGCATCTAAAAAGGAGTGATCACACCCTTAGGGTACCTTTACACGCCGCTACTGGATGGTGGCAACAACCGGGTACATGCGAGAAATGTATCTTGCACCGCCAATTCAACCCGTGGTAGCGGCGTGTGAAGACGGTTGTAGCCACCCGCCAGTAGCGGCACCTGTTTCCGAGCACTGCCCTAAAACAGGTGGCTACCCAGGCGATTGTAGCGACCTGTATCGGCGTGTAAAGAAGGAACAGAAGGGTTGTTTCTACACCATGCTATGTACCTGGTATGTACCTGGGGCGTGACACAGCCTCCGGGAAACCCCCCCACCCCCCTTCAGCGATCATTGGAGGAAGCTCCTGCATTACGATTGGTAGTCGCTGCATAGGGCGGCATATTTAAGGAGCTGACCAGTCACACAACACAATTGCTCGAACGTCATGTAGTAATCAGCCTCCTGCGCTGCCTGGCCAATCATATTGTTCTTGCTTTGTCCTATCAGCGTACGGACGTCTCGTAATCCACAATTGTGGCACGCCTATGTGTTGTCCCTGTTGCACCAGGTCCGCCCATATTACCTTGTTGTAGCGGTGTGTAAATGAGGTAAGGTGCTCGGCCGAAGGTAACTTGAGACACCCAGCGGTGTATCTAGAGATAGATGTAACCTACTGTAGCGCACCTTGTTGCGGCGTGTAAAGGTGGTGCGATTGCCGTTTGCAACCGTTTGTGCGTGCTCATGCACGTGAAGTACCCGGTTGTAGCCACCATTCAGTAGCGGCGTGTAAAGGTACCCTTAGAGCTGCTGCACCAAGTGGACTGACATGAATCATGGCTCCAACACGAGAGATGTCAATTGAAACAAAGAAGAGGATTATCAAACTGTTATGGTGGGTTTACACACACCAATCATTGTATCCAATATCTGAACAGATCTCTGGTTGCAGTGAAATCATGGACAGATTGCTCCATGTTGTACACAGCCACAAAATGGAACTATGTGTCCATGATTTCACTGCAACCAGAGATCTGTTTAGATATTGGATACAATGATTGGTGTGTGTAAACCCACCATTATGGTACCTTTACACGCCGCCACAGAGGGCAGCAACAGGCAGGCATCGCACGTGTACGCGTGCGTTTGCAACGGTGCCTAACGATCCCTGATGCCGCATATACACGCCGCCACAAAGTGCTCAACAGAATGTATTTGCGTTCCCTGGAAGTGCCGACGGGTGCTGTGGGTTACCTTCTGTGGAGCACCTTCCCCGATTTACACACCGCTACCACAAGGGAATATGGGCGTACATATCGTGCGGTGTAAGTACATAGGCGTGCCAGAGTTGTGTATTACGCGACGCTCGTACGGTGATTGGACAATGCAATAGCATCATAATTGGCCAGCCTGCGCAGGAAGGCTGGCTAATACATGACGCTATTGCAAATGTGTAGTGTGACTGGTCAGCTAGTTAAATATGGTGCCCTGTGCAGGGACAACCAATCGTAACGCAGGAGCTTCCACCAATGATCGCTGATGGGGAGTGGTATCCATGACGCCGTGGCACACCCCAGGGATTACGCTAGGCCACGCAAATACCTTCCTGTGCCCCGATTACACAACGCCACCATAGGAATTGTTCCTTCTTGTTTTTGAGCACGGCTCAGACACAGGTGTCCGAAGACACAGAAAGGAAACTCCTGAATTACACGCCGCCACTTCGCAGTGTTTTCAAGGCAACAGGCACAACTGTGTCCGATGGCTGGCGGTTTCTACCTTTCTGTGGCGGCGTGTAAAGGTACCATTAAGGTATCGTTACACGCTTCAACGACATTTAGATATCACCAACGATCTTGGTCGTTAGCTCACCAATGATGTCAAAAAAGGAGATTTTTGTGTACTCACCGTAAAATCCTTTTCTCTTAGCCTCTAATTGGGGGACACAGACCGTGGGTGTTATGCTGCTGTCCACTAGGAGGCGACACTAAGCAGAATCTGCAAAAGAGTTACAATGGCTCCTCCTCTGCAGCATTACACCCCTGGAACAGGAAGTGATTCTCCAGTTTTGTGCTAAAGCAGTAGGAGAGTTAACAGATAATAACAGACACAGGAAGTCCACACAGGAAACCTGTGTAAACAAATATAGTTAACATGGCAAGAACAGTGTAACAAGGCCTGAAACCAAACAGGCACGTGTGTAAACAGTTAAGAGTTAGCAGAGTAATACTAGTACCACAAGGCCTGAAACTAAGCAGGCGCATGTGGAAAACAGTGAAGAGTTAACGAAGCATAATCGTATAACAAGGCCTGTAACTAAACAGGCTCACAGTACTACAAGGCCTGGGGCTAAACAGGCACAAGTTTAAACAGACAACAGTTAACAGAGAGATAATAGGCTAACGTGTAAACATGTTAACCATGTAACAGCTAATAAGCTATGTGAGAACTGTAGAAAAGGCCCACAAGGGCAATAGGGTGGGTGCTGTGTCCCCCAATTAGAGGCTAAGAGAAAAGGATTTTACGGTGAGTACACAAAAATCTCCTTTTCTCCTTCGTCTCATTGGGGGACACAGACCGTGGGACGTCCCAAAGCAGTCCCTGGGTGGGGAAAGAACAATGGAACTAGTGACACTGAGCATGGTCAGTGAAGAACTATGCACCGACAGGCGGGCTGCTGCCGCCTGGAGGGCATGGATACCCGGACCTGCGTTTGTCGAGGGCTGAGTGCAAGCACTATATTGGCTTGGGTATGGGTGTAGGCTGACCTTTTGGCTGCCTATACACTGGTTGCGCCGATACTTCTCACCGAACGGTCCAGGAGGCTTCCACGGTCGCAGTAGAATGTGCCGTGACCTTCCCGAAGGAATGAGTTTTCGAAAGTATAAGCGTCTTGGATGGTTAGAGGAATCCACCTGGTTAGGTGAGCTTTAGAGGCTGACGTGTCTTTATGTCTGCCCATTGGAAGAAGGATAAAGGAGAATCCGACCTCTTAGAAGGGCACCGTCCTGGATACCTAGACGTGTAGGTCCCTGACAAGGTCCCGCATACGTAGGTCCTCCGCGACCGGACGGACTGGAGTCGGGCGCGGCGATGGCAGAGAGATTTCTTCATGTAGGTGGAAGGAGTAAACCTACCATAGAAGAAGAATGGAACCAGCCATAGGACAATCTTGTCCCGATGGAAGACTAGAAAAAAATTAATTACATGAGACCGCTGCAAGTACCGATACTTCTGCAGAGACAAATAAATGCCACCGAGCCATACTACTATTTGGATGAGGATGCTTAAGGTAACATCCCATTGAGGCTGAAGAGGTGGTTTTTGTAGTGCCGTGAGGACCAAGTTCAGGTCCCCTCGGGTGTAGTCTTGTAGTATGGAGACCCTAAATAGCATACCCTCCGAAGGAAGGATTTCATAGACGTCTGGTGGCAAGACGTGTTTGTAAGAGGGTGAAAAAACAGCTGAAAAAAACCTGCTGTGTAAGAGACCCTAAGGACAGACCTGAGTCTAGGTCTGAGTGGAAGAACGGAGAGTCCCTGGCATGAAGTAGGGCCAAGGGAAATTACCTCTTGAGGTACCCCAAGCAAAAAAACAATTACACATGTGTGATGGGATATCGTGATGGGATATCGCTGATAAGGCTGGTGTCCTCTCTGTGACTACGGTCGTTACAATATCCTGGGAAAAAAACCTCTTGGGTTAAATTCTAAGTCTCAAAGGCTACGCCATTAACCTCGGATGTGAGGAATTCTGAGAGAGAACTGGCCGTGATCGAGCAGGTCGGACTGTCTGTGAGACGTCCTAGTACTGCTGCTATAAAGCGGACGAGTCTACGCACCAAGCGCGTGTGGGTCAGTCTGAGACCGCGAAGACGATCCTGCGACATTCCCGTTTGATATTCCAGACTATCCGTTAGTGGAGAAAGAATATAGGAGAGACTGATACCGGTCCAGGCTTGGACTAGTGCGTCTGTGCCACTGACTGTGGATCCTGATACCAGACCAGGAAGGCCGGGACCGTGGCATTGAGGCGTGACTCCGTCAGGTCCATATCTGTGGATTCCTGTCGTTGGCGTTTCGACGGAGGACTTCTAGATGAAGGGGCAGTACCCTGAGTCCATCCCTTGGTGGATTAGGAAATCCGCCTCCCAGATGTGCACACGTGGTATGAGAACGGCTGGCAGTACAGTGTTCCAAGGATTCCACCTAGTGAAGGATGTGGCGAATTTGTCATCGCTTAGAGACTGCGGGTTCCACCCTGGTGGTTGACATATGCCACGCTGTGGCATTGTCTGACTGTATCCTGACATGTTCGAATGCCAGAAGGTGACTGAAAGATTTCAGTACTAGAGATACTGCACGAATGTTCGTAGATTGAGGGGCATCTTCGAGACAGGGCAAGACTACTGCCATGTGCATTGTGATGGGGGTACATCACACCCCATCCTGTTCTCGTGCAACGCCTGAGCATGGATACTTGCAAAGGCCGGCGAGACAGCTAAGCCAATGAAACTGACTCCCAAGCTGCCACTATGCAGTCTAGGACTCTTATGGGAGTTGTGAAGGATTGAGGAGACCTCTGATGGAGGCTGCGGATTCCAAGACGAAGAATCAGTGACTTGTCTAGGGAAATTGACTAGAGCTGTGGATGTGCATCTAACAAAAAAGCCGCTGTGTTCATGCGATGCTGTGCGTCCAATATGGCTGAGATGCCATACGTGATGCTGTAGCATGTGGCCGTTAGGAGTACGCAGCGGAGCTGGGATTCCTGGAATGTGTGTGCTGTGCTGCAGCATGTGCTTTGGAATTGCGGTAGACCTCGGAGTTGATCCCACCGAGTCTTCTTAACAAGCACGGTGCGAATGCCACTGTGATCGCAGTCCTTTAAAGTCATGCATTGATAAAAAAGTCATCCAGATATAGGAGACTGTTGAAATGCAGTATGGACATAGCCAACTTCAGGCTGGGAAAAAGCATTGTATTCTTTTCGCTTCAGTCCTTTTCAGCCTCGCCCCACCCCCTGTGCTGACGCTTCGGAAACTCCGACGTCAGGCGGGCGGTAAGCCAGCGAGTCACAGCTAGGCCAAAACCTCGCGTAAAACGCGGGGCCCGGGAATGGCAGAGACCCGGCGCGAAGCTCCGGAGGAAGCCGGAAGTCAGGAGCGGCGCTGGCCGAAACCGGAGGCTGCGCTCACAATAGGTCAGTTGCCGGTGACCTGCGCTGCACACAGCGAGCGCTATACCACCGTGAGAATTCTCTTTTTCGGCTCCTGAGTGGAGGAAACAGATTGCATGGAATCAGGTTCGGGTCATGGTCATAAGGGGTCCAGAAGGGCCCATCCATTGGGTTAATGTGGTCGGGGGTCTGTGAGGTCCTGCTTTGAAGCGGGCTGTGCAGAGTGCTCGCACGTGTCATCTCAACCTAAATACCTAATATAGGTATAGTGAGGAGATTGTCAACAGGGCTCGCATTCCACGTACTGCGACCCAGGAGTTTCGTCTTTGTAGTCTGGGGACGGAGGCCAGCCAGGCCTTGTGCCGTCGCAGCCTCAACCCGAGTCCCCAACAGTGTGGAGTCGAGGAAGGAGAATGGCATATAGCAATCTCGGCTACGACCCAGCGCCTCCAACAGTGGGGAGCTGAGGACGGAGTATGCTATGGGTCTCAGCTTCCAGAGACCCGTAGCTAAGTACCTGTGCAGTTGCGGATCACGGTGTTTCATCCTGCGTCTTGTGAGACTTGACTGTCATCACCGCCAACCAGAGCTCCAGCTGTGGATTTGGAGAGGATTGGCGAACGGTCCTGGGACCCTTGCAGTTGTCAGGTAACTGTAGGTTACATCAACTTCAACTGGGCTCTTCAACACTGGAGGGCCGAGGAAGGAACCTGCGAGTTAAACTCATAATTCCACCACAAAGTAGTTTTCTCAACTGTGTGGAGGCCTAGAGTTGGATACCAGGGGATCCATTTGAGGCAGTAGCCCATTGACGGTTGCCAAGCTTTTTCTTAGGAAACTGCAGCAGGGAGGAAGCACCTCTGAGTGCCCTGAGAGTTGCAGTAAGGAGAGAGCGCCGCTGCGTTCCTTAACGCTGGGCCCCAGCTGCAAGGTATGTGTCTTGAGGGTTGCAGCAGAGGAGAGGCACTGCTGAACCCATTAGGCACCGACTACTTGATAGATGCAACAGGGGGGTAAGTGGGGCCTGCCAAGCTCCAGATCCCGGCACCTGCTGCTGTCATCATGTAATGGCCACTGAGGGCACCTGGCGTCAGCTGTACTGTGCGGAGCTGTCGCAGGGGGGGGAAGTATGTAGTCGAAGACCACAGAGCCCCTGGCTATCATGTGCAGCAGGGGAGAAGCGTGTGGAGCTGCAGCAGGGAGGGAGCCCTGCTCGGATCCGCTTTGCATAATGAAAACTTTACATCTATTATATAATCACGAATGGGTTTTTTGCCCCTTTTGAGTCCGCTCTCGCTGCGAGTCAGCGTGGTCATGTGGATACGACCGAAGCATTGGCCGCGCAGCGGCCACCGCGAGCAGCTCCAAGGCGACTCGCCACGCCCGCGCAGCGGGCATGGCGAGTCGCCCCAGCAGCGCGAAGCACTGGCCGCGAAGCGGCCACTGCGAGTCAGAGACTCGCTCTTCTAGAATCCCGATGCATCTGCATCGGGCACCCAGCTAGTTATATATAAGCATCAGCCCACTGAGCCATCTCATGTTTTATAATGGCAGCCACTGCTCGTGTGGGGGCTGTAGGAAGTCTAAGGGGCTCCTGTTCTGTATCAGGGCCTTTTAACCACTGAGTGCCCTAGTCACAGCACAGGGCTTGTATGGGTAGAGGGGGGCGGGACTCTAACAAAAGGCGCGCATGAAATCTCGCAATGAGCGAGAGGCGCCAGAAATAGCCGTCCTGCCCCCTGTGCAGCTCCAGTCCGCCCCCTCCATGACGCTGTCCGCGTCATTCTCGTCATCCAGGAGGCGGGCCGGGGGCGGGAAAAGAGGCGGCGGCTCCGCGCTAGGCCGAAGCCGCGGCCTCAAGTAAAAATAGAGGCCGCAAATGATGGCAGGCCGGCGCGGAGGTGCGGTCCGGGACCGGAGCGGATCTGGACCCGGCCGAGCCCCAGGGACTGTGGGCACATGATCGCTGGCACACAGCAGCCCCCCCATCAGGAGAACCCAGAGGACTGGGTCTCCTGGAGTGAAGGAGAGGGTGGCAGCCCCCATCAGGAGAACTGGGTCTCCTTGAGTCCAGGTACTGTGCTGGTTCTGTAAGGAGCCCAGAAAACTGGTGCTCCTGCTCACAGTATGGGCCCCTTCAGGAGAAAGCAGCGAAGGCTGATCTCCTGGAGTGAGGGAAGAGGTGCTGCAGCAGGGTGGCAGCTCCCATCAGGAGAGCCCAGGGGGACTGGGTCTCCTGGTCTTAGAAAACCCAGGGTAGGCCGTGGCAGGAATGGCCTGGGGGACTGGGTCTCCTGTCCATCAGAGGTACTCAGCCAGGCTGAGGCTTCTGGAGTGTGCTGCGGTAGATGCAGTGTCCCCGGCCCCTTCAGGAGCATGCAGCAGAGCTGGGGCTCCTGGGGTTGCAGAGTTGAATGCTGCGGCCCGTGTTCACCAGAAGCACTCAGCGAGCTGAGGCATCTGAATAGTGACTTTGCAGCCTGCTTGTGCCCTACCTGCGGTGTCTCAACCTAAAAACCCCAGGGGGGTGATTAGGGAGGGATGCTGCCGTCCACCTAGGAAGGGATGCTGCCGTCCACCTTCAGAGGGCTCCAGTGCAGGCTCGACCTCAACCCAGGGTCCCCAACAGTGGGGAACTGGAGAAGGAGGACCCTCGTCTCAACCTCAACCGGGCACCCCCAACAGTGGTGGGCCGAGGAGGGAGCGGCATGTGGGGGGAAAATGTCGACCTCAACCAGGCGCCCCCAACAGTGAGGGGCAGAGGAGGGACCATGCCGGGAGTCTCGTCAGAGACCCACTTTTCTTCTTCTTGAAGAAAAAGGTTCAAAACGGAAGTTTTTTAGGAGCACTAAAAAATCTGTGTGTGCCTCCTAGACACTAAGCAAAAACTGGAGAATCACTTCCTGTTCCAGGGGTGTAATGCTGCAGAGGAGGAGCCATTGTAACTCTTTTGCAGATTCTGCTTAGTGTCGCCTCCTAGTGGACAGCAGCATAACACCCACGGTCTGTGTCCCCCAATGAGGCGAAGGAGAAAGATGTCCTATCAGACGTATAGATATTGTGGACGACGCACCAACGATTTAGGGCCACTTCACATTGCGGCGTGATCCGGTCCGGTTCTGTCTGGGAGGACCCAGACAGCCGTGGACCGGATCAGCACACAGGACTGGGGGGCTAATATGCCCTCCGGTCCGGTGTGCAGCGCACGCAGCTCCCACTGCTGATAGGTGAGGACCGCGGGCGCCGCGGTCCTGACCTGTCAGCGGCTGCAGCTGCATGCGCTGCACACCAGACCGGAGGGCATATTAGCCCCCCAGTCCTGTGTGCTGATCCGGTCCACGGCTGTCTGGGTCCTCCTGGACAGAACCGGATCGGATCACAATGCAGTGTGAAGTGGCCCTTAGCAAGCAGCTATAGTTCACACAACCCAGCGAATGATACTTATTTACTGATGTGAATGGGCGAAGTTGTGTAATACAGTTATCGCGGTGTCACACAGAACGATGCAGCAGGTTGGCTGATCATAGATCGTTTGATTTGAGAACAAGTTCTCAAATCTGAGATCAACGATCCAATGATTCATCGTATTCGTATCTCTGTATTAGGGCCACTTCACAAGCTCAGATATCTAACAATATCGTTGAAACGTCACGCTTTTCGGATTGTTCAAACAATATCATTTTTGAATCGTTGCGTGTAAATGTCGGATATCTGAAGGTAAAATCGTTGGATCGTTCATCATAAATTTGAGCTCCTGACCTCAAATCCGTCGTTCATCGTCCAATTAAGGATCTGTGAAGCAGCAACATCGTTCAGAGTGACTCCTTTTCCAAAGATGTCATTCATATTTCTCCTATTCCTTTTGCTTTGTTAAATCGTTCAAACGATCTTCTCCAAGTAACTGGAGCGTTGCCAAATTTAAGATAGTTAACAATATCCTTGCGTGTGACAACGCATTAACGATGTCGGAAGGATCGCGGTCACGTGACATAGCTAACAATAGCGTTCACAGATATCTGAGCGTGTGAAGCGGTCCTTACATGCAACGACATCCTAACAACGTCGCTTGAACGACTCCAAACCCGTGACGTTTAAGCTATATCGTTTACGATCTTGTACCGTGTAACGGTACCTTTAGAGGGTAAATCATCACGTAATGTTGCAAAAGATGTTGGTTGTTCACAGTCAGCTGTGTCCAAAATTTGGACGAAGCAATATGTCTCCAAAACAGGAAATGGACAAAACAAATGAGGAACAAATGAGAGGAAACTGGAGTCAGGGTCTGTGACAGAACTGTAAGAAATCACCTAAAGGAAATCCGATTTACATACAGAAAAGCTAAACATATGCCATCATTAACACCTAAACAGAAAAAAAACAATGTTACAATAAGTGGACTGTGGAATCTGCATTGGGCAAGGTGATGATGCTGGTACTTTTGTTTGGTGCCGTTTCAATGAGATTTATAAAGATGACTGCATGAAGAGAACATGCAAATTTCCATAGTTATTGATGATATGGGGCTGCATGTCAGGTGAAGGCACTGGGGAGATGGCTGTCATTACATCTTCAATTTTAAGCTCAAGTTTACATTGACATTTTGGACACTTTTCTTATCCCATCAATTGAAAGGATGTTTGGGGATGATGAAATCATTTTTCAAGATTATAATGCATCCTGCCATAGAGCAAAAACTGAAAACATTCCCTGAAAGAAGACACATAAGGTCAATGGCATGGCCTGCAAATAGTCCGGATCTCAATTCAATTGAAAATCTTTGGTGGAAGTTGAAGAAAATAGTCCATGACAAGGCTCCAACCTGCAAAGCTGATCTGGCAACAGCAATCAGAGAAAGTTGGAGCCAGATTGATGACGAGTACTGTTTGTCAATCATTAAGGGTACCGTAACACGTTGCAACATTGCATTTGCAATTTGCTGGTTGCAGTGAAATCATGGACACATAGGCTGTGTACAAATGGAACAATGTGTCCATGATTTCACTGCAACCAGCAAATTGTAAGTGAAATTGCATGCAATGTTGCGACGTGTAATGGTACCCCAAGTCCATGTCTCAGAGACTGCAAGCTGTTATAAAAGGCAGAGGTGGTGCAACAAAATACTAGTAATGTATTTGAGTATTGTTTTGTGTCATGATTCCATAATTTGTTCCTCAAAATTGAGTGATTCCATAATTTTTCCCCCTGCTTGGTCTACAAAAAGTAACCATTACTGGCTAGCATATTTTTTTTTCTCAAGATTTTTTTTAGCGTTTCTTCAAGACAGAGAATTGACATTTGAAATGACTTTAGTTTTGTGCCATGTTTGTGATCTGCTTATTTTGTACAACATTAAACAACTGAATGAACATCCTCAGAGCCCGGTGATTCCATAATATTTGCCTGGGGTTGTATTAGGACTAGGATGGGTGTATGAGATCAGGCAGAGTCCTCAACAACTTAGAGGGGCTCTCAGCAGTGGGGTCAAGGGCCTGGGTCCCACTTGTGATAGACTCGCATTGCATCACCCGACATGTCCTCCCGCTCTCTAGTCAGCAAAGTGTCAGCTGTATAGGAATAGAAATAGACACAGCTGACACTCGTGTTGGGAGAGCTGGTGCAGATGTCGGGTGTTGTGATGTGAGTCTATTGCACAAGTATTATCCCAGCCTTACTCCACTTTGGGGTTGTTCCCAGGCATAGCAATTTCCTTTTCCAAAATACACACAGACACAAGAGACTTAAAAAAAGAATAACTATATTTCCAACAAGAAGAGAAGACATGAGATTTACAGCAGAAAGCGGACTATCCGGCTCCTCGGGCAGAGAGAGCGTCCCCTGCACCTGATCCGAGCCACTGATGAACGACTCTTCTCTGCATCAGTTCTAATATTTTCCATGAGATCCAAATGGCTGCTGGAAGAAGACGAGGCACCGAGACGGAGGTCAAGGCTGTACAATCCGGGGCACCGGCAGGCGGAAGAGAAAGAAATCCTCATTCCATTCCTTTCTGTCCAAAAGGATAATATTGCGGAAATTCATGGATTATTCTCACGGCTTCATCATAAAGGTTCAGATCTGGAGAAACATCCAAACAGGAAGAAATGAGAAGAGGAGAAAGCATCTATACAAGTCAATAAAAAAAATCCAAAAAGCGGACAGCACTCAGTATTGGTTCACATGTACACTCCAGTCATCTTCTATTCTTCCTAGAGCACAGGTTCATACTTCTCCTGTTTATTGGCCCATACCGACCACAACATTTGTGCCGCAGGCGTCTGCCTTTCTCAAGCAGTGCTTGAGAAAGGCAGACACCTGCGGCACAAATGTTGTGGTCGGTATGGGCCAATAAACAGGAGAAGTATGAACCTGTGCTCTAGGAAAAATAGAAGATGACTGGAGTATAGATGTGCAGAAAGGAAGGAGGGCAACACCCACCATTACATCACTGGGATACCCTATGACATCATCAGTTCTCATACCTTATAAAGGTCAAAGTCCATACTATGATATGGTATAAGATCTAAAATCTGTTAAAGGAAAAAAATGAATGGAGGTTCTCCAGCTTTAAGAGAAACTTTTCTTAATTAACAAAAAAAATTAATCCCATTAAGTTTTTATGAGCCAAACCAGTAAGTGTGTACTGTAATGTATCAATAAACTCACCGATTGGTATCATCCACCATTTCCTGCGCCGCTCCCCTCCATGAGTCACGGCACCAATTTTCCAACTCCCGGATCACGCTGAAGTTTGTTTGAGCCATATCACTACAGCAATGCAAGTCTATAGGGCCTCATCCTGAGACTCTATAGACTTACACGAATCCCAGTGTGATCTGCAGGGTTTAGTGCCTTATGAAAGGAGATACGCATTAAAATAGGGAAACCAGTCGATGGGTGAGTATATGCATACATATACACTACAGGATTAACCCATATAAGGTTAAATGGGAGTATTTCTATAAATGCATTTACTTGAAGCTAAAGAGGTTTTTAATTGGGTTTCATTAGAAAAAAAAAATGTAAGTATTTGCCTCCTGTAGCCTCTGTGTTAGGCTGGAAACACACGATCTGAGTGACATCTGTTTGGACTGAGTTAACCAAAGATAAACAGCGCTTCCAGAGAGGATCCGATACTCTTGTTGATTTCGAAGTTTTTAACTCTATTAGTAGCTTTAGAATACAAAATACAATGCGTCTCGGCTATAACATGGCGCAGTTAGCCTTCCTCAGGAATTAACCCCTTCAGGACCCAGCCTGTTTTGACCCTAAAGACCTTGGCATTTTTGTCAATTCTGACCAGTGTCCCTTTATGAGGTAATAACTCTGGAACGCGTCGACGGATCCTAGCGATTCTGAGATTGTTTTTTCGTGACATATTGGGCTTCATGTTAGTATTACATTTAGGTCGATAATTTTTGCGTTTATTTGTGAAAAAAAATCAAAAGTTTGGCAAAAACTTTGAAAATTTTGCAATTTTCAAATTTTGAATTTTTAATTCTGCTAAACCAGAGTTATCGGACACAAAATAGTTAATAAATAACATTTCCCACATGTTTACTTTACATCAGCACAATTTTGGAAAAAAAAAAAAATTTTTTTTGTTAGGACGTTATAAAGGTTCAAAGTTAATCAGCAATTTCTCATTTTTCCAGCAAAATTTACAAAACTATTTTTTTTTACGGACCACATCACATTTGAAGTCCTTTTGAGGGGCCAATGTGACAGAAAACACCCAAAAATGACACCATTCCAAAAACTGCACCCCTCAAGCTACTCACAACTACATTTAAGAAGATTATTAACCCTTCAGGTGCTTCACAGGAACTAAAGCAACGTGGAAGGAAATAAATGGACATTTTAATTTTTCTAACAAAAATGTTCTTTTAGCCTCAATTCTCTCATTTTCACATGGGCAACAGGATAAAATCAATCCTAAAATTTGTTGGGCAATTTCTCAGAGTACACAGATACCTCAATAAGTGGTCATAAACCACTGTTTGGGCACATGGCAGGGCTCAGAACGGATGGAGCGCAATTTGACTTTTGGAGCTAATTTGCCACATATGAGGTATCGATGTACTCAGGAGAAATTGCCCAACAAATTTTAGGATCCATTTTATCCTGTTGCCCATGTGAAAATGAAAAAAATTTAGGCTGAAAGAAAATTTGTGTGAAAACAAAAGTACTTTTTCATTTTTACGGATCAGTTTCTGAAGCACCTGGGGGTTCAAAGTGCTCACTATGCATCTAGATACGTTCCCTGGGGGCTCTAGTTTCCAAATGGGGTCACTTGTGGGGGAGCTCCAATGTTTAGGCACACAGGGGCTCTCCAAACGCGACAAGGTGTGCATTAACAATTTGAGCTAATTTTCCATTCTAAGCAGAAACTCTCCAGAAACTCACAATATCAATGGATGCTAGAATTGTGAAGGCGATATCAAAGAAGGGTTCCTATGTTACCATGTAACTTGGCCTGTTAGGATGTTTTGGAGTTAAATAGCTTTTTATTTCAGTGAATGTGACCTGCTAATGCTGCAAATTCAACAAGTGAGCATTTTCAGTTCTTTCAAACACATCAAATGTTTAGAAACACTCCTGTGCCTAATAATTTGGAATAGGGCATTGAGAGTTTTTTTTTTTTAATTTTGAAGATTATACTGTTATCATTGGGAGGTTTCTTCAATAAAATTCGATGTATACTCTAACGGGTGATGACTTATTACACTGACGGTCATTTGCACCAACCATTTAGGAAAATCAGAGAAAAAGAACATTTGCATAATAATTTGAACATGGTGTAGATCTGCGCCAGCCCTGTCCTGTGTCTCCACTCTACTATAGAACCCATGGAAAACTGAAGGGCCTTATTTAAACAGAACAGCCCCTGCCTCTCTGGATGGGAGTGTTGAGCTGCATAGAAACACACAGCTGACACTATCCCGTCCAGAGAGGCAGGAACCGTTCTGGGTGAGTCATGCGAGACGCGTGCGAGTAATTCACATGTCATTGAGATCGAGTGTTTCCACCCTTACACTGTCAATTGCCGGCTGTGGAACGAAATCATTGAGAATCATTCAGTGAGCTCGTTCAGACTGAATGACCGGAGAGTGTGTTATGATTATGTGTCTGATTTATCACCATAGACCACATCAACGTGCAGGAAGACACAGAGCCTGGAAAAACCAAACTGACACAAATTAAAGGAAATCTGACAATGATTGTTCAGAGGACCATAAAGAAGTGTTGGAGGGGTAGACACTTTCCCAGATGGCACGGAGGCCACAGCGGATACAGCCGGCAGTTTGGTTACTGTACACTCACCAAAAGATGTGACGTCTTCTCTGAAGGGAACGTAGGACACCCCCATGATTGTGGCTTTCTGCGTAACTTTACCGACAACTTCAATCACTCCAGATAATTCTTCATCGAGCTGAAAAACGAAACAAAAGTAAAAGACTAAAAGGTGAATAATCATCCAATGATTTATCATCCTGTACTCCATATCATTGAGAAGAACTCTGCTTACAGTCATCATTATTGTCAGAGGGTGGAGGAGGTGAGCTGTGATATCACCTATTGTGAATGGTGGATCCTGTGCTATCTACTGTATATAGAGGTATTATCATTGTACAGGAGGAGGTGAGCTGCGATATCACCTATTGTGAATGGTGGATCCTGTGTTATCTACTGTATATAGAGGTGTTATCAGTCATTGTACAGGAGGAGGAGGTGAGCTGTGATATCACCTATTGTGAATGGTGGATCCTGTGTTATCTACTGTATATAGAGGTATTATCATTGTACAGGAGGAGGTGAGCTGCGATATCACCTATTGTGAATGGTGGATCCTGTGTTATCTACTGTATATAGAGGTGTTATCAGTCATTGTACAGGAGGAGGTGAGCTGTGATATCACCTATTGTGAATGGTGGATCCTGTGTTATCTACTGTATATAGAGGTGTTATCAGTCATTGTACAGGAGGAGGAGGTGAGCTGTGATATCACCTATTGTGAATGGTGGATCCTGTGTTATCTACTGTATATAGAGGTGTT
This sequence comes from Allobates femoralis, assembly GCA_033576535.1. Classification (NCBI taxonomy): domain Eukaryota; kingdom Metazoa; phylum Chordata; class Amphibia; order Anura; family Aromobatidae; genus Allobates; species Allobates femoralis. The sequence goes on from JARQOC010000005.1 coordinate 557,056,492, forward strand.
ATCAGTCATTGTACAGGAGGAGGTGAGCTGTGATATCACCTATTGTGAATGGTGGATCCTGTGTTATCTACTGTATATAGAGGTGTTATCAGTCATTGTACAGGAGGAGGTGAGCTGTGATATCACCTATTGTGAATGGTGGCTCCTGTGTTATCTACTGTATATAGAGGTGTTATCAGTCATTGTACAGGAGGAGGTGAGCTGTGATATCACCTATTGTGAATGGTGGATCCTGTGTTATCTACTGTATATAGAGGTGTTATCAGTCATTGTACAGGAGGAGGTGAGCTGTGATATCACCTATTGTGAATGGTGGGTCCTGTGTTATCTGTGTATATAGAGGTGTTATCAGTCATTGTACAGGAGGAGGTGAGCTGTGATATCACCTATTGTGAATGGTGGATCCTGTGTTATCTACTGTATATAGAGGTGTTATCAGTCATTGTACAGGAGGAGGTGAGCTGTGATATCACCTATTGTGAATGGTAGCTCCTGTGTCATCTACTGTATATAGAGGTGTTATCAGTCACTGTACAGGAGGAGGTGAGCTGTTTGCCCTCTATATATGGTTCTCTATGTATATGACCCTTACCGGCTCCGCCAGTTCCACCGTTGTGTTCTTCCCGGCTCCATCTGAGAGGACAAATGACGTTCCTGTGGGATGAACCTGTAATGAGGAGGAGCAGTCAGTGTTGTGGGGAGAGATCCTGCACATAACGCTCCAGGCACTGTCCGCTCCGGCGCTAGGACCCGGCACATCACTACAGGACTAGACTACAGAGGGGGATACTGGAGAAACCGCATATCGACGCCATTACCTTCTCCACCCGGCCCACGAAGCACACCGGCTTCCCCATGTACTGGGCCAGCATGCTGGTGTTGATCCGCACCCGCGGCACGTCGCTCACATCCCCCATCGTCTCACTCTGCGTTCTGCTCAGTTCTTCTGGCGGGAAACCTCTGACAACACCACCTGACACGCCCCGACCAATCAGAACACAGTCCCTGCATTGCGCACTTTGACACCGACTCCAACCAATCAGCGCCAAGCTTTCAGTTTCACCAGCCAATTAAAAGAGACGCTTTGGACGCGCTAGACGGTGAGGGCAAGTTCTTTGACTGTAATACCGCCATGTTAGTCACTGGCACAATCTATTGTAGTTGTTACAGCTGAGAATTCAAACTATTCCGGAGTGACGCTGGTTACATAGTTGATTTAATGCAGCTCCAATAAAGTAAAATCGATTTTGTGTCATTTTTATTTAGTGAACCATGAGTGCAGTGGAACCATTTGTGAAGGAATCGGGGAAGTATTTCCTTGCCGGACCACGCGCATGCGCTGTTTGTAATTTAGTGCTCCGTGACGTCACTCCGGTTAGTCACCTTAGTGACAGCTGATGGGGGCGTGGTTAGTGATCTAGAAGTGCGGAGGAGCAGCTGGAGGTGAGAGGTGGCGGCTGGTACCGGGCAGTCAGGGGCGCCGCTGACAGTGATGGGGGTCTGCTGTCAGTTTTGGGCGCTGCAGGAAGTGTTAGTCACCACTTGGGTGTGCAGCGTATTGTGAAACCCCCATAGGTTCGTTATAGGTGATGTCTTTCGTCGCCCTCAGTCGTGGTCCCCTCCGCCCTCAGTTGTGGTCGCCCTCAGTCGTGATCACCTCAGTCGTGGTCCCCTCCGCCCTCAGTCGTGGTCACCTCAGTCGTGGTCCCCTCCGCCCTCAGTCGTGGTCACCTCAGTCGTGGTCCCCTCCGCCCCCAGTCGTGGTCACCTCAGTCGTGGTCCCCTCCGCCCTCAGTCGTGGTCGCCCTCAGTCGTGGTCGCCCTCAGTCGTGGTCGCCCTCAGTCGTGGTCGCCCTCAATCGTGGTCGCCCTCAGTCGTGGTCGCCCTCAGTCGTGGTCGCCCTCAGTCGTGGTCGCCCTCAATCGTGGTCGCCCTCAGTCGTGGTCGCCCTCAGTCGTGGTCGCCCTCAGTCGTGGTCGCCCTCAGTCGTGGTCGCCCTCAGTCGTGGTCTCCCTCAGTCGTGGTTGCCCTCAGTCGTGGTCGCACTCAGTCGTGATCACCTCAGTCGTGGTCCCCTCCGCCCTCAGTCGTGATCACCTCAGTCGTAGTTCCCTCCGCCCTCAGTCGTGGTCGCCCTCAGTCGTGGTCACCTCAGTCGTGGTCGCACTCAGTCGTGATCACCTCAGTCGTGGTCCCCTCCGCCCTCAGTCGTGGTCACCTCAGTCGTGGTCCCCTCCGCCCTCAGTCGTGGTCCCCTCCGCCCTCAGTTGTGGTCGCACTCAGTCGTGATCACCTCAGTCGTGGTCCCCTCCGCCCTCAGTCGTGGTCACCTCAGTCGTGGTCCCCTCCGCCCTCAGTCGTGGTCGCCCTCCGCCCTCAGTCGTGGTCGCCCTCAGTCGTGGTCGCCCTCAGTCGTGGTCGCCCTCAGTCGTGGTCGCCTCCGCCCTCAGTCATGGGCTCTGCTGGCAATGGCAATTGGCCGTGGGCGCTGCCATCAGTCATGGGCATTGCTCTCAGTCATGGGACACACGATAAAAGTTACCCCACACAGGGGGTCCCAGATTCGATGTGTTTTAAGTACCTAAGTAGTCTTAATCATGATTTATGATGATTTATGATAAGTAGCATTAAGGGTACCGTTATGGGGCCGTCACACGCGTCAATGTCGTCAGCGATATTGAAGGCTGATCGCTGGTGAGCTGTCACACAGGCAGACTCTCATCAGCGATCATTGGACCAGCGACATCGTGGAAATGATTTAAATATCGTTTCCACGATGTCTTGCTCCCGCTAGCAGGCTGGTGTCCAAAGTAAACTGCGAGTATCTAGGCAGCATGCACTGCCTAGATACCCAATGTATACCTTGGTTACCAGCCTTCTCTGCTCACCGGCTGGTATCCAAGGTACACAGCAGGTAACTAGGGTCCCTAGTTACTCGCTGTGTACCTTGGATACAAGCCGGTGAGCGGAGAAGGCTGGTAACCAAGGTATACATCCGGTATCTAGGCAGCTGGCGCTGCTTAGATACCTGCAGTTTACCTTGGAGATTAGTTCCCAGCGCTTGCTGAGAGGCGCTGGGAGCTGGCTTCTCGCTCGTCTCCCGGTGTCACACGCAGTGATGCTGCGTGTCCACTGAGCGAACATCGTCAGGTTTTATAACAGGTTCTAAAACCTGACGACAATCAACCAGCGACTTATCGCTGGTTGAAACGCCCTGTCACACACTTCAATATCGCAGCGTCATGTGCAGCAGCAATATTGTACGCGATATTGACGTGTGTGACATCCCCATTACACGTCGCAACATTGCATGCAATTTCACTTGCAATTTGCTGGTTGCAGTGAAATCATGGACACATTGTTCTATTTGTACACGGCCACAAAAGATTGCGGCGTGTGAACCCCTTACTTTCAGGGCGCTATTGCAGTGTGTGATGCCGCCATCGGCAATCTGAGGCGAGCATGAAAAACGTGCACGCGCATGTTAGATCGCCTCATATCGCCAGGCGAGATTGCGGCGTGTGAAGGTACCATGAGACTACTCAGGTGGTTGAACCACGTTAAGTCTGGGGCTCCCTGTGTGGCCATGTGGCTCATTCGGTCATGTTTATCATAAGCCTACTGGAAGGGGCTTGTCTTCCTTACCTGGACACATTGATCATTCTTTGCCCATTTAAAACCGTTTTCAATCTATAAATTGATTCATGTTCACATATGATGATAATGAAATATTTTTTCTATGTGTTTTGCACGCAGAATTATTCCTTATTAATCTATTGTAAGATAGATTTGCTATACTTTTCAAAATTTTGTCTGGGCTGTAACGAGTTTTGAACAAAAAATGATACAAGTTAGATCCATGTTTTTTATAGATTTTAATGATGAAAACAACCTGTTAGTAAAGGAATGAAATTCCTAATGATAAAATTCATGATGATTCCTTAGATATATACAGATCCAATAACAAGAAATATACACTATTTTTTTTTAATCACATATTTATTGTATTTTATGTACATTTTTATGTATTTTTTAGGGCCCTTTCACATCAGAGTTTTTCACTGATGTGCGGCCGATCCGGCAGGAGGAGCCGCATCTGCTGAATCAGCCGACTTGCGCCCCGAATCTGGCAAACCCCATGCATTGTCCATGGGGCTTGCGGACCGGCTATTTTCACACTAACCTTTTTCTGCAATCCGGCAGAGAGAGTTTTTTGCATCCTAATCAGGAATCTAAAGGTATCCTGCTTTTACCCATTGACTTTTTTTGGTGTCCGGTAGCATCCTTTTACTTCAGGTTTCTTCAGGATCTTGTTTCTTGACTAGTCAAAAAAATGTTGCCTGCAACATTTTTTGTGGTAGTTCAAAAACCATATCAACCAGATCCAGTATTGATTATAATGCAAGTCAATGTATGGCGGCCGTCACACGCAACGATTTCTTGCCCGATATCGTTTAAGCGATCTCCTTTTTGATCGCTTAAGCGATATCGGGCAAGAAATCGTTGCATGTAATCAAGCGATTTACGATGTGAAATCGCTTGATCGTGACATCGCTGATCTGAGCTCCGGAGCTCACATCTAGCGATGAACGATTTAGCGATCTGCTTCATCGTGGTGTGTGACACCACGATGAACGATCTCCCAGAGGCAGAGCCTATGCTGGGAGATGGTAACTATGGTGCGAGCGCCTAGTAACCCGATGTGTACCATAGTTACCAGCGAGATCGCGGATCCACATCGCTGGTGAGTCTGTCTGTGTGACATCTCACCAGCGATGTGAGCGATATTGTAAGCGATCGCGCGTGCACGTGATCGCTTACAATATCGCTAGAGATATCTCAGCGTGTGACGGCCGCCTATGCTGGATCCAATTTGCCTACTGAGCATGTGCAGAATCCAGTTAAAACCGTTAAAAAAAACCATGATAATAAAGGACTGAAGCGGATGGTACTGTTCTGGTATTATGCCATATCCGAGAAATGGATCTGACAAAAACCAGGAATGGTACCATGTGGTTCAGATCCAGTATTTTAAGACATCATAAAGGATTGCAAAACAACCGATGCTGTGAAACTAACCGAAGCACGGTCATTTCTGTGCACCTATGAAAGGAGAACTCAAGGAGAGAAAACTTTTTAGTACAGTCCCTGCCCCCCTACATGATGAAGCAGAGCTGTGCACTGCAGTTTTAGGATCTATAGATCTCTTATAAATCAATAAAATCATACCTGCCCCTCAGCTCTCAACCCCCCTCTCATGGGACAGAGAATATTCAGCATGTCATCTTCGTGTAGGAACAAAAAGCAGGAGATGGGTCAGGGGCGTGGATGCTGGGAGCAGCATTCCTACATTCTACATTCCAGCCTCCTCACATTTCTGTATAGGGAGGAGGCTTGGCTGCCGGCCCCATACTCACACATACAATCCTGTCCCTGATACACCGTCCTATGTGACGAGGCGGTCCAGGTTTGAAATAGCAATTATGTCACCAAGCAGCTACAAATACCTGGTGTGATCCTCTGCTGTATGATGATGCATAGTGTGTAATGTTATTGTGAGGCTAGGAGCAGAGGCAAATCATTACATTGATCGATTCAGCTCTGCATGGTCTCTCCTCCCCCTATGGGAACATGGTATCTTCCTATCCCTCCAACTTTCAATGGATCATCATCATCATCACTCTTCACTGGCATGTAGGATGATCCTGGAGCTTCCCAGCATTTACACCCCTGACATGCTTTCTGCTCTTTAGGCTACGTTCACACGCGGCGTACTTTGCCGCATATTTGGCAGTGGCACTTTTTTGCGCGCGTTTACACGCAAAAAAGCACAACTGCATGCCGACGCCACGCTTTTTTCCGGCATGCTTTTCCCGATGTCATTTAACATGTAGCCTATGGAAAATATGCGCCGAAGAAAGTGCAAAGAATTGTCACGTCAATTGTTTTTGCAAGCGCGCAAAAAATACGTGAGTGCTCTAAAGTGCCGCATAAAAGCAGGAATACGCAGCCATTGTGCCGCGTCAGCCTTACATGAAGCTCTCAGGCTGAAAATTTTCTGTCCCATGAGGGAGGGGTCAGAGCTGAGGAGCAGGTATGATTTTATTGATTTATAAGAGATCTATAGATAATAGAACTGCAGTGTACACAGCTCTGCTTCATCAGGGGGGCAGAGACTGTACTAGAAAGGTTTCTCTCCCCGGAGTTCCCCTTTAAGACACATGTTCACACTTAAATGTCTGTTATTACAGTAAATATCTATACACTGGGGGCATTTGTTGTCCATACACACTCAATTGGTGTACACTCACACCTAAACTTTAATTACTTTTAAGAATGTAAGACGTAAGTATGCACATGTTTACGCTAGAATTTTCTCAACTATATTGTATGCTCCTTAACCATGTCTTTTCTTGGTCACCAGAAACACTGGTGTATGTCCTTGTATATATTCCTTAATTCTATCTTTTACTTATTTTAATTATAATAATAACAATAATATTTATTAATTTTATATAGCGCTATTAATTCCATAGCACTTTACATACATCAGTAACACTGTCCCCATTTAGGCTCACAATGTAAACATCCTATCAGTATGTCTTTCAAGTGAGAGCCAGAGAATGTGTAGGAAACCGATGCAAACACGGGGGACATACAAACTCCTTGCAGATGTCGTCCTTCGTAGGATTTGAACCCAGAATCTCGGGGATGCAAGGCTGCAGTGCTAACCACTGACCCATCAAGTAGTGCTAACCACTGAGCCACCATATACAGTGCTAACCACTGAGCCACCATATACAGTGCTAACCACTGAGCCACCGTACAGTGATAACCACTGAGCCAACGTATAGTGCTAACCCCCGAGCCACTGTACAGTGCTAACCACTGAGCCACCATACAGTGCTAACCACTGAGCCACCATATACAGTGCTAACCACTGAGCCACCATACAGTGCTAACCACTGAGCCACCATATACAGTGCTAACCACTGAGCCACCATACAGTGCTAACCACTGAGCCACCGTACAGTGCTAACCACTGAGTCACCATATACAGTGCTAACCCCCGAGCCACCGTACAGTGCTAACCACTGAGCCAGCATACAGTGCTAACCACTGAGCCACCATGTACAGTGCTAACCACTGAGCCACCATACAGTGCTAACCACTGAGCCACCGAGCAGTGCTAACCCTCGAGCCACTGTACAGTGCTAACCACTGAACCACCATGCCACCCTACTTGCAAAACATATAAGTTATTTTTTGTATTTTAGCCATAAAAACTCCTGTTTTTCATCCCTCCTCTATAGGCAGCAGCGGAGGGCAGGGATATGTGATGCCACTAAATTTCATGGCCAACACCTGGGCAAGCCCCAGCCATTATTTGCCCTGCATCTATGGAGCTGTGCTGTGCAGCTGACTGCAGTCAGGTGTGACAGCGGCATTTAAGAGGTTGAACATGGGAAGGCGTTGCTTCTGATGCCCATAGCATTCCCCCTCTACATGATCAACGTTGTTGTCTGTGTTTGTCACACTTATGTTCTTATGAAACCAAATCCATCCACACCTTTCCCTGTTTTCCTAGGACCTAAATAGGATATCTAATATGACGGCGTCCCCTATGATCACACAGTGCGGAGGATCTGTCGGGGTCCCAGTATCAGCCAATTCTCAATTATCTCTCTATAAATCCTTTTTCCATATTGTGGTCTATGACCGGACTCCCTCTTGTCTGCGCGCAGTCTGGACACATTGTATACTCTGCCCTGAAGGCTCATCTGCTGGTTGCTATATTTTGTTGCACACCCGGATTTCACTCTATTACATAATTTCTGCACGTGACTCATCGTTAGTTATTTCCTGAGTCATTCATGTTTTCTTTTGCCATCTTTAAAGGGCCAGCGGCAAAGATCCACAATGTTCAGCTTTTTCCGGAAAAGCCAAGATCCGAAGAAAAATCCGGTGGCTGATAAGGAGGCCGATGGCTTTGTGTTCCTGGGTAAGTTATCCTTATAGTGGGGGTCTTGTATATGTAATGGGGGAGAAAAGGGAATTCCACTGTACAAGGCAGAGGGAGGGCGTGCACCCCTCATTTATAGATCACCCCCCCCCCATCCTTGGTTCTATTAATTGGTCTCAAGAGGTTCACTTAGGGTAGGGGTGGGGAACTCCAGGCCTCAAGGACCGCCAACAGTGCAGATTTTCAGGATTTCCTTAGTATTCCACAGGTGATAATATAATTACATGCAATGGTGATGATTACAACCCCCCCCTGTGCAATGCTAAGGAAATCCTGAAAACTGGTTGGTGGCCCTTGAGGCCTGGAGTTCCCCACCCCTGACTTAGAGGCACAATCATTTATAGGGAATCTGTCTGCAGGATTTCCCACTCCAAACTAATTGTAGGCTCATTGGAAGTCACTTATTGGGCAGTTTGTCTGTCTGTCCACTTACAGCCAGCCATATACTAAGCACTTCCAGGAAGGGAGGATGGGGTTTTGTGTTTTGTTTTTGTGCACACTACATCCGATAATTCTGATTTTACCCCTAGTGCGATCTGTTCACACACTGAGCACAGGGCCAAGCACCGAGTGTACCCGATCACTGAGTGTACCCAAGCACAGTGATGCTCACTCTAGTCATTTGCGTATGTAAAGTACCTGAACTCCGAACCCAAACACTGAAAATTTTTGTGAAGTCTGTATTGGATACGAACTCCAAAGTTTACAGTCCAGTTCACTCATCCCTACTCAAGAACTCTTTATAGATTTGAAGTCTCCGTCACTCCAGCTCTATTCCCCGTCCAACACCGCCTCCTCCTGCATCACTGATGGCCTCTATGCTGTGGTAATACAGACGAAGGCTCTGTCTGTAAAACTGGAGATTGTGACATTAGTCACAGAATAGAGCTGGAGTGACGGAGGCTTCAGATCTGCAAATAGCGATTCAGCCTCATTTATGTATCAGTTCATGCACAGAGATATTCTAGACTTGTCTATGGAAGAGTCAAATGCACATATACACTACCGGTCAAAATTTGGGGTCACCCAGACAATTTTGGTTTTCCATGAAATCTCATACGTTTTATCAAATGAGTTGCAAAATGAATAGAAAATATGGTCCAGACATTGACAAGGTTAGAAATAATGATTTTTATTTGAAATAAATAATTTTCCATCATCGCCACGACAGCACCACCTGAGAAAGGACCGCCCATCCAAGACAGGAAACCTGTGAGATAAAAAAGGCGGGACCTCTCCTGCACCTCAATTTAGGTTTCCTGTCTTGGAGGTGGGAGACCTCTGAAGCTCAAGCGGTTCCCTGGCCTGACCTGGTAGCTGGGAGAGGCAGTTTTACCTGGCTGTGGCTCTGGACTCAGGTGGCAGAAGCTCCTCCACGGGATAATCACTTTTTGCGGTGGAGGGCGCGTGCTCTCGCAGAGGGCCACAGGCGGCTTCATCTCGACCCCAGCGCTGCCCAGAAGGCACGTGTGCACAGCTCTGCCCTGTCATGCTATGCCCTGGGTGAAGGAGGATGGATGACAGCTGCTGCAGCATTTTTTGCCAGTAATTTTGAAATTCCCGTTGCGAGACAGCTACTTCCGGTCTCGGCCCCGGCCATGCGCAATGGATTCCAAGATGGCGGCACCCAGTGTCCGGAATCCGGATGGTGCAGGGTCAGAGGCTTTTGGAGGGAGCGGTGACCACAGTAACCGTGCTTGGAGTATGGAGCAGGGCTATCGGCCGTCGCTGATTCCAGAACTGGCGGTGGTCACTCAGACTTCGGGTGGTGGCCTCAAGTCCTTCCAGAAGGCGGAGTCTCATTGAATGGACCCTAAGCAGCCACTGAAGCCGGTATTCTTCATTCTGGGGTAAGTGCCCTGCGATGTGATGTGTGTATTTTACACTCTCTCTTTCTTGCCTTGTTCTCTTGGATGGCAAGGAACAGTTGAGCAAACCAGTATTGAGGATGTGCTATCTGCAAAGTTGCTCTTGCTGAGTATTATGTGAAGGATTCATGTCCCCCTTGTATTAATATAGCTGTAAGGGGGGAGGTTCTCACTTGGCCTTAAGTCTCAGGGAGATGACAGTGGTGAGGGGAAGCCATATGTTCCGACATCAGTTTTGCATGCCATGGTGGACACACGTGCCAGGCTTCGGTTGAGGATTAATGTTGGTCTCTCATAAAAAGAGACGTAGCTTCCCGTTAAACTGGAAGATCAACGATCTTATTATGGACTATTGGAAGAACCCTGATGTTAAGGGTTCTCTTCTTACATATCTTAACAGCACATATGCTAAAGTTGGATTGAGCACAGCTCCCCCTTAGGTACCAACAATCACAGACAGCAGTTATCATGATGATATCACACTATTGGCCGAGCATAGCCAAGATGAAATAAACATGATATACCCCTTTGAGGAAGAGGCTCCCATTTCATGGGATACAACCCCCAGGATTGATGTAGCAGTGGCCCAGAGTCAAAAGCGTTTCTTCCCTGGTGGGGACGGATGGCTACCTGTGAAGTTCCTGAGCTTTCACTGATAGTGTATTTTGGTCTTCAATTTCCGGCACGTCAGTCGCACGCTCTCTTATGATCTGACTGTGGCAGTTGCAGTCCCGCTTCAGGGATGATGATCCAAGGGAGGAGATTTTTGTCATCTTTTCCTCTGGTTCACTCTGCTGCAGAGTTTCTGGCAGACGCTTCTGCTGCCTCTTTCCAATTGGCAGCGGAGGCTCTTAATTTGCTGCACGGCGCCTGCCCTATTGTTGAAGTCTTAGCCACGGGACCCTCAGTCTATGCTAAATTGTGGTCTTTGCCCTGTGCGGAGGATTTTCTATTTGGTAACCCGTGGATGAGATCCTAGAACACGCTAGTACAGGGAAAAAAAAACAAAAACACATTTTCTCATCCTTACGCGGTCGTTCCTTAGTAGTCCACGGTTTTCCAGATGGAGGTTCCCTACGCAGTCCAGAGATCCCTTGCCATGAAAGAGCCAGCTAAGTGACGGCTCGCTCTGGGGTGGGAGGTAGACTCTCCTGATTCTCCCAGCCAGCTCCCGGAAAATGCCTGAGATTGGGCTCTAGGTATTATCAGAGACGGGGTGCGGCTGGAGGGCTTCGGCCTTAGGGGGTCCCTGTCAGCTGCCCAGAGGGATGCAGGTTCTGATAGTTGACGTACTGTCCCTGGGGCAATATGCAGTTGTAACTTCAGTGCCTATAGCAAAGGAGGCACGGGATTTTGTTCCACGCTGTTTCTGGTTCCTCAGCCGGACGGCTCGCTTGGGTCAGTCGTCAAGCTAAAAGACCTGAGGGTCCTTCTGGCACAGAGGACATCAAAATGGTAACACTGAAGTCTGCAATCAGACTGTTTACACACTTCATGGTGGTGCTGGTCCTAAGGGACGTTTCCTGCTACGTTCCGCTCCACCTGCACCACCACCAGTTCCTGGTTTTGCCCTATACACAGGGGGCTCCCTCTACCATTTTCAATACTTTTTACAACAGATTTTTTACAAAGTTTTGTCAGAGATAATGGCTCACCTTCACCAGCAGATATTGATAATTCCTTATTTAGACGATTGACTGATTGGGAAACTACCGGGAAGACTACATAAGTTACCTGCAAGTTGTGTGGTCTACCTTACTAGACCTCGGGTGTGGTCCACCTTACTGGACCTAGTAAGATCCAAATTAGTCCCCACCACCAGACAGCTGTTTCTGGGATGGTCCTGGACTCGCGCTCTCACCTTTGCCTGCTTCCAGAGGCCAAGCAACAACTGCTTCGGCCTCTGTCAGGGCCATTGTAGTGACTCCACAACTGACATTACGGAGAGCTATGTCTCTTCTTGGCCCCCTCACTTCATGTATCCCAGCGGTTCCTTGGGCTCCGTTACACACAAAGGTCCTTCAAGGGGAAGTGCTCAGACACAAAGAGGTCCCGGGGTCGGCCTTGGACTCGCGGATCTGTCTTTCAGCCCAGACGTTAGCTTCACTGGGGTTGTGGCTAGTTCAGGAGAACCTCACAAGTGGAGTCCCGTGGATGCTTCCAGTCTTGGATGTTAGAACCACGGACGCCAATTCCTGGGGGTGGGGAGCACACCTACAAGATCAGTCAACACAAGGGGTTGGGGGCTCACACCTCTCTCATCTGTCCTCAAATATGCAGGTTCTCCAGGCAGTAAGGGAGGCCATTTCCGCTTTCCTTCCTTGCCTCCAAGGTCGCTCTCTCCGAATTCTCTCCAGCAAAAGTGTGTCAGTGGCATATTTGAACCATCAGGGAGGCACTCGGTCTCCGGCTCTGATGCAAGTCACACAGGTCATTGATCAGTTGTTACAGGAACACCAGATTCCCCTATCTGCACTTCACATACGGGGGAATGGAAAATTCCAGGGCAGATCTCTCAGCAGGGTACACCTGAGGCAGGGGGAAAGGGCTCTGGATCCAGGGGTGTTCACTCAGATTGTAGTCTGATGGGGTCTTCCGGATTTGGACCTCTTTGTCACGCACGGGAACAGGGAAGTGCAGAGGTTCTGTTCTCTGAATCCCAGAGACAGGCCCTTTGTGGTGGACGCTCTGCAGATTCCTTCTGTATACCTTTCCCACCTTAGTAATGATTCCTGCGGTTCTCCGGAAGATCAGGGAGGACAGAGCCAGGGTCATCATGATAACGTTTTCCTGGCCCAGGAGTGCGTGGGTCTTTTGGTTTCCTCAAATGTCACTTACGAATCCCTGGACTCTCCTGGTCTCCCAGTCTCTGCTCTCCAAGGGGCCGGTCCATCATCCCCTGGTCTGGGGTCTCCGGCTGACGTCTTGGAACTTGAACGGTGGCTCCTGATCTTCGCTACTCTGATGTCCAGTAGGAAGCCAGTTACAACAAAAATTTACAGTAAAGTGTGGAACAAATTTCTGTCCTCTTCTTGAGCAAGCCCAGAGGGGAACCGCCAGTGACAGCAATATTGGAGTTCCTGCGGAAGGGGTAGGAGTTGGGTCTCTCATTTAATACCCTAAAACTCCAGGTCTCGGCCCTTGGGGCATTGTACAATTCTGGCTTAGCTGGAGTATCTTGGGTATCTCGTTTTATCCAATCCTGCAAACGAGCCACTCCAGTCCCCTGTCCGAAAATGGCTCCTTGGGATCTCAATTTAGTGTTGGAGGCTTTAACTAAGCCTTCCTTTTGAGCCTTTGTCTTCATCTGCTCCTACGGTCCTTACTCTGAAGGTGGTCCTGTTGGTGGCTTTGACGTCAGCTAGACGGCTTAGCGACCTGCAGGCCCTGTCAGTGGTGGGGCCTTATACTCAGATTTTGCAGGATAGGGTCATCCTCAGACTGAACCTTTGCCATCTCCCGAAGTTAGTTAAACATTTCCACAGGGTGCTGGAGATTGTGCTCCCTTCATTTTGTGACCATCCGTCTAATGACAAGAAGGACGTTTTACACACCTTAGATGTCAGGAGGGCTTTGCTTACTTGGGACAGGTCCAAAGAATGGAGAGGGGCTCAGACCCTCTTCGTGTCCTTTCAGGGGGCCTCAAAAATTATTCCTGTATCTAAGGGTACCTTGGCAAGATGGCTACAGTGTGCTATAGCCTTAGCATATTCTGCTAGTCAGGTGGTTCCTAAGGGTATCACTGCACATTCTACCAGGGCAGTCGCAGTATCGTGGACAGAGAAGGCTGACGTCCTTTTAGAATTGATTGTAGGGCTGCTCCTTGGTCTTTTCCTTCTACCTTTTTCAAGCATTACAGACTTGATCTTTCTTCCACTGCTGAGGTGACCTTTGGTAGACGGGTTCTTCAAGCGGTGGTCCCTCCCTAAATTTTCTTTTCTCTGAAATTTCTCAGGTGGTGATGTCATGGCGATGATGGAAAAATCAAAATTACTTACAGGTAATAGGTTTTTCCGGAGCCACGACATCACCACCGCATCCCTCCCTTACTTCCTGCTGATGTGTTTTCACGTTTGGGGTGTTATGATTGATTTCTTTGGTGGTGGTTGTGTACTAATGATTTTTGGTACTCCTCTCCGATCTCTGTAAACCAACTGAGGTGCAGGAGAGGTCCCGCCTTTTTTATCTCAGAGATTTCCTGTCTTGGATGCGCGGTCCTTTCTCAGGTGATGCTGTCGTGGCTCTGGAAAAACCCATTACTGGTAAGTAATTTAGATTTTTCTCCTAAAACTTTGCTTTCGTCACCAAATAATGCTCCCTTTGCAGCAATTACAGTATTGCAGACCTTTGGCGGGTATTATTTAATGAAGCTGCCAGATGAGTAGCTGTGAGGCGTCGATTTCTTAATCTAGGGACTCTAATGTACTTGTCTTGTTGCTCAGTTGTGCAGCGGGCCTCCCATTTCTCTTTCTGCTCTGGTTAGAGCCTGTTTGTGCTCTCCTCTGAAGGGAGTAGGACACAGCGGTGTAGGAAATCTTCAGTTTATTGGCAATTTCTCGCATGGAATAGCCTTTATTTCTGAGAACAAGAATAGACTGCCGAGTTTCACATCATGAAAGTTCTCTTTTTCTGGCCATTTTGAGAGTTTCATAGAACAAACAAATATAATGCTCCAGATTCTCAACTAGCTCAAAGAAAGATCAATTTTATAGCTTCTCTAATCAGCCAAACTGTTTTCAGCTGTGCTAACATACTTGTACAAGGGTTTTCTAGGGTTTTCTAAACATCCATTCGCCTTCTTACACAGTTAGCAAACACAATGTACCATTAAAACACGGAAGTGGTGGTTGTTGGAAATGGGCCTCTATACACCTATGTACTGTAGATATTGCGTTAAAAAAACAGACATTTGCAGCTAGAATAGTCATTTACCACATTAATAATGTATAGAGAGTATTTCTGATTCATTTAATGTTAGCTTCATTAATAAAAATGTGCTTTTCTATCAAAAATAAGGACATTTCTAAATGACCCCAAAATTTTGAGCGGTAGTGTAAATACCTTGGGGGGGGTGAAATCCTGCTGACAGATTCCCTTCAAAGGTGCATTATACAAAATTGTTCAAATGAAATAATGATAAATAATTGTATTAAAACATTAATTAAAGGAACTGTTCCCGTCATGCAGCTGTAGTACGATTATCTGGTTACAGGGGATCTTGTGTCTGGGTTTTGCAGTTTACTCTGCAGGGGGTGAGATGCTGAGGTTTATAAGACAAGTTTTCACCTGTCCTGTCGATAATATTAATAATTTTTATTTGTATAGCGCCAAAATATTATGTAGCATTGCTAAGGATAAGATTCTAAAATCTACCAAAAAACATTATGAAGCCCTGATCAATATTGTACCAAATATCTAATACCTATATTCTGCTATATTATATGAAAACTTAATATACATATATATGGAACATCTCTTGGAAAAGCTTTGGAATGCAAGAAGAAGGAAGACAGCCACATTTGGACAGAACTCTTATCTATATCTGGATTTTGGACAGTGCTATGACTGGTTGAATCCTATAGCAGCAACCCTTTGTACCTCCCTCCTTTGTGCTGTGTAAAAGCTGATGTTGATAATAATAAAGTCACTTTCTGCACCTTTCCTATTCAAGAGAAGCTCTATATCTGACTCTGTCCGATATTATTGCTTCATGTATACACTTGAATAAGTTAATTTAGCAAGGGATAAGCAAAGAGCTGAGGTCCTTAGAATCTCACACTAACATCAGTTTACAATTCCAGTAGGTACCGTATTTTTGAACTATAAGACACACTTTTGTGGAGTGCATGTTATAATCCGGATGTAGCTAAAGGGGGGGTGCGATGGTGGATTTACTCACATGCATTCGTTTAGGTCTAACAATTGTTGTTGTTTTTTTCAAATTGGTCCCATTAAATATTTTGCACCGTTTGGCTTTTATTACTATTTATTTTTTTCTCTTGTATTTCATTTCTCTCAGCTGATTTATCACATCAAAGTTCAGCTCAACCCCAATGTAGTGTGTGGTCATAAACCATCTGAAAAAGAGAGATAAAGGAGCTGCAAACCCCCCCCCCCCCATCAGACCGTCCTGGCGAGCTCACTGACTGTTTCTCCGTTAGCTCATTGTGCAGTCAGCAATAACGACACAACACTGAGGTTATAGAAGATAAACAGAGCAACATTTTTAATGATACCTAATTACAAAAAATATTTTTACCCAGAAATACATACAGTAACATAAAGAAAAAAGAAATTCTCCCCAAACATGGACACACCTTACCTTGGGTTATTATGGGACCAATCAAAGTTTGACCCTAAATCCCTTGGATCATTGATTAGCGGAGAAGATACATCAGAACGTCTGACAGATTTGGGAATACACCGCATTCTGCAGCTTGCTATGTATTGTCATACATGAAGGCTTCAGGAACCAATTGGTTAAAAAAAAATTGTTAATAAAACCCAATCACAAAATTTGATGTTTATTTTTAGGCATTTCTGTCCCCAAATATCCTTTACAGACCACACTAGATCTTTTGACCGTGGGCGGCGCTGCAGGAGAGGATGATGAGCGCTTCACTGTTTGCTCCTGCTAAAAGGCTGTTGGGTTTTTCATAGAACATAATAAGAACGCATTAAAAAATATAGACATTTAAACATTCTACCCTTAATAGACCTCTGTGGTAAAGTCTGCACTGCAGAATGAGTCGACTGAGAATCCATCAGCGAGCTCTGTCTGCCAGAAGCATTAGTAGCTCAATTACCTGTGTTTTTCTAAGATTTTTAGCTGATTTATGACCACAGACCACATTGAAGTTGAGCTGAAATTAGCTGAAAAAAGTGAAATCAGAGTTATTCCAGCTCCCATCTCATTGAACTCGCTGATGGATTCTCAGTTAACTCATTATGCTCATCTGTTTTTTTTAGCTCCTTTAGCTTTTTATGACCACAGACCATTTAGGAGTTGAGGTGAACTTTGATATGTTGATAAATCAGCTGAAAGAAGTGAAATAAGAGTTATTCCAGCTAGATAGAGCTCACTGATGGATTCTCAGTTAACTCGTCACGCTCATTTATCTGTTTTCTGAGCTGATTGATGACCACAGACTACATTGGAATTGAGGTAAACTTTGATGTGATGATAAATCAGCTGAAAAAAAGTGAAATAAGAGTTATTCCAGCTCCCGTGTGGTAGAACTCACTGATAGATTCTCAGTTAACTCATTATGCTCATCTGTTTTTTATGACCACAGACCACTTAGGAGTTGAGCTGAACTTTGATGTGATGATCAATCAGCTGAAAGAAGCTCAAAAAGAGTGAGATAAAATACTTACTCCAACTCCTGTTGGAAAGAGCTCACTGATGGAGTCTTAGTGAACTCATCATATTCATTGATCTGTTTTTTTCTCCTGAGCTCCTTTAGCTGATTTACGGCCACATTGAAGTTGATCTGAACTTTCGATGTGATGATAAATAAACTGAGAGAAGCTCAAAAAGAGTGACTCCAGCTCCATGATGGATTCTCAGTGAACTCACGCTCCTTTATCAGCTGATCTATGACCACAATTGAGTTGAGCTGAACTTTGGTGCGATGATAAGAGTTGCTCCAGTTCCCGTCAGAGCGAGCTCACTGATGGATGCTCCGTTAACTCATTCTGCAACCAGCATTGTGCAAGGGAACGAAAAGCCTGCAAAAGCCAAACCGGACAAAATATTTAATGAAACCCAATGGCAAAAATGACATGTCCCATAGGAGTTCACATAAATGGGGCTTGTCACTGGTTATTTCTCCTTTTTTCTAGTTTATTGTACAGGAACAGAGACCAGAGACCTCCTACTTTAGACTATTGTGTCGATTAAACCCTCCCGTTCTCATTACATCCTCGTCTCGTCCGTTTTTAGCTAACTATTTGATAGGAGAGGGTTAAAAAAACAGCCAGCAATGTTTTTTATTATTATTTATATATATATATATATATATAATATATAAAACAAGAAATAATCCGGCACACACAGGCCTGAAGAAGTTATCTCTGATCACGGCTGTTTAACCCCTTGTGTTGCATCACGTGAGCGCAATCAGTTACTGAATTTCCCCAATGACACCATTATGACCTGCGAGACCCCAGAGTCGTCTGTAAACTTAGGGCCGCCAAAACAGCCTCAGTCACAATGACAACAAGGGTATAAAAACGGATATATGCTAAAACATCAGTCCTGTAATGGTAAAAAAAAAAATAGTAAAAAAATGTCAAAATCTAATCATTTTGTATCGCCTGCAATAAAACTCTTTAATACACTTATTAAGTATAAACAGTATAGTAGGAATATTGTATGTGCTTTGGACGGTCACGTGCACCATGGCTGCCATTGCACATGGTCAAATTTGCAACCAATGTGACACTTTATGGCAGACTGCTGTTCTTCTCTGTTCCACTAGGTGGCAGCACACTTTCCCTCTATTTTATACTGTGAAACATCTGATTCATTTTTTAATGTTTTTCTTAACGATTCCCCCAATCGTTACATACAGTATATGTGCTGAGTGGTCTTGGGAACACTATTGTTCTCTGTTAGCAGCTGTTGCAGCAAAACACAGACACAATGAGAAAACAAATCCCGAAGATCACATTGTCTGATTTGGAAATACATTTTTTTTTTTCAAATCTTGGTGGAAAATACAGTAAGTATTTTGTCACCTACAAACAAGCAAGATTTCTGTCTCTCACAGACCTGTAACTTCTTCTTTAAGAGGCTCCTCTGTCCTCCTCTCATTACCTGCTGTACTGGCACCTGTGTGAACTTGTTATCAGTATAAAAGACACCTGTCCACAACCTCAGTCATGGTGGGTTTACACGCCGCGATATCGGCGTCCAACTCCGACCCAACTCCGACAAAAAGTCACGTGGGTCGCGAGTTGGAGCCGATATAGTGTGCGTGTTGTACTGTTTTAGCATACAACGCGATGCTGGAACGATGCCAAAACGATATCGGAGTTGAATAGCAGAGCTATTCAACTTCCCGATATCGCAAGGCCGTTGTACCAGCATCGCTGCGTGTGACAGCCCAACTCCGATGCGTACTCGCACCTCACCCATTAACTCCCATGTTAAATGGTCGTTACTGGGTTGGTGGGCGTACACATCGGAGGGACGTTGTTTCCCGATATCGCAGCGTGTAAACCGGCGATGCGATATCGGGAAAAGTGCTCCCAAAATGCGCGCTCCCGCGGCGTTGTATGCGATATCGGGACGATATCGCTACGTGTAACCCCACCATCACACTCCAAACTCCACTATGGTGAAGACCAAAGAGCTGTCGAAGGACACCAGAAGCAAAATTGTAGCTCTGCACCAGGCTGGGAAGACTGAATCTGCAATAGGCGAACAGCTTGATGTGAAGACACAAACTGTGGGAGCAGTAATTAGACAATGGAAGACATACAAGACCACTGATGATCTCCCTCAATCTGGGGCTCCATGCAAGATCTCACCCTGTGGGGTCAAAATAATCTCAAGAACGGTGAGCAAAAATCCCAGAACCACACGAGGGATCTAGTGAATGACCTGAAGAGAGCTGTGACCAACCTAACACAGGCTACCATCAGTAACACACTACACCACCAGGGACTCAGATCCTGCAGTGCCAGACGTGTCTCCCTGCTTAAGCCATTACATGTCCGGGCCCATCTGAAGTTTGCTAGTGAGCATTTGGATGGTCCTGAAGAGTATTGAGAGAATGTCATATGGTCAGATGAAACCAAAGTAGAATTGTTTGGTAGAATCACAACTCGTCGTGTTTGGAGGAGAAAGAATGCTGAGATGCATCCAAAGAACACCATACCTACTGTGAAGCATGGGGGTGGCAACATCAGGTTTTGGGGGTGTTTCTCTGCCAAGGAACCAGGACGACTGATCCGTGTACATGAAAGAATGAATGAGGCAATGTATCATGAGATTTTGAGTGCAAACCTTCCATCAGCAAGGGCATTGAGGATGAAACATGGCTGCGTCTTTCAGCATGACAATGATCCCAAGCACACCGCCGAGGCAGCGAAGGAGTGGCTTCATAAGAAGCATTTCAAGGTCCTGGAGTGGCCTAGCCAGTCTCCAGATCTCAACCCTATAGAAATCCTTTGGAGGGACTTGAATCTCCATGTTGTCCAGAAACGGCCCTGGCTCTAGAGGAGATCTGCATGGAGGAATGGGCCAACATACCGGCACCAGTGTGTGCCAACTTTGTGAAGACTTACAGAAAACGTCTCACCTCTGTCATTACCAACAAAGGAGAGAGAACAAAGGATTGAGATGAATTTTTGTTATTGATCAAATACTTACTCCATGTTCCAAATTATTATGCTTATTATTCTTTTTCTCTGATTTTCCTAAATGGTCGGTGCAAATAACAGTCAGTGTAATAAAAGTTATCACCCGTTAAGGTATACATGGAATTTTATTGAAGAAATCTCACTATGATAACAGTATAATCTTCAAAATTAAAAAAAAAACCTCTAAAAGCACTGTTCCAAATTATTAGGCACAGTAGAGTTTCTAAACATTTGATATGTTTGAAAGAACTGAAAATGCTGATTTGTTGAATTTGCAGCATTAGGAGGTCACATTCACTGAAATAAAAAGCTATTTAATTCCAAAACATCCTAACAGGCCAAGGTACATGGTAACATAGGAACCCTACTTTGATATCACCTTAACAATTCTTGCATCCATTGAACTTGTGAGTTTCTGGAGAGTTTCTGCTTGTATTTCTTTGCATGATGTCAGAATAGCCTCCCAGAGCTGCTGTTTTGATGTGAACTGCCTCCCACCCTCATAGATCTTTTCCTTGATTATACTCCTATGGTTCTCTATAAGGTTGAGGTCAGGGGAAGATGGTGGCCACACCATGAGTTTATCTCCTTTTATGCCCATAGCAGCCAATGGCACAGAGGTATTCTTAGTAGCATGAGATGGTGCATTGTCATGCATGAGGATGATTTTGCTCCTAAAGGCATGTTTTTGCTTTTTGTACCATGGAAGAAAGTTCTCAGTTGGAAATTCTATATACGTTGCAGAGGTCATTTTCACACCTTCAGGAACCTTAAAGGGGCCTACCAGCTGTTTCCCAATGATTCCAGCCCAAAACATGACTCCACCTCCTTGCTGACATCTCAGTCTTGTTGGGACATGGTGGCCATCCACCAACCATCCACTACTCTATTCATCTGGACCATCCAGGGTTGCTCGGCACTCATCAGTAAACAAGACTGTTTGAAAATTAGTCTTCATGTATGTCTGGACCCACTGCAACTGTTCCTGCTTGTGAGCACTGTTTAGGGGTGGCCGAATAGTAGGTTTTGGCACCACAGCAAGCCTTTGAAGGATCCTACACATTGAGGTTCGAGGGACTCCAGAAGCTCCAGCAGCTTCAAATATCTGTTTGTTGGTTTGTAAGGCCTTTTTAGCAGCTGCTCTCTTAGGCCGGCTTCACACTGCATGTTTGAGCCGATCCGTGGCTGTCCGCTTGAGGCAGACAGCTGCGGACCGGATCAGCACACAGGACTGGGGGGCTATTATGCCCTCCGATCCTGTGTGCAGCGCACGCAGTTCCTGCTGCTGATAGGTGAGGACCGCGGGCGCCGCGGTCCTGACCTGTCAGTGGCTGCAGCTGCGTGCGCTGCACACAGGATCGGAGGGCGTAATAGCCCCCCAGTCCTGTGTGCTGATCCGGTCCGCGGCTGTCTGCCTCAAGCGGACAGCCACGGATCGGATCACACACGCAGTGTGAAGCCGGCCTTAATCTGATGAACTTGCCTGGCAGAAACCTTCCTCATTCTGCCTTTATCTGCACGAACACATCTGTGCTCAGAATCAGCCACAAATCCCTTCACAATACGATGATCACGCTTAAGTTTTCGTGTAATATCTAATGTTTTCATCCCTTGTCCAAGGCATTGCACTATTTGTTGCTTTTTGGCAGCAGAGACATCCTTTTTCTTTCCCATGTTACTTGAAAACTGTGGCCTGCGTAATATTGTGGAACACCCAGTTTTCCTTTTATTGGGCTCAGCTGTCAAACTAATTATCACAGGTATCGGAGATTGATTTCAATGATCCAAAGAACCCAGAGACACAATACCATCAATGGGTTTCAAATCCTATGACACTTAAAACCAATTTGCATAATAATTTGGAACATGGTTTATTTTTCATCAAAATTTAAAAAAATAAATCTTTTCAGATCAGACAATGTGATTTTCAGGATTTGTTCTCTCATTTTACTTTCATAGTTGAGGTCACCTATGATGTCAATTACAGGACAACCTCATCTTTATAAGTGCGACAACTTGCACAATTGGTGGCTGACTAATTTATTTCTCCACTGTAATTGCGATACACGTTTGTTCTAGTTCACATTGTGAAAGTCTGGGCAATATCCGGCTCTGCTCGGAGGCTGAGATTTCCTTCTCTTTGTGCTCCAGTTGGGCTTGATGTTAGGCAGATGTTTACACTTCTTCCAGGATCCTATGTCTAGGAATTATCCCCATTCTGATGTTCTATAACTTGCCATCTGCTACATTTCAGTGTGCTGTTCCACTTCTCAGTTTTCAGCCAGCACAATAGGTGCTGGAACCTTCTTTCAGTCACCAGCATGCAGTGCTGCTCCTATCATTATCCCCTATTTTCAGCCAGTACAATAGGTGCAGGAAATTCCTTTAACTCGCTGACGTGCAGTGCGCCTCTCGTCTCGTCTACATTTAGATACAGATTTGTTAGTTCTCACAGCTGAGGGTTTGCTACACTTTTATCTTGTCTAGACAATGCTACCTGTTGTGGAAATGATCCTGCCCCCACTTCCTGTCACAGAAAATACCCCGCCCCCCACCCAAACTTACTGTCCTTGGAAAGGCCCCCCCCCAACCCCCACTTCCTGCTGTTAAGAAGACCTGAATCCCCCCTGCCTCATGTAGCAAAAAAGACTCCCTCTCTCCACACTCCTTCCTGTTGTTGGAAAGACCCACCCCCTGCTTCCTATTGCAGAAAAGACCCACCCCCTGCTTCCTATTGCAGAAAAGACCCACCCCCTGCTTCCTATTGCAGAAAAGACTCGCCCCCTGCTTCCTATTGTGGAAAAGAATTTCCCTCTGCTTTCTGTTGCGGAAAAGACCTGTTCCCCCCCCCCCCCCTACTCCTCCTTCTTGCTGTGGAAAGACCCCTCCCCCCACCCCCTGCTTTCTGTTGCAGAACAGACCTGCCCCCCTACACTCCTTCTTCTTATTGTGGAAAGACCCCTCCCCCCACACTCCTACTTCCGGTTGCAGAAAAGAACCGCCCACTTGCTTTCTGTAGCGGAAAAGACCTGCCTCCTTGCTTCATGTAGCAGAAAAGACCTGCTCCTTGCTTCATTTAGAGAAAACGACCCACCCCCTTGCTTCGTGTAGCGGAAAAGACCCACCCCCTTGCTTCGTGTAGCGGAAAAGACCCACCCCCTTGCTTCATTTAGAGAAAAAGACCTGCCCCTTTGCTTCGTTTAGCAGAAAAGACCAGCTCCCTTGCTTCCTGTTGCAGAAAAGAACGGCCCACTTGCTTCCTGGAGGGGAAAAGACCATCTCCCTTGCTTCCTGTAGGGAAAAAGACCAGCTCCCTTGCTTCCTGTAGGGAAAAAGACCAGCTCCCTTGCTTCCTGTAGGGAAAAAGACCAGCTCCCTTGCTTCCTGTAGGGAAAAAGACCAGCTCCCTTGCTTCCTGTAGGGAAAAAGACCATCTCCCTTGCTTTCTGTAGGGGAAAAGACCAGCTCCCTTGCTTTCTGTAGGGGAAAAGACCAGCTCCCTTGCTTCCTGTAGGGGAAAAGACCAGCTCCCTTGCTTTCTGTAGGGAAAAGACCAGCTCCCTTGCTTTCTGTAGGGGAAAAGACCAGCTCCCTTGCTTTCTGTAGGGGAAAAGACCAGCTCCCTTGCTTTCTGTAGGGGAAAAGACCAGCTCCCTTGCTTTCTGTAGGGGAAAAGACCAGCTCCCTTGCTTTCTGTAGGGGAAAAGACCAGCTCCCTTGCTTTCTGTAGGGGAAAAGACCAGCTCCCTTGCTTTCTGTAGGGGAAAAGACCAGCTCCCTTGCTTCCTGTAGGGAAAAAGACCAGCTCCCTTGCTTTCTGTAGGGGAAAAGACCATCTCCCTTGCTTTCTGTAGGGGAAAAGACCCACTCCCTTGCTTCATTTAGCGGAAAAGACCAGCTCCCTTGCTTTCTGTAGGGGAAAAGACCAGCTCCCTTGCTTCCTGTAGGGAAAAGACCAGCTCCCTTGCTTTCTGTAGGGGAAAAGACCAGCTCCCTTGCTTTCTGTAGGGGAAAAGACCTGCCCCCTTGCTTCCTGTAGGGGAAAAGACCAGCTCCCTTGCTTCCTGTAGGGGAAAAGACCAGCTCCCTTGCTTTGTTGAACACAAAAGATCTGCCCCCTTGCTTCCTGTGGTGGAAAAGACCTGCCCCCTTCATTTAGAGCAAAAGACCCACCCCCTTGCTTTGTTTAACGGAAACAACCTGCCCCCTTGCTTCCTGTAGCGGAGAAGAACGGCCCCCTTGCTTCATTTAGAGCATAACACCCGATCCCTTGCTTCATTTAGAGCAAAGGACCCGATCCCTTGCTTCCTGTAGTGGAAAATATCTTCCCCCTTGCTTTGTTTAGCGTTAACGCCCCGCCTCCTTGCTTCCTTCGCCATACTTTATAAATGGAGCTTTCCCGATGATCTGTGTGACACATCATCTATTAGATCAGGTTGTCAGTACGTCCCGGGGCCGTGGATTAGATGTGTGAAACGCTGAGGATCATTTTTCCCGACGGTCACAAAGTTTTTATCTTTTAAAAATTGGAATGAAATTCTTGAAATTCCTGTTTGTGATTAAGATTTGATGATACTGTCAGTGGAGCACACTGCAGCGTGATTCTCTAAGCCGAAACATGTGAAATAGCTGAAATATTTGGACATATTAGCTTTTTATCATCTCACCCCTGATGTGTTTCCGTGATGCTGTAATGTTGGTATTTACAGTACAAGTCCAGTAGTCCGGCACCGTCATGGAGAATAACCAGGAGTGGCTCCAGGGTCGGAATATACACTATACCACCAGGGCATATGGGGCTTCCCCGGCTTCATGGAGGGTTTTCCTCCCATTACTATTACTGTATCTGTACTAGAGAGCACTGAGAAGTTATTGGTGATGCCACTTGTCACCGGGGCTGAGTCTTTATACAGACAATATCAGCAATTTACTGCAGCTGCATACCCCCCCTCCCTCCTCCCTAACTCAAGGTTACTGTCCCCCCAACAGAGACCGATTCATAAGAATTGTATCAGTATGAGGCAGTATCAGAGAGATACTGCAGCCGCATCCCCCTCCTCCTCCATGAAAGATTTCTGGTTTTGAGCAGGAAGTCATTTAAGGGGTATGGATATTGATAGGGTATCCTCCGTATCAGATCAATGTGAGTCCAACTCCAGGACAAGATTGTTCTCTGGCCTTTCCCATTAACCCCTGGATACATTCCTTCAACCACCATCAATTAGTGACTATTCTGTGGACCCCGGACAGAAATTCCAGCTGGAAAAAGCCACCATGCAGGGGTCTAAGCGTAAGAAAACCTTCATTCATTTTTTACATATACTGCAGCCCTGGAAATTCCCTGTATAAGCCTATGAACATGTACAGAGCGGTGTAGAAAATGTATGGGTCCGTACACCACCAGCTCTCTCTGATCTGTTCTGCACTATGGTTTGTGCAATCAGTGGTGGTCTCAAGATCCGGCTCCCTCTGATTATATAGGGCTGTGTGATATTTATAAGGGTTTAAATCACCAAGCATTGGCTTGCCAACTTTGGACTCATCATATGAAGAGAGCAATCACTTGGAGGACATTATGGTCAGAAGAATAGAAGGAACAAGGTGAAAAGGAAGATCAGCATCCCAATGGCTTGATACTAACAAGATAACAGTGGAGTAGACCCTGGTGGATCTATCTAGGATTGGAGAAGACCCTGGTGGATCTATCTAGGCTTGGAGAAGACCTTGGTGGATCTGTCTAGGCTTGGAGAAGACCCTAGTGGATCTGTCTAGGCTTGGAGAAGACCCTAGTGGATCTGTCTAGGCTTGGAGAAGATCCTAGTGGATCTGTCTAGGCTTGGAGAAGACCCTAGTGGATCTGTCTAGGCTTGGAGAAGACCCTGGTGGATCTGTCTAGGCTTGGAGAAGACCCTGGTGGATCTGTCTAGGCTTGGAGAAGACCCTTGTGGGTCTGTCTAGGCTTGGAGAAGAGCCTTGTGGATCTGTCTAGGCTTGGAGAAGACCCTGGTGGATCTGTCTAGGCTTGGAGAAGACCCTGGTGGATCTGTCTAGGCTTGGAGAAGACCCTTGTGGGTCTGTCTAGGCTTGGAGAAGAGCCTTGTGGATCTGCCTAGCCTTGGAGAAGAGCCTAGTGGATCTGTCTAGGCTTGGAGAAGACCCTAGTGGATCTGTCTAGGCTTGGAGAAGTCCCTGGTGGTCTTGGTTTATAGAAGACACTGGTGGGTCTCTCTAGGCTTGGAGAAGACCCTGGTGGATCTGTCTAGGCTTGGAGAAGAACCTTGTGGGTCTGTCTAGGCTTGGAGAATACCCTTGTGGGTCTGTCTAGGCTTGGAGAAGAGCCTTGTGGGTCTGTAGGCTTGGAGAAGAGCCTTGTGGATCTGTCTAGGCTTGGAGAAGACCCTGGTGGATCTGTCTAGGCTTGGAGAAGACCCTGGTGGATCTGTCTAGGCTTGGAGAAGACCCTTGTGGGTCTGTCTAGGCTTGGAGAAGAGCCTTGTGGATCTGTCTAGGCTTATAGAAGACCCTGGTGGTTCTGTCTAGGCTTGGAGAAGACCTTGGTGGTTCTGTCTAGGCTTGGAGAAGACCCTGGTGGATCTGTCTAGGCTTGGAGAAGACCCTTGTGGGTCTGTCTAGGCTTGGAGAAGACCCTTGTGGGTCTGTCTAGGCTTTGAGAAGACCCTAGTGGATCTGTCTAGGCTTGGAGAAGACCCTTGTGGGTCTGTCTAGGCTTGGAGAAGACCCTTGTGGGTCTGTCTAGGCTTGGAGAAGACCCTTGTGGGTCTGTCTAGGCTTGGAGAAGAGCCTTGTGGGTCTGTCTAGGCTTGGAGAAGAGCCTTGTGGGTCTGTCTAGGCTTGGAGAAGACCCTTGTGGGTCTGTCTAGGCTTGGAGAAGAGCCTTGTGGGTCTGTAGGCTTGGAGAAGAGCCTTGTGGATCTGTCTAGGCTTGGAGAAGACCCTGGTGGATCTGTCTAGGCTTGGAGAAGACCCTGGTGGATCTGTCTAGGCTTGGAGAAGACCCTTGTGGTCTGTCTAGGCTTGGAGAAGAGCCTTGTGGATCTGTCTAGGCTTATAGAAGACCCTGGTGGGTCTGTCTAGGCTTGGAGAAGACCCTGGTGGGTCTGTCTAGGCTTGGAGAAGACCCTGGTGGTTCTGTCTAGGCTTGGAGAAGACC
The DNA here is from genome assembly GCA_033576535.1 of Allobates femoralis. Lineage (NCBI taxonomy): Eukaryota > Metazoa > Chordata > Amphibia > Anura > Aromobatidae > Allobates > Allobates femoralis. The sequence continues at coordinate 557,083,926 of JARQOC010000005.1, forward strand.
CTTGTGGTTCTGTCTAGGCTTGGAGAAGACCCTTGTGGTTCTGTCTAGGCTTGGAGAAGAGCCTTGTGGATCTGTCTAGGCTTCGAGAAGTCCCTGGTGGATCTGTCTAGGCTAAACAAGATCAATCTTCCTACAGAGCGTTCATCCATCAAATTGCAATGGCTCGAGCTACACTTGAAAAGACAAGAGGAGACTCCGTACTCATAGACAGCACCCAACTGACTTCTGCTCAGAAGATCTTTTTCCTCTGACTGCCCATGACAGCAGGTCGCCGAAGCTTCCAGCATCCAAACTGGAAATCAAAGGGGAGTTGATCATTTAAGAGCTCGATCAATCAGCCCCATCTCTGTGATAAGACGGCAGGGCTTCCACGATCAAACTGCAAAGAGTGAATATAATCCCAGACCAGGACAATAAATACTATCGCCCCCTCTCACAGCACACGTGCCCCCTCTATAGCCGCTACAGTATAATCCCAGCTAATCAGCACTTATTACAAACAAATGTACTTAATCTGATGCAAATTCTAAGGAAACGTCTGATCCGCAGATTACCGCCCTGACAATCTGCAGATTATTGGTCCGCTTACTGAATGTTTTCCCAGATGGAGTCAATTCTTGTCTTCGGCATCTTGCGTTTATGACCACGTGATGCTTAAAGGGTCGTTACCTCAATCTACTGTGCAGTGGAATACATTATATTGATCTCTGCTACAATTGGCAGATTTAAGTACAGCGTTTTCTTAGGCTGCTTAAGAACCTCCTTCACCGCTGTAGAATGAAGGAACACTAAGGAGCAAAGGGTCTTATCTGGTATGAACTGAATGAAAGAGAAAGGTATGTCCACCTGTTCAAGTTGTGTGACACACAAGGCATGGAGCAGATACACGAGTGCACGGGACAGTGCAGACAATGCAGAAAAAGGACAGATGTCGTGTTCACTCCGTGCTGCTGCTGAACACTTTCCAAGAGAAGATCCAGGACACATCAGTGGGGATAAGTGGTTCCTTTTGTGAAGAAGAAGCTTGTAATGGCTTTGAAACACACTGAATAAAAAGCACTTACCATATTTTGCGGATTATAATACACACTCCAAAATTGAGGAGAAAGATAGGGGGAAAAAAAGAATTTTTAATGTTAAAATCCTATAATCCTAGAGTCCATCTTCTAGTTGAGTGTAGTTTACCAAGGGACAAATGGAGTTCGTGGAGCCTCGTTTAAGAGTCTCAAAACACAGGACTAGCCAGATATCCCTCCCGGGAAGGACCTAACCCTGGGGTGGACTCTTTGCGGAGACCACCATATTAAGTGGCCCTTTCAGTCACTATCCCGCTCAGTTATGAGCTTAAGGATATGACAAGGGAATTACCAAAGCCAGGTATCTATCCACAGACAGTGTGGAGTAGGATTCTGGCTTGGTGGGAGCAATGCCTGGTAAACCAACATCACAAAGCGCTCACTGATCTCAGGAAGACCAGTCGAGGCAAACACTGCGGGCAGCCGGCTAAAGCGCTCAAACACAGTGAAATCCATGGTGCATTGCCCCGGGAACTTGAATATGCAAATGGAGTCCATGGAGCCTCGATTAAGAGTCTCAAACACGGGACTAGCCATATTTCCCTCCAGGGAAGGACCTAGCCCTGGGGTGGACTCCTTGCGGAGACCACCATAACCACTTTGTGATGTTAGTTTACCAAGGGAATATAAGAAAAAGAAATATCTGGGCACACCTCAAATTCTCATGGAAAAAATGCAGATCACACAATGTGTCAAAGATGAAGTATTTCTTATTTCTTTATTGCCACACCGAGTCCAAAACACCAAATATCACCAACGTTTCGGCCTCTAACATAGGCCTTTATCAAGGTTTCTGATCAATATAAAAAAAGTTAACAAGTAATATGTATTAACATCTTACAGAATAAAACAGTTGTTGTCTAGATTAGGACTAGTGCCCGTGCGAATTTTTATGAAGAACTGTGGCGTGTGGCAATGTGAAAACGAATCAAATGATCTATAGGAGTGCCAAATGGTAGTGGAAGTGTCGATGGAGTGGGATGGGTATAAGAAACTCAGCCACAAATAAGGGTGGGGTCAATGAAAGAGATCAAAAGGGAAACTGAAGACTATGTGAAAAGAAAAAAGGGGGGAATGTGAAGTCAAAAAGTATTACAATAGACCTGTAAAATTACAAAAGTCAAAGGAAAATGCAAGTAAATTACCAGTGTTGGAACCGGTGGGGGTTCCTGATAGAGTAAATGAATCCACAACAAACGTGGACGCACACCAAAGGATTTCTAGAATAGAGTACATAAAAACTTGAGTAAGGAATCTAAGCTTTCCAAATACAAGGAAAATGGGTGACAGAGTCACCTGAGTTAATCAAAGAAACATAAATGATAGGGGACCTATCCAGCGGAAATCGTTGGAAAAACAAACAAAGGAAAAACGGAAAGAAAAAGGCACAGAAGGATATGGATAGTCACCTAGACAGGAGAAGAGCCTCACCAAAAAGAAGTCTATAGATATAAGACAAGGGGGAACAAAATTCTCATGGGGTAAAAACAAACACAAGGGCTCCACTAGGGACCAAAATACCTACTGTTTATATACACAGATGGAAACAACACCAGAAGCAGGCACTGGTAAATAGACTAGAAAAGGACAAAATCATATACAATGTGACACACAAAGAATATACAATGTGACACACCAAGAAATATACAGTTACCTATTAGGTCAGAGGGCTCAAAAGCTATGAGTCAAGGTATCAGGTGGGAGAAAATCCCATGTCATGAAGAGGGAGAGTGGCAGACAGCAATAGTCAAATCCTCAAACTATGTCAAAATTACCTTATTTGTGAGACAAGGCTCAAAGGAAACACCTAGGAGACATGATATATAATATATCTAAGTAAGGCAGTCAGGATTGCAGGATATAAAGACAGAAATAAGGAGCCCAAAGAGCGAGAGAATACCTTTCATGTGGTCTGTGGCAGTGAAGCGGCGGTGTGCGGCGAACGTAGCGCTGACGCCTGTTTATGACAGGCGGGTAGGCGTGTCTAACACGACACCTTTCCGGTCGGTGGACCGCAAGTGGAACGCACGGGTGGCGCATGCGCATAGGGATGTATTGTATAGCGCATGCGTGTTACGATGAATGAGAGAAAACATTGAACAAAGTGCTGGAGAGTGTCAGGAATTCCGATCAGGACGTGCCAGTGATCTGTGCAGATAGATGATCCAAACCAAGCGTTCAATAATGCATCTAAAACATGAAACAAGATGTATATTAGTACCAATACAAATAGTAATAGAAATAGTCTGAATCACAAATCCAAATAGCAGTTTACAATAAACAGAATGAACATAAATATAATCAGTGTATAAGAATGGGGATCTCATAAGAGCACTTTCATAGATAAGATGCCAAAAAAGGAAATCAGGTATACATATATACAGGAAAGTACATAGCATAATCAATATATATCCATAAGATACCACATTATCAAGGGAATATTCAATGCAAAGACACCCATAACAAAAAAGAATAATGGATTATGTCATAATAGTATAGGCTTTACACTGAGATGGTGGTGTGAATAGAGGCAATATCAATATATGGTAACTACATAGTTAAAAAAGCGATTTTGAAAATGTCTCATACTCACGATTCATACCTCGCGGTTCTAGAGTCTGGAGGGTATGGATCCAGTAGGCTTCCCGTTCCTTCAGCCTCTGGATCCTATTACCTCCGCGTCTTGGTGGTGGTATGCTTTCCAAAACTTGGAAGCGAAGTTGCGACACCGAATGATTACATTGTTCAAAATGGAAAGGGATGGGAAGTAGTGTGTTATGACAACGAATAGTAGACTTATGCTTGCTGAGTGAGCCTATCTTTATACATAGTTTACCAAGGGGGGCATGGTTGGGGTGGAGAAGCTCTGGAGGGTCACAGGAGGCATTATCGTCGATGCTGCGGGCTCTGAAGAGGGTGTCGTGACAGCGGGATGCAGGCGCCATTGATCTGCCTGCGGTTGACAGTCGAGTTTTATAACCCAGAGTTCCAGTATATCAAGTGACTATGATGCTGATACCTCAGGTTTATAGACTTGCAATCAGGCTGAGAGATGTGAACGTATAACCGATGCTACAAATGCTTAAATCAGGCTTTTTTTGGCATCAAACTCTGCATAGATGTAGACCGCATTTTGGTGTCCTGTACCCCAGTTTCAATGAAGGGTCGACTGGAGTGAAATGCACCGAATTCATTTGGAAGTGTGCTCCTCTTAATTACTTTGGTTCTGTGCGCCACCATAAGAAACGTTACTGCAATACAACTTTTTTTTAATTTACACAAATTTTGTTGTTTAAATTATGAATTTGTCGTTCTTGTTCGGGCATTCTCCTGCCCATGAAGTTCCCCCTCTAAACATCAGGGCTCTGGAGTCAGAGTCGGATTCAGTCGGTGCCAATTTTAGGTGGAGTCGGACTCATGGAAATTGAAGAGTTGGAGGCAGAGTCGGATGTTTGGCTTACCAACTCCACAGCCCCGCTGCCCATGAAGGTTCCCCCCACTGCCCATAAAGTTTTCCCCAACTGCCCATAAAGTTTTCCCCAACTGCCCATAAAGTTTCCCCCCACTTCACGTGCCGCTCTCCGTGCCCCCGCATACGAAGTTTCTCCGTCCCCCGCCCGTGACGTTTTCCGTCCCTCCCCCGCCCGTGACGTTTTCCGTCCCTCCCCCGCCCGTGACGTTTTCCGTCCCTCCCCCGCCCGTGACGTTTTCCGTCCCTCCCCCGCCCGTGACGTTTTCCGTCCTCCCCCGCCCGTGACGTTTTCCGTCCCTCCCCCGCCCGTGACGTTTTCCGTCCCTCCCCCGCCCGTGACGTTTTCCGTCCCTCCCCCGCCCGTGACGTTTTCCGTCCCTCCCCCGCCCGTGACGTTTTCCGTCCCTCCCCCGCCCGTGACGTTTTCCGTCCCTCCCCCGCCCGTGACGTTTTCCGTCCCTCCTCCGCCCGTGACGTTTTCCGTCCCTCCCCCGCCCGTGACGTTTTCCGTCCCTCCCCCGCCCGTGACGTTTTCCGTCCTTCCCCCGCCCGTGACGTTTTCCGTCCCTACCCCGCCTGTGACCTATTCCGCCCCCCACCCGTGACGCTTTCCGCCCGCACACACAGTTCTTCACCCACGAAGTTCCGTCCCTCTATCCACGAAGTTCCTCCCCCTGCCCGCGAAGCATGACACTTGCAAATTTTAATAAGCTGTAAATGGCAAAAGTGCTTATTTTTACAAGAACTATCCATCTATGAGGACGGGAATAGCCCGTTAATGACTGTATGTATAATGTTCTAAAACGTGGATATTTAGAGTGTAATATGCACTCAATATGGGATGAGGCAAAACATTGGACTAATTTGAGGTAAACATTGGTGATTGAGGGTGAACGTTCGCCCTTCGTCCGAAAAAAGAGGATCCAGCCGATATTAACCTAATGCGAGGAGGCGGATTCTGTGACCGCAGGCTGCTGCTAGGGGGTCATAGAGCAGAAAGACTGCACCAGAACATACAGACCAGGCCTGCTGAACTGGGATAACTGGGATGACTGGGAAGCCGCTGTTGACATTGCATTGTATGTGTAGGGTTCATGGTTTTGTCTGTTGCAGGCTCGTCCTACGTCAGAGACATTGCAGGGCTTAGTATGGAATGTATATGTGTGAACAGCGCTCACAGGATTAATAAGAGCCTTTCGGAGGGGCTGAAGAGTGACTGGGCTGATGTACCATGGTTATAGGTTGGGGGGTTTTCTTTAGATTTGGCTTATAACCTGCCATGATTATGTTCTGCTCACACAGCAGCAGCACTTTACTGGAGAGGATTCTGATACATTGTAACGAGCTCTGTGCTTACATGCATAAAACATGACATAGACTAAATGTAAATAAGATGGTATCCATTCAATGACAGCAAGCAGAAAGCTTCAACTGACGAGGAACTGTCCAGAATATGCTGCATGAAAAATAACACGATTTCTTGCCTTTACATTACTTTTATCCTTCATTTTGCACCAGAGCTCCCCTCTGTAGGTTTTCTAATTTTCAGTTGTCTATGAGCTAGTAGGTGCAGATTAGTTGCTATTATGTCTCACATACATATCACACATACATGAGGGATTCCTGTTCTCCTGTCTGTACGTAACACATGTTAAAAGCAGCAGCATGGAGGATAGTACGCAGCAGTGCTAAGCACTAAATCTAGCACTTAATATAAAGCTGCAGCATGGATGATATTATACAGCAGCACTGAGCAGTGTAGCTGTGAATCCAACACTTAATATATATACCTGCAGCATGGAGGATAGTATACAGCAGTACTAAGCAGTGTAGTTGTGAATCCAACACCTAATATAAAGCTGCAGCATGGAGGATAGTATACAGCAGTACTAAGCAGTGTAGTTGTGAATCCAACACCTAATATAAAGCTGCAGCATGGAGGATAGTATACAGCAGTACTGAGCAGTGTAGCTGTGAATCCAACACTTAATATAAAGCTGCAGCATGGAGGATAGTATACAGCAGTACTAAGCAGTGTAGTTGTGAATCCAACACCTAATATAAAGCTGCAGCATGGAGGATAGTATACAGCAGTACTAAGCAGTGTAGTTGTGAATCCAACACCTAATATAAAGCTGCAGCATGGAGGATAGTATACAGCAGTACTGAGCAGTGTAGCTGTGAATCCAACACTTAATATATAGCTGCAGCATGGAGTATATAATTCAGAAGTATAGAGCAGTGAAGATGAAGGATATTACACAGCAGTATTGAGCACTGCAGTGCATATATGAATCCAGCACTTACTAAGAAGCTGCATCATGCAGGATATTATATAGCAATACTGATCAGTGCAGCTGTGAATCCATCACCAAACATAAAGCTGACGTATGAATAATATTATACAGCAATACTAAGCCGTGTAGCTGTGAATCCAGCACCTAATATATAGTATCAGCCTGGAGGATATTATTTAGAAGTACAGAGCAGTGTAGATGGAGGCTATTATACAGCAATACTAAACAGTGTAGCTGTAAATCCAATACATTTAACATCCTATAGTCCACTACTTGCCTTCAACACTATACTACAAGACCCAGAGGACAGCAGTCTGTAACTCTACAGCTTGTGGGAAATTATAACTCCAGGGATGCCATGATAGTCTGTACTGTCCGGTCATGCTGGGAGTTGTAGTTTTATTGCTGGAATCTTGCAGTTGCAGACCCCCGTTCTGTCCTAAAGGGTCTCCACCGTTACAGGTAACCGTTTTTTATTGCTATATAACCTGATAATCCTTCACTTGCCAGATTACAGGGTTGTGACGGTCTATGAGAGTTTTGCACTGTCTGAGATGTGTCTCACATAACGTTCCTTTGTCTTCTGTACAGGACAGACTCCCGGGAGCAGAGGGACAGTCCACCGCCATTTCCAGGGAGCGATCTCTCCTACAATCTGCCTTACCAGGTAATGTAGAAGAAGCGCCAACACTCAGGAGCTCCAGAAATGCTTTTTGGCTTTGGTTCTCAGCCAAATTCTCGGAGCCTTTTAGAATTAAAAGCTTTGGAATCCAAGAAAGGTCAATGAATAATGGAAGTGTGTGAGTTTCAAGTGAGAGCCGTCGCCGGCTTTTTAGACCATGGAGGATTCAAGGAATTCTTATGTCGAGAAGCTCTTGCATAGATCTTTTCTTCTCCTAGTCTGCATATCATATGCGGTATTACATCTAATGCCGCCTGCATACAGCAATAATAAGAACTCCATTATTTCCCGTTAACAAGCGATGACAGTTAGGGGTCATACCCATTTATGTCCATCAAAGAAAAAGTAATATTAGTGTATACATACAATACATTACTTGTCCTGCACTGATCCTGAGTCACATCCTGTATTATATGCCATTCTAATACATAAGAGCCGTATTATAGTAGTTATATTCTTGTATATGGGAGCAGTATTATAGTAGTTATATTCTGGTATATAGGAGCAGTATTATAGTAGTTATATTCTTGTACATAGGAGCAGTATTATAGTAGTTATATTCTTGTACACAGGGAGAAGTATTCTAGTACGGTAGTTATATTCTTGTATATAGGGGCAGTATTATAGTAGTTATATTCTTGTACATAGGATCAGTATTATAGTGGTTATATTCTTGTACATAGGGGCAGTATTATAGTAGTTATATTCTTGTATATAGGAGCAGTATTATAGTAGTTATATTCTTGTACATAGGGGCAGTATTATAGTAGTTATATTCTTGTACATAGGATCAGTATTATAGTGGTTATATTCTTGTACATAAGGGGCAGTATTATAGTAGTTATATTCTTGTATATAGGGGCAGTATTATAGTAGTTATATTCTTGTACATAGGAGCAGTATTATAGTAGTTATATTCTTGTACATAGGAGCAGTATTATAGTAGTTATATTCTTGTACATAGGGGCAGTATTATAGTAGTTATATTCTTGTACATAGGATCAGTATTATAGTAGTTATATTCTTGTACATAGGAGCAGTATTATAGTAGTTATATTCTTGTATATAGGGCAGTATTATAGTAGTTATATTCTTGTACATAGGAGCAGTATTATAGTAGTTTATTCTTGTACATAGGGGCAGTATTATAGTAGTTATATTCTTGTACATAGGGGCAGTATTATAGTAGTTATATTCTTGTACATAGGGGCAGTATTATAGTAGTTATATTCTTGTACATAGGGGCAGTATTATAGTAGTTATATTCTTGTACATAGGGGCAGTATTATAGTAGTTATATTCTTGTACATAGGGAGCAGTATTATAGTAGTTATATTCTTGTACATAGGGACAGTATTATAGTAGTTATATTCTTGTACATAGGAGCAGTATTATAGTAGTTATATTCTTGTACATAGGACAGTATTATAGTAGTTATATTCTTGTACATAGGAACAGTATTATAGTAGTTATATTCTTGTACATAGGGCAGTATTATAGTAGTTATATTCTTGTACATAGGAGCAGTATTATAGTAGTTATATTCTTGTACATAGGGCAGTATTATAGTAGTTATATTCTTGTACTAGAGGGCAGTATTATAGTAGTATATCTTGTACTATAGGAGCAGTATTATAGTAGTTATATTCTTGTACATAGGGCAGTATTATAGTAGTTATATTCTTGTACATAGGAGCAGTATTATAGTAGATTATATTCTTGTACATAGGAGCAGTATTATAGTAGTTATATTCTTGTACATAGGAGCAGTATTATAGTAGTTATATTCTTGTACATGAGGGCAGTATTATAGTAGTTATATTCTTGTACATAGGAACAGTATTATAGTAGTTATATTCTTGTACATAGGGGCAGTATTATAGTAGTTATATTCTTGTACATAGGAGCAGTATTATAGTAGTTATATTCTTGTATATAGGAGCAGTATTATAGTAGTTATATTCTTGTACATAGGGGCAGTATTATAGTAGTTATATTCTTGTACATAGGAGCAGTATTATAGTAGTTATATTCTTGTACATAGGAACAGTATTATAGTAGTTATATTCTTGTACATAGGGGCAGTATTATAGTAGTTATATTCTTGTACATAGGAGCAGTATTATAGTAGTTATATTCTTGTACATAGGAGCAGTATTATAGTAGTTATATTCTTGTACATAGGAGCAGTATTATAGTAGTTATATTCTTGTACATAAGGAGCAGTATTAAAATAGTTATATTCTTGTACATAAGGAGTAGTATTATAGTAGTTGCATTTTTGTACATAAAGAGTAGTATAATAGTCTTTTCTTAGCGATATTGCTATTTCCCTTCCCCCACGCTGTTAGATGATATTAATGTTCTTGCAGATGAAGGCTCCTCCTACAGGAAAGAATACATAAAGTTTCTGCTCTTTCTTGAGTTGTGATGTTGCCGGTCAGTGTGTGAAAAAGAGGAATTGAGCAAAGTCTAGTTAGGATAATTACTTTACCACGTCACATTGTGGTAATTATGTAAAGTATCTTAGATTTACTTACAGATTACAGTGATACAATGTGTTTGTGGTGGTTGTGGTATAGAAAGTATGTGTATCTCTGTTTCTATAGAATTTGTCAGCTGCCAGGAAAAGGAAACTAGAACTGGTCCTTTATTAGTTTGGTTCCACTTCATTGATGACTATGAAGATAATGTAGTATCCCTATATATGCGTAGACCGAACCATTGAGAGATGTAGACCAATCCGCCCAGCCAAGACGCGTAGACCGACCTGCCGAGCAAAGATGACTAGATCGATCCGCCAAGCTAAGACATGTAGACCGATCCGCTGAGACCACATGCGTAGACTGAAACACCTCCGCCGAGACGCGTAGACCGATCCCTCGAGAGGCATAGACTGATCCGCCGTGCCAAGACTCGTAGACCGATCTGCCAAGACTTGTAGACCTGATCTGCCGAGACCACATGCGTAGACTGAGACACCGCTGCCGAGCCTAGCCCATAGACTGAGATGTCAAGACGTGTAGACCTATCGGTTGAGAACGCACGTGTAGACTGAGACGCCTCTGCCGAGATGCGTAGACCAAGACGCCGAGCCAAGCCGCATAGACCGAGACTCTCTGCGAGAGGAGTAGAACAACCTTCCGAGATCCACATGCGTAGACCGAGAAGCCGAGCCAAGCCGTGTAGACTTATCCACCAAGATGACATGTGTAGACCAAGACACCTCCGCTGAGATGCATAGACCGATTCACCGAACCAAAACTTGTAGACTGATCCGTCGAGAGGCGAGAGAGACCGATCCGCTGTGAACCGAGATGCGTTAGACCGATCTGCTGAGACACATAGAATGATCTGTTGAGAAGCGTAGACAGAGATGCCGAGCCAAGATGACATGCGTAGACCAAGACACCTCCGCTGAGATGTATAGACCGATCCGCCGAGAGGCGTAGTCCGATGCGCCGAGACGACACACACAGACAGAGCCAAGATGCGTCAATCAAGCCAAGGTGTATGCAGTGCTCAAAGTAAATGAGTACACCCCAACAAATTTGTGAGAAGAACCCATAGTTTCCTTTCAAAATCAATATTTTCAGTGGGTTCTATACTACAAAATTCTCCCACACATGGGGGCCATTGATTGCAAGTAAGATTTCTTATTTTGCACACCAAAAAAATTAACTATCTAACAAACTCATTAAAGACCGTATTGCAAAATTAAGTACACCCCGAAGAAAGTCTTAGGAGCAAAGTTAAAGTTTAGACTACTACAAAATTCTAATATATGAATAATTAAAGTTACCTGTGGCTGAATTCTTCTTAAACAGGTGTCCGGCAGACTATGAATTAACAACCCCTTATAGTTAACTAAGACAACCCCTTCCCATTTTGTGCTATCAGTAATGGCACCACATGAAAGAGAAATGTCACAAATCCTTAGAAATTAATTTCTGTACTCAAGAAAGGTGAGGGCTACAAGAAAATCAGAAAAGCTCTTCTCATCAGTCAGTACTGGAGCAAAAGTGATACAAAACATGTAACAAAGATGGAACTGCAACATCTCTCAGAGACGTCAAGGTGACCATGGAAGTTAATACCTAAACAGGTGGGTCTTCTGGGGAGAAGGAGGAAAAAATCCACATGGAAGGTCACTGATCAAGAAGTAGAAAGGCAAACCGGAGTTGTTTCCCGTGAGACAATCCTGCATACATTGCAGAGGAACGGCAGTATGGGGTCCTCCTGAACGCATACACAAAAAAGCCACCTACATTGTGTCAGGGCCAATGCTAAAAAATATCAAGACTACTGGGACTCTATTTCTCTGAAGGGATGAGACCAAAGGAAAGGTTCTTGGAACTGATGGCTTAAAAACTGTGTGACGACACAAAGGTGAGGAGCACAAAGAAATATGCTTGTTGCCTACGGGATATATGTTGATGGCAGTGTCTTTATGTGGGTACATGAGCTGCTGGTGTCATGGGCTACATGTCTTGAATGGGATCATGAATTCACAGATGTTCTGCTCTATTGTGATAGAGAAGATACCCCATCACTCCGTGCCCTTGGTAGACGAGCACTTTTCCAACATGACAATGATCCAAAACACACATCTGTCGCATTTCCGAAGAAGAACAGGGTGAAAGTGACTCAGTGGTCAAGTGTCTCCTGATCTGACCCCAACCGGACACCTATGGGGGATTCTGAAGAGACAAGTGGTCATCAGTCTCCATCCACCATCCCGGCTGTAATGGAGGTCGTTCTTCAATTGTGGAAAAAGATAGATGTTGTAATATGTAGCCAACTTGTTCACTCCAGACCTGGAAGACTTGTTGCTTTTAAAATCCAGGAGGTCACACAAAATACTAGTTTTTAAGTGGGGTGTACTCACTTTTACATCAGTAAAATGGACGATTTTGTAATGAAAGTTCTATTCTTAAACTTAATTTCATGTCATAGGTTAAAAAAAAATGTTCTATGGAACGGACAGGTCAAAACTTTGGAACATGTTCTTGTATTATGTAAGATATTAATTAAAAACGATCTTTTTAAAGGGGATGTACTCACTTATGCTGAGCACTGTAGATAGCTTCATAGAGCCGTGATATGGAGATCAATCTATTGCACCTACTTTATAGTTAAATATACACTGCTCAAAAAAATAAAGGGAACACTCAAATAACACATCCTAGATCTGAATGAATGAAATATTCTCATTGAATACTTTATTCTGTACAAAGCTGAATGTGCTGACAACAAAATCACACAACAATCATCAATGGAAATCAGATTTATTAACCAATGGAGGCCTGGATTTGGAGTCACGCACAAAATTAAAGTCCTTAAAACAAGTCAAAATGAGGCTCAGTATTATGTGTGGCCTCCATGGGCCGTATGACCTCCCTACACCCTGGGCATGCTCCTGATGAGGTTGCGGATGTTCTCCTGAGGGATCTCCTCCCAGACCTGGAATAAAGAATCCGCCAACTCCTGGACAGTCTGTGGCGCAACATGATAATGGTGGATGGAGCGAGACATGAGGTCCCAGATGCAAAGGAGGGTGAAATGGGCGCACCACAATGTGCAAAGTAAATAGGGTGCTCACCATGCCTGGTGTAGACTATGTTGCGGGGAAGAGGATGCTAGTACAGACAGAGTAAACAGTTGTTGATGAGACAGCACCCTTGTATACTAGTTATTATTGACAACCCTAGCTGGCCCATTGTTATTTTTCATGTTCATACATGACCGTCGGGGTCATTGTTTACATTACTGTTACCTACCATTTCTGTCGGCTTTAACATTTGATGCACTATAAACAAATTTATGTCTCATGCTGTCAGTGACCATGGAGCGCCCCATGGTTTTAAATGGTTTTTATCTCCCCCTGCATTGTACATAAATAAAGTTTTTTTCTTATAACTCTACATATTGATTCCCTGTTTGGTGTTGCTCCCTTATGTGCCACGTGTTCTCTTCCCCGCAATGATGTCCCAGATGTGCTCAGTCGGATTCAGGTCTGGAGAACAGGCGGGCCAGTCCATAGCTTCAATGCCTTCATCTTGCAGGAACTGCTGACACACTCCAGCCACATGAGGTCCAGGCATTGTCCTGCATTAGGAGGAACCCAGGGCCAACCGCACCAGAATATGGTCTCACACGGGGTCTGAGGATCTCATCTCAGTACATAAAGGTAGTCAGGCTACCTTGATGAGCACATGGAGGGCTGCCCAAAGAAATGCCACCCCACTCCATTACTGACCCACTGCCAAACTGGTCATGCTGAAGGATGTTGCAGGCAGCAGATCGCTGTCCACGGCGTCTCCAGACGTTGTCACGTCTGTCACATGTCCTCACTGTGAACCTGCTCTCATCTGTGAAGAGCACAGGGCACCAGTGGTGAATTTGTCAATCCTGGTGTTTTTGGGGCAAATGCCAAGCCTCCTGCACAGTGTTGGGCTGTGAGCACAACCCCCATCTGTGGATGTCAGGCCCTCATACCGTCCTCATGAAGTCTGTTTCTAACTGCGTGTGCAGACACATGCACGTTTGTGTCCTGCTGGAGGTCATTTTGCAGGGCTCTGGCAGTGTCCTCCTGTTCCTCCTTGCACAAAGGTGGAGGTAGCGGTCCTGCTATTGGGCTGTTGTCCTCCTACGGCCCCCTTCATGTCTCCTGGTGTACTGGCCTGTCTCCTGGTAGCGCCTCCAGCCTCTGGACACTACGCTGGCATACACAGTAAACCACCTTACCACAGCTCACACTGATGTGCCATCCTGGATGAGCTGCACTACCTTGTGTGGGTTGTAGAGTCCGTCTCTTGGTACCACGAGTGTGAAAGCACAGCCAACATTAAAAAGTGACCAAAACATCATCCAGACAGCATTGGTGCTGAGATGTGGTCTGTGGTCCTCACCTTCAGAGCCGCTCCTTTATTGAGTGTCTTGATAATTGACATTAATTTCCATCTGTTAATTATTCCATTTGCACAACAGCATGTGAAATGGATTGTTAATCAGTGTGGCCTCCTAAGTGGACGGCTTGATTTCACAGAGGTTTGATTTACCTGGAGTTATGTTCTGTTGGTTGTGTTCTCTTTATTTTTTTGAGCATTGTGTATATATGTCCTGACCTAGATAAACTAGATGGATCCATGGAAGTGATATTTGTAGAACCATCAATATGAGACACGAGACATCTTATTGACCCCATCGATGAGGATGATGAGGGTTCTTCTGTAATGGGTGTACTAGTATTAATGGCAGTGCTCTGTAATCAGTGCAATATATCTTCTTCATCTTCCTCTTCTCCTTCTTCATTATTTTCTTCTTTGCTTTTAGTTGCCGCCAGGAAACTTCTCGCAGGTGAACAGCGGTGAGTCTGCCAAGTTGACCGGTCAGCTCTCGGAGGGGAACCCCACCATGGCAGATCTGCTGAACGACATCCCCTTCATCCTGGCCCCCCATGTGCAGGAGGTGCAGAACATCTGCCAGGAGCTCCCGGAGCCCGTCCCCGTGTACAGTCTAGATGACACATTTGCCAGATTTCATTATGATTTCACCCTGGAGAACTCTGTTCTGTGTGGACTCTGAGTCCCGGCTGTGACTCTTCTCACCTGTCCTGGCATTTTACATGTGTGATCGTGTTATCGGTTTTCATAACGACTTTGTTGCTGCTATCAGAGGAGACTGACAGCCCACTGACAGCCTCCATCCTCCTGTCAGCTGCCCATCCTGCATCCTTTTCATTTGCTAAGAAGCAACTGTTACACTAATATGATGGATGTCGTCTTTTTCATTATAGGACTTTAGAAGAACAGTTATGAAAATATATTTATCTTATGTAAATTTTAAGATTGATATACTAAAGGCTTGGATCATGTTAGCAATTGGGAGGCGTTAAGCCTGAAACACAAATTATACTCCAGAGCTGCACTCACTATTCTGCTGGTGAATCACTGTGTACATACATTACATTACTGATCCTGAGTTACCTCCTGTATTATACTCCAGAGCTGCACTCTCTATTCTGCTGGTGCAGTCACTGTGTGCATACATTACATTACTGATCCTGAGTGACCTCCTGTATTATACTCCAGAGCTGCACTCACTATTCTGCTGGTGCAGTCACTGTGTACATACATTACATTACTGATCCTGAGTTACCTCCTGTATTATACTCCAGAGCTGCACTCACTATTCTGCTGGTGCAGTCACTGTGTACGTACATTACATTACTGATCCTGAGTTACCTCCGGTATTATACTCCAGAGCTGCACTCTCTATTCTGCTGGTGCAGTCACTGTGTGCATACATTACATTACTGATCCTGAGTGACCTCCTGTATTATACTCCAGAGCTGCACTCACTATTCTGCTGGTGCAGTCACTGTGTACATACATTACATTACTGATCCTGAGTTACCTCCTGTATTATACTCCAGAGCTGCACTCACTATTCTGCTGGTGCAGTCACTGTGTACGTACATTACATTACTGATCCTGAGTTACCTCCGGTATTATACTCCAGAGCTGCACTCACTATTCTGCTGGTGCAGTCACTGTGTACATACATTACATTACTGATCCTGAGTTACCTCCTGTAGTATACTCCAGAGCTGCACTCACTATTCTGCTGGTGAAATCACTGTGTACATACATTACATTACTGACCCTGAGTTACCTCCTGTATTATACTCCAGAGCTACACTCACTATTCTGCTGGTGCAGTCACTGTGTACATACATTACATTACTGATCCTGAGTCACCTCCTGTATTATACTCCAGAGCTGCACTCACTATTCTGCTGGTGAAATCACTGTGTACATACAATATATTACTATATTTATTCTTTACTCATTTTGCACTACAGTCTGTATTACAGACTATCACTAACATCATTATTTGCAGGCCTCCAAGCTGAAGTCACTGTATTCCCTGCTGGCAGCATCATACTTGTATTGGTGAAGCGTTTTCTTTATAGGAGACACTGTACAAGGATTACATGTAGGTAAAACTAAATACCCGGTAGAGTTATGAGTGCAGCTCTGGAGTATATACTACAAGCCTTACCTCAGGACCTGTCAGTGTATGAAATTGTTTATAATTACTATATAAATTGCTGTTCAGTTCTGATAACAACTGTACAGCTATTTACATAGAACCACTATTTAAAGGGATTGTTCACTTTTACTAAAGAGATAGAGATACTATATATTAACTAGAGCAATGATTACTGATTGCAGATGGTGCTACTTGTAACCATAAAGTAACTTCCGTAAAGTGAATCTGTCAGCAGGTTTTTGCTGCCTTATCTGAGAGCAGCATGTTGTAGGCATCAAGACTACATCTTACAATGTATCACGTAGATTACTGGCTGCACACAACCAAAGAATTTCGTTTTAAAGACACATGAGAGCTGCCCCGCCCCCACCAGACACTTTAGAAATTGTGCCTTGATAGTGAGGTGTCAATCACAGCAGGGGGTGTGTTGGACTACCGTGCACGTGACAAGTAGTCCTGTAATGGTAATCACCAGGTGATAAAGCCTTTAGTTTATATAAACAATAGAACACACACTGATAAGCGAGACACAGTTGATTATTGTTTTTTAACCCTTACAGCATGATATCCTCTGCTTATATAGCAAAAACCTGCTGACAGATTTACTTAAATAAAAAAGGAGTGGTGCAGAGCTCCAGCTGGGGGTCCCTACCTAATCACCTGAGAAGATCTTAGAAGAAAACAATCCTTTTTATTTATTCTCTCTGTCCCTTTTTAACTTTTTATAGTTGTTTTAGGTTTTTTTTGTGTCTTTGCTTTCATCTGTCCCTAGGTGATGGATGTGATTACAATATCACCCATCCCTATAGTCATTTCATGTGCCTTGCTCTCACAATTTTCACTACGGACTATGTTCATGCTGTATAAATTTTACTATTATCATTTTTATTACCGTACTGGTGTTTTGCATTAGAAGGATCTTTTTTTGTTGTTTAAATCAGTGGAGATTTTTAGGGGTGGACTCGACTCCAGCAATCACTCATCGTTAAAGGGATTGTCCTCTACTAGGACAACTCCTTCTGATTCAACGTTTTCCCCCATAAAAATGAAAGACCCTATACTCACATCGTGTGCCGTCGCCTTTCTAGCACTGTCAATAGTCATAGTTCGGGGCATTGTGACGTCATTCAAACCCCAGGTACAATCACGGCCGGCTTCCTTCCCGCCTTTGGACCAATGAGCTACCAACATGAACGCAGCGCCATTTCCTGTTGATTGGTCGTTTGGACCACAGGAGGGGAGACAGAAGCTGGTTGTCATTGGGGGCTCAAGTGACGTCAAAATGCCTCGAACAGCGCTGGAACGGCGGCAACACAGGAGGTGAGTATAGGGTCTATTATTTTAATGGGGGTAAACAAGTCAGTTTAGAAGGGTTGTCCTAGTAGGGGACAATCCCTTTAAGTTCTCCAAGAATCCTGTGTCCTCAGTTTTCATGCAAACTCATGTGTTTCTATGTTTACAGACTACAAATCCACCAGCTAATTATTCATTCATACCATAGGACATCTT
Organism: Allobates femoralis; assembly: GCA_033576535.1. Classification (NCBI taxonomy): domain Eukaryota; kingdom Metazoa; phylum Chordata; class Amphibia; order Anura; family Aromobatidae; genus Allobates; species Allobates femoralis. The sequence continues at coordinate 557,102,019 of JARQOC010000005.1, forward strand.
TCATGTGGATTTGGTATCGCCCTAATCCTTCCTGATCCATGGCCATTTTAAAACTTGGCAGCAATCAGGCAGGCAAATGTCCATTTGATGTCACAGTCCGCCTGCCTGTAGTCAATCACTACCATTAATAATACATCTGTATACATTATGCTCCTGAGCTCCCCCTAGTGGTGGCTGCAAGGAAGCAGAATTTACCATTTGAAGGGGTTTGTGCCATAACAGGTCCAACTTTTTAAGCGGAAAAAGGAGTCTCTCGACCTAATAAATGAGTCTCTCAAATGCTTTTCTTTGTCTTCTTTGTGATATGCCAACGACCAGTGTTTTTTCTACATTGCCCAAAGTACATGAAGATCAAAGGAAATGCTCTGAGGAAGCTAATACTTCATCTGTACCAATATAAAATAGGAAGGGGGAACAAGAGGCGCAATAGTGCCCTATCACTCAGACACTAAGAGATGAGAGGTATATTGTCAAAACCACTCACCTATTCCAGTTGTGATGACCCACAACTGGCTTGAAGGCATATAATCAATACCGGCTGCTGCAGGACCTCCACCAACCACTTGCACGTGGGAAGACTCTCAGGAAGCTGGGAAAAGGTGTGTGACAGTCCGCGCCACCGGGTACCAAAGAAATCACCTGGGATGCAGGAAGTTATTTCAAGCTTTGTCTTTATTCTCCAACATGTTTCAGCGCTCCTCAGGGAGGAAGGCGCCAGGTGGAGCGCTGAAACATGTTGGAGAATAAAGACAAAGCTTGAAATAACTTCCTGCATCCCAGGTGATTTCTTTGGTACCCGGTGGCGCGGACTGTCACACACCTTTTCCCAGCTTCCTGAGAATACTTCATCTGTGTCTCTTCAAGTGTCACGGTTCCTGCTTTTGAACAAAAAATATGCAAACATCCCTGTGTGTCAGTCCTTATCTCGTACAGTAAGTTAACAATTTGTACCATCTATCAGTGCACTGGACTGCGAGGATGAAGGCACAGAAAGAACAATGCATCCTAATAATGGAAAACCCTCAATACATCAAGTCCTTGAATCGACAACTGTCTACAGTCAAGATTTAGTCCCGGTTACCTCTGTTCCTGGAATAACTGGGGGACAATCACTTTGGAGCACACCTAGCCGTTATCCGAAAGCTTTGCCTCACTCCTTAAGAGCAATTTGGTCTAGTTGTGCAGAGATTTAGCCCCAAGATCTATATGGGACTGGTGCCCTGTTGATGATGGTACCGCAACGGGGTCTAAACTGAGCCCCGTGCTACGGTAGGACCAATAGCCTTGATATGTTATAGAATTCACCAGGATATTAAACTTTTTAAACTGCAGCCTCGGAAATGACCAAATATGCTTTTATCATATTTGTATGTTATGATTATGTACAATCATGACCAAAAGTGTTGGCACCCTTGAAATGTTTCCAGAAAACAAAGTATTTCTCTCCGAAATGTATTGTATATTTTAAATTTAAATAAAGAACTGTAAAATGGGGCGTGCAATATTATTCAGCCCCTTGAGTTAATACTTTGTAGTGCCACCTTTTGCCGTGATTACAGCTGCATGCCTCTATCAGTTTTGCACATCGAGAGACTGAAATTCTTGCCCATTCTTCCTTGCAGAACAGCTGGAGCTCAGTGAGGTTGGATTGAGGCGTTTGTGAACAGCAGTTTTCAGCTTTTTCCACAGATTCTTGATTGGATTCAGGTCTGGATGTGACTTGGCCATTCTATCACCTGGATACATTTACTTTTGAACCATTCCATTGTAGATTTTGCTTTATGTTTGGGATCATTGTCTTGTGGGAACATAAATCTCCGTCCCAGTCTCAGGTCTTTTGCTGACTCCAGCAGGTTTTCTTCCAGAATGGTCCTGTATTTGGCTCCGTCCATCTTCCCATCAATTTTAACCATCTTCCCTGTCCCTGCTGAAGAAAAGCAGGCCCAAACCATGATGCTGCCACCACCATGTGTGACAGTGGGGATGGTGTTTAGAGGGTGATGAGCTGTGTTGCTCTTATGCCAAACATATCGTTTTGCATTGTGGCCAAAAAGTTTGATTTTGGTTTCATCTGACCAGAGCCCCTTATTCCACATGTTTGGTGTCTCCCAGGTGGCTTGTGGCAAACTTCAAACCAGACTTTTTATGGATATCTTTGAGAAATGGCTTCTTCTTGCCACTCTTCCATAAAGGCCAGATTTGTGCAGTGTACAACTGATTGTTGTTTTATGGACAGACTCTCCCACCTCAGCTGTAGATCTCTGCAGTTCATCCAGAGTGATTATGGGCTGGGTCTTGGTAGATGTTCAGTGGTCTGATACGCCTTCCATTTCAATAAGATCGCTTGCACAGTGCTGCTTGACATGATTTAAAACTTGGGAATCTTTTTGTATCCAAATCCGGCTTTGAACTTCGCCATAACAGTATCTCGGACATGCCTGGTGTGTTCTTTGGTCTTCATGATGCTCTCTGCACTTGAAACAGAGCCCTGAGCCTATCACAGAGCAGGTGCATTTATACAGAGACTTGATTACACACAGGTGGATTCAGTTTATCATTACCAGTCATTTATTACAACATTGGATCATTCAGAGATCCTCACTGAACTTCTGGAGTGAGTTTGCTGCACTCAAAGTAAAGGGGCCGAAATATATTGCACGCCCCACTTTACAGGTTTTTATTTGTTAAAAAAGTTTAAAATATCCAATAAATTTGGTTCCACTTCACGATTGTGTCCCACTTGTTGTTGATTCTTTACAAAAAAAATAGAATTTATATCTTTATGTTTGAAGCCTGAAATGTGGCAAAAGGTTAAAAAGTTCAAGGGGCCAAATACTTTCACAACACACTGTATATACCAATATACTTACTGCTGAATGGTATAAAAATGTGACAAATAACTAGTTTCATGCCTCTTTAAAACATTTTGTAGGACACATCTGGAAAATGGGTACCGCCATGGGGTCCAACCTCTATCCCATACTGAATATGTTACACACTATGTTCAAATTTAGAATTTATCTCAGAAATAACTATTCCTGCAGATGTTAATATGTGGATTTTCACTTAACATCAAATCAGTCACATATGGATCTAGGGGTCTACACTTCCACTGCAGTATATACATTTTAGTGATCTATAAGATAAGATAATCCAAAAAAATGGGCACAATAATGATGATCTGCTGAATTACAATAGAAGTCTTAATCTGGAAGGAATACTCCAGAAAAAAAATATTTTTAAATAAAGTTAGCAAAATATATCAGATGAAAAAAAATTAAAAATTGCAAATCAATTAACATGTATTTTTTTTTAATCAGATAATTTTTATTTGCATTTTGAATATTCAAACATTCAAAAAGTATACAAATACACATTCTTCCCCTTTTTGTTTTGAAAAACACCTTCCCCCCACCCCTTACCCTCACCCACCCCCCTAGACTACAAACAAGTATACAAAGCATTAATAACATAAGAAAAAACAAAAGGCATTAAATCACATTCCACATGCCCTCCAAAATAGCAATAAACATGTAATATATAAAATAATGTATGAAAAAATAAATATTTATATATATTATTTATTATTATAGCGCCATTTATTCCATGGCGTTTTACATGTGAAAAGGGGCATACATAGACAAGTACAATATTCATGAACAATATAAGGCACAGACAGGTACAGGAGGAGAGAGAACCCTGCCCACAAGGGCTCGCAGTCTACATGGGATGGGTGAGAATACAGTAGAGCAGGAGAGAGGACCCTGCCCGTAAGGGCTCACAGCCTACAAGGGATGGGTGCGGATACAGTAGGTGAGGAGAGAGGACCCTGCTCACGAGGGATCAGTCTACAAGGGATGGGAGAAGATGCAGTAGGTGAGCAGAGAGGACCCTGCCCATGAGCGCTCACAGGCTACAAGGGATGGGAGAAGATACAGTAGGTGAGGAGAGAGGACCCTGCCCACGAGGGCTCACAGTCTACAAGGGATGGGTGAGGATACAGTAGGTGAGGATGGAGCTGGTACTACATTGGTATAGTGGACTGAGGATCACTGCAGGTTATAGGTTTGTTGGAAGAGGTGGGTCTTCAGGTTCTTTTTGAAGGTTTCCATAGTTGGCGAGAGTCTAACGTGTTGGGGTAGAGAGTCTTAAGGTACCGTCACACAGAGATATCTCTGGAGATATTGCTTGCAACTCACTGGTTGCAGTGAAATCATGGACACATTGTTACATTTGTACACGGCAACAATATGGAACAATATGTCCATGATTTCACTGCAACCAGGGAGTTGCAAGTAATATCTCCAGAGATATCTCTGTGTGTGACGGTACCTTTAGAGTATGGGGGAAGCACGGGAGAAATCTTTATGCGGTTGTGGGAAGAAGAGATAAGAGGGAAGTAGAGTACAAGATCTTGAAAGGATCGCAGGTTGCGTGAGGGCAGGTATCGGGAGACCATGTCACAGATGTATGGAGGAGACAGGTTGTGGATGGCTTTGTAGGTCATAGTTAGGGTTTTGAATCGAGTCCTCTGACAAATAGGGAGCCAGTAAGGCCCTTGGCAGAGAGGAGAGGCTGGGAATAGCGGGGCACAGGTGGATTAGTTGGGCAGCAGAGTTTATGATAGATTGAAGGGGTGCTAGAGGGGAGGCCAGAGAGTAGGAAGTTGCAATAATCGAGGCAGGAGATGATGAGGGCATGCACGAGTGTTCTTGCAGTATCTTGGTCAAGGAATGTATGGATCCGGGAAAAACTCTAACTGTTGCCCTTATTCATTCTCGTCTGGATTACTGCAATTCTCTACTAATCGTTCTCCCTTCTCTTCTCTCTAATCCATCCTCAATGCAGCAGCCAGGATCGTATTCCTCTTCAACCGCTTCACCTATGCCTCTATCCTGTGCCAGTCACTGCACTGGTTGCCAACCCGCTATAGAGTTACAATATAAAATTATCACTCTCACCACAAAAAGCCCTCCACAACTCTGCTCTACATCACCTCTCTCATCTCTGTCTATGCCCTAGATGTGCGCTCCGCCAAGTGACCGAAGACTGACATCAGCTACAATCCGAACCTCCCACTCCGTTTCCAAGACTTCTCACGAGCTGCACCAATTCTCTGGAACGGATTACCAAGAACAATTAATTTAATTCCCAATACCACTAGTTTTAAGTGAGCCTTAAAAACACATCTCTTTAGACCGGCCTATCATGTCACCCTCACTTGTCTAACTATTCCTATCTTCCCTTTTCTTAATCTGGCCTCTTGTGTCATCTGTCTGCACCTGCAGACTGTCTGTCCTCCATGCATAATATAGCGCTTTATCCGTACTTGTACAGATCCCGACTGATCATGCATTGTTACGTGAATCCCCTAATTATTATATGATGGCTGGACATATATGACATCATTTCTTACTGTTACCTTTTGTGCCTCCCCTATTTCCTCTAGATTGTAGCTTGTGAGCAGGATCCTCACTTTCTGATGGTATTTTAATTTTTGTTACTCTGTATTGTCTCATATTGTCTGTACATGTCCCTTCCGAATTGTAAAGTGCGCGTAATATGTTGGCGCTATATAAATAAATTTTATTATTATTATTATTTTTGAGTTGGAGTCGGCAGGAGGTGGCAAGGGCTTGGATGGTGGCTTGAAGGAGAGGGCGGAGTCAATATGTATCAGATATATGGTATGTTATATATATTGTGAAGTAGCGCACGCCCAGGGCACCGAGGACTCACTTGACAGCAGTATTGACACAACCGTGTTTTTAAGATAACACAAGTTCAGCAGATTATTTTTAACGTCATAAACCGCTTATAATGCACACTTCACATATAGAACAGAACATTAGTCACAGTTCGTACATCAATACAGTCATACATAAACCATCATATACATAAAGGGCGGTTACGGCCGCCTGGCCTTATCTACACTTTGTACACCATACATGGCAGTGTTTACATCAGAACAACCAGATTACATGAAAAAACAGTACTTACATCTAGTCACATCAACGGAACCTTTCCAGGACAGTTCCAATGGCATTATTCGCATTATTTACAGAGTTCATTATACACAGAACCCACCATAGTTACAGGGATCATTATACACTGAACCCACCATAGTTACAGGGATCATTATACACAGAAACCAATCAATACACAACCCCATGAGACATTTACAGACCCACAGGGATCCGGGACACCGCCGGCACACCCCTGTTCACACAGTCCTGCACAGTCTCTGCTCTACAGCCAAGCCTCCTTCCTTGGACAGGCCAAGTCCATTCTAACAGGCTGTGTTAAACACAACCACTACACAAGTCTTGCTGCTCTATACTTTCCCCGAGCACTTTCTGGGGCATACATACCTGCCTATACATGTGACATCGGTCAGATCCAGGCCCAGACCAGGCGTAGCTTCCTGAGCTCCCGGTCAAGCCAGGTGTCCCAAAGGACTCCTCACCACGTGTTTTACCAGGTCACCAGCCACTTCCAAGTCTGCCATACCAGGTAGACCTTCTAGGACAGTGGCTGCACCAAACACGCCAGAGCGAGCCCCTCCAGGTTTCGCCATCTTCCCAACTTCACGGGCTTCCAAACCCTTTGCATCTGGCCTCAAGGCTCCGCTCACCAAAGAAACTGGATGTGCTCTGACATCACAGCAGCAGGCAGACTATATCCCACCTGACACATCCATACCTGGGTAGCTGTGATCCAATCAACCACACACTCAGACCTAACTGCACTTAACCCTGTGTGCACCAGTCCAAACCAATCCCACCTGGATTACAACAGGCCTATGAGAAGTATACCGGCCACAGGCTATCGTGCCAGTCATATGGGGATGAACAAGTTTGACAATATGTTGATATTGAACATAAATGGATCATGACTAAATTGTATAAAACACTAAGGGGGAAAAAATAACAAATAATAAATTTACACATGTACAAAAAGAAATTATAATAATTTTTATTTATTATTTATTCTTTCGCCATTTATTCATTCCATGGCGCTATAAAAATAATAAATACAAATTATTATAATGATTGTTTTTATTATATAGTAACTCAATTCGAAATCAATCAATATTTAACCCCTTAAGAGGCAAAGCGTCTAACTTGTAAAATTCAGTATATTTTTGGTTAACTGGATCTCTTCCATGTATGGAATAATATCCCAAATATTTAGAATAAAAATGATGAAAATTAAGAATTAGGTGATGTGCACACATAGCATTTTTTGTGAGTGTTTTTAATGCGTTTTTATTATTTTTTAACATTTTTTATATTATGTTAGCGCATAAAAAAGCGCATTAAATTGCACAAAAAAAAAAGCAGCATTTTTCCTGCTTAGTATGCCAATGACTGATAGGAACATACGTTTTAACATTTAACCCCTTCTCACAATTGCCCCTATTAATACCATATCCAGTATTATTCTATTTCTGATCTTGTGTGATGCATTTGTACATGAATACAGTTACATTTACCGTTATCTGCTCACGTCTATGTTCTGCACCTGCACTGATGTTATTTCCAAAAATTTGCAATTTTTTTAATTTCCCTTTTTTATTCTCCTTTGTGGCTTTAATGATGTGAATGACAATAAAGAAGAAGGTTAACGGGTCAGAGAACAGCGCGGCTGCAGATGTTGATAGATGAGAATATAAAGGAAATCGTCCCAGTAACTGATCTGCAAAATTGATATACACATCTGCTCGGCTGATACAGGCGTGTCTATGCTTCCTGCTCAAAGTCACAATTACATCCACTAGAAAAGTAACGGCGACATCCTATAGGGTAAATTCACTTTTTTTTGGACAGTAAACAGCATGCATATAGTATAGTTGACTGCTATCCTTTCTAGCCATGATGACCACTTGAGACAGCCTGAGACCTGATAAAGGTCCCATAGACTTTTTTTATGCACAGGCACAATAGACTTAAACAAACATTTGGATACAAATCTTCAATCAAAAAGCCAAGTACACGGTATTCTCCACATGAACGCGGAGACACGTGGTTGCTTCACACGGAGGGTTGTTGGACCACCTTTTTCTACATCTGTGAGACAATTGTGGCATAAATGTCTATGATGGCAAAAACACCTTAAAGATAAAACACATGCAAAATTACCAGAGGATGAGTAGATATTTCAAAAATAAAAATATGAAATGACAATATAAAGGAATGAGAATGATCCAATTAAATAATAAGAATAACCCCATGAAATGAAGACAAGGATCATTTAATGGAATGAGAAACTGAAGCAATAGTAATATCATGTGAAATAACGAAAATCACCCTCGATTAGGAAAGGCGATGATCCTAAGGAATAATAACCATACAAAGAGATAAGAACAACCCAGAATAATTCCTGCAGTACAGACAATTACCCTTAAAATCAGAGAAGGTCTATATTATTATTTACTGCCTTCAGCTTGATCTCGAGGCGTGGCGACTTGATGGATGAACGCTCTCTAAGAAGATCAATCTTGTGCAAGCCTAGACAATTCCAGCAGGGTCTTCTTTAAGCCTAGATAGGTCCACCATGGTCTTTTCCAAGCCTAGATAGGTCCACCAGGGTTTTCTCCAAGCCTAGATAGGTCCACCATGGTCTTTTCCAAGCCTAGATAGGTCCACCAGGGTCTTCTCCAAGCCTAGACAGTTCCACCAGGGTCTTCTTCAAGGCTAGATAGGTCCACCACGATCTTTTCCAAGCCTAGATAGGGCCATCAGGGTCTCTTCCAAGCCTAGATAGGTATAGTCTTCTCCAAGCCTAGATAGGTCCACCAGGTCTTCTCCAAGCCTAGATAGGTCCACCAGGGTCTTCTCCAAGCCTAGATAGGTCCACCAGGGTTTACTCCAAGCCTAGATAGGTCCACAAGAGTTTTCTCCGCCATTATCTTGACAGTATCAAGCCAATGGGTTGCTGGTCTTCCTCTTCACCTTGTTCCTTCTATCCTTCTGATCACGATGTCCTTCTCCAGTGATTGCTCTCTCTGATGTGTAGACAGTCGTAGCTTGGTGATCTTTCCTTCCAGTGACATGTCCGGCTTGATTTGTTCCAGGATTGATGTGTTTGTTCTTCTTGCCATCCATGTTATTGATAACATCCTTTTCCCACTCCACATTTAAAAGGTGTTGATTCTTCTTCTGTCCTTTATCGTCCAGGTCTCACATACTTATGTTACTACAAAAAAGACCAGACTATGTACGAGCCGTGTCTTCATCACCAGTGAATGTTCCTTGATGTGAAGACCTTGTCCAGTGACTTCATTGTTGATTTGTCCATAGCTTTTCTCTTATTGACTTCCGGATTCGTCACTTCATCTTGAGCGATCATTGATCCGAGTAGGGTGAAATTCTTTGCAACTTCTAGCTCTTCGCCGTCCATCTCACATGTGTCCCGGTTGTACCTGGCAGTAGTCAGTATCTTTGTCTTCTTGGTGTTGAGTAGCAGTCCCATGTTGGAGCTTTCCATCTTGGCGCTCCATATTAAAACCTTCATTCCCTCTACACTTGTTGCTATCAATGTTATTTCAGCTGCGTATCTTAGATTGTTGATGATTTTTCCACCAATTTTGATTCTTCCAGGCTTACTGAAAATAACTTCTGCAGATACATTGAAGAGTAATGGTGACCGGACACCGCCTTGTCTGACACCTCGCTCTACTTTGAACCATGCCGTGTCACCATGTGCCATTTGGACCGTTGCTTAATGTAATGATAACATAAGGAAATGAGGATGTTCTATGAAATAAAGAGAATGACCGTATAAAGAAATGAAAATAATCATATAAAATAATAAGAAATACCATATAAAGCAATGAGAATGACCATGTGAAATCAAGAAAAAGACTATATCAAAGGAAGAGAGTAACCTAGGGGGGTAATTATAACTACAATAGGTGCAAGGGTTGCAATCGCACCTGAGCCCTGGAGCCTAGGGGGCCCCAAAAGTCTCTTTGGGCTATAGAGAAAGATTATTGCTAATAAAGATTTGTAATAATTGGGGGCCCCGTTGGAGCTTTCGAATCAGACCCATGAGCTTCAAGTTGCACCACTGGGAATGACCACATGAAAAACTGAGATTTATACTAAAAATGGAAGAAAATATTGCTATGAAATAATGGAAATGACAATAAAATCAAGAAAAATACCTAATGAAATAATAAGTATGACTATACATACAACTGAATGAGAATGAGCTGAAAAATAATGAGAATAACCATATATATGATAGAGAATGATTCTATTAAGTAATAAGATTTGACCATATTAAGAATAAGAATGATCTTATGAAATAATAATAAGATTATAATATGAATGACCATATAAAACCATGTGAATTCATTGTCATGGGTGTCTCCATCCTTGGGAGACCTTTGATGAGTTTGGGACCTAAGGGTCACATTACCATGAGAGAGTCTGGTTCTTAAATGAATATTCTTTCTGTTAGTGCTGCAGGCGTTAAGGACTCTTTTCTTTCTGGTAGTTCTTTGTTAGTCCTATCTCAGGTGCAGAAATTTGTGATCACTCCCCTCCATTTTAAATAGTCACATGTTCCATCATGTGTTTCCAGTTATGGAATCTATTTCTATGATGACCTAGAGGAAGGAGCAGGTTTCTTGTAGTTGCTGGAGTTGTAACACCTGTAGCCCTGTTGCTTTGCTGTAATTGAGAATGTCTTCATACATTACAGGGCCATTGGGAGATGATCCTTTGACAGAATCAGAGCAGCTTTGATCCACTGTCCCCACAGCCTCCCCTCTCACCTATACTGCCCTCTCCTTCCTTCAACTGCTTCCCCCCCATAACTGGAGACCAGCTCTCCTCCCTCCTGTCAAAATCACACCTCACCACCAGCGCCCACGACCTGCTCCCATCCCACATCATTCCCAACCTCTCCTCCGTTATCATCCCAGCCCTGACTCATCTTTTCAACCTATCACTCACCACAGGCACCTTCCCCTCAGCCTTGATCACACCCATCCTCAAAAACCCTCCCTTGACCCCACAGCTGTCTCCAACTACCGTCCTATATCTCTCCTCCCCTTCACCTCTAAACTACTTGAACAGCATGTCCACTCTGAGCTGTCCTCTCACCTCTCCTCCTGCTCCCTCTTAACCGCCTGCAATCGGCTTCCAACCCCTCCACTCCACTGAAACAGCACTGACCAAAGTCACCAATGACCTACTGACTGCTAAAAGCAAGCGCCACTACTCTGTCCTCCTCCTCCTTGACCTGTCCGCCGCCTTTGACACTGTTGACCACTCCCTTCTACTTCAGATCCTGGAATCTCTTGGCATCACCCACTTGCCTTCTCTTGGATCTCCTCATACTTAACGGACCGGACCTTCAGCGTCACCCACTCCCACACATCCTCCTCTGCCTACCTCTATCTGTCGGGGTCCCCCAGGGCTTTGTGCTAGGACCGTTACTCTTGTCAATCTACACTCTCGGCCTAGGGCAACTCATTGAGTCCCATGGCCTCCAGTACCAACTCTACGCTGACGACACCCAAATCTACCTGTCTGGACCTGACATCGCCTCCCTACTATCCAAAATTCTGCAATGCCTGTCCGCCATCTCTTCCTTCTTCTCTGCTCGCTTCCTTAAGCTGAACATGGACAAAACCAAATTCATCGTCTTCCCCCCAAGATGCTCCCCCTTCACTACCTGACCTATCCATCGTCGTCAACGACTGTTCTCTCTCCCAGTCCCCCATGCCAAATGCCTCGGGGTTATCCTTGATTCTTCCCTCTCCTTCAAGCCCCACATCCAGACCCTCACCACCTCCTGCCGACTCCAGCTCAAAAACATCTCTCGGATCCGCACTCTCCTTGACCACGACACCGCTAAAACCCTTATTCACGCTCGCATCATCTCCCGCCTCGATTACTGCAACCTCCTGCTCATCGGTCTCCCCGCTACCTCCCTTTCACCTCTACAATCTATCCTGAACTTCGCTGCCTGCCTAATCCATCTGTCTCCCCGCTACTCCCCTGTCTCCCCCCTCTGCCAAGCCCTTCACTGGCTCCCTGCTTCCCAGAGATCCCGGTTTAAAACACTAACCATGACATACAAAGCCATCCACAACCTGTCCCCTCCATACATCTCTGACATGGTCTCCCAATACCTACCCTCACGCAACCTGCATCCTCCCAAGAACTCCTCCTCTACTCCCCCCTCATCTCCTCTTCGCACAACCGCAGACAGCAGGACTTCCCAGTGCATCACCCATACTCTGGAATTCGCTGCCCCTCCACATCAGGCATTCCCTACCCTGTGAACCTTCAAAAGAGACCTGAAAACCCACCTCTTCCGCCAAGCCTACAACCTGCAATGAGACCCAGTTCACCGCACCGCCTCACGACCGACACCTCCCCTCCTACTGTATCCCCACCCGCCCCTCATAGACTGTGAGCCCTTGCGGACAGGATCTTCTCCCCTATTGTATCTGTACGTTAGAATTGTCCACAGCCATTGTTACTTGTATTGTTACTATGTTACTTTTCCTAGTCTGCCCTCTTAATATGTAAAGCGCCATGGAATATTATGGCGCTATATAAATAAATAATAATAATAATAATCCTTCCTTTGAAGGGAATCTGTCATTAGGTTTTTGCTGCCTCATCTGAGAGGTAAGAAACCCTGTATCTAACAATTTATTACACACATTACTGGCTGCAGCCTTCCTGATACAATCAAAGCATTTAGTTTTAGGCATGTAGCAGAGCTGGGAGAGCTGCGCAGGCCCACACCAGACTCTCAATAGAGATGATCTATTCACGCATGACAAACTGGTCCTGTAATGGTAATCACCAGGTAATAAAGGCTTTAGTTTGTGTAAACAATAGCACAGAACCTGATAAGAGAGGCACGGTTGACTCTTGTTTTTTAACCCTCACAGCTAGGGATGAGCGAGTCCTAAATTACTCGGAATCGCTAGACCCGCACGAGTCCGAGCCCAGGACTCGCTACTCGTTGCGAGTCTAGCGAGTCCAATGTTAATGAATAGGGAACCGAGTAATAACGAATAATGCTATTTCCAAATCGCTGATGTGTCTCTGAAAGTGTGCGAGTCCAAACTCGCAGGTTTTTCTCTTATTTGGAGCCGAGCTGCAGGCAGGACACCGTACAGCAACGCACTGGCACAGGAAAAAATTGTTTAGTACGCAGAACCAGGCACTGTTAGGGCTCCTTCACATTTGCGTATGGTAACGCAGCGTATGCTGCGTTCCCATACGCATCCAAACGCATGCGCACTGCGTTCCTATGTTTAACATAGGAACGCATAGTGCCTGCGTTTGGCAGCGTTTGCTGCGTTCGGGTGCGGATGCGGACGATATCTGCTCTCTTCAGGGTCCAGCGTCCGCACCCGGGACGCAGCATGTTGCATTTTTTGGGCGCTCGGGGACCTTGGAAGATCAGCAAGCGTCCCCAAGCGCACAAAACCTGCATTGTCTTCAATGGGTCCGCAGTGTTCTGCGCTTGACAGCGCAGGAGAACGCTGCGGACCCATTGAAAAATCTCCCGGTGGCCGCCGGTGATGTCACAGGAGCTCACCGACGGCCACCGGGAGATCAGCTCAGCCTCTGCTTCTTCTCTTCTTCTTCCCTTCTTCTTGTCTTCTTCCCCGCCGGCGGTAATCTCCTAGCGATGTCGGCGGGGAGAACAGCTGATTTGACAGCTGTTTGAATCTTCCCGCGCCGACATCTCCTCTCGGTGTCGGCGCGGGAAGATTCAAACAGCTGTCAAATCAGCTGTTCTCCCCGCCGACAGTCCCGGAGCTTACCGGCGGCCGGGGGGCGGAGATCTCCGGCGCTGATCTCCGCCCCGGCCCGCCCCGGACAAAGCCGATTGGCTGGCCGGGCTCCCTAGTGATGTGTCCGCAGGCGGACATTATCCGCTGCGGACACATCAAAAGACCATGCTTTTGACAGCGTTTGTGTCTGCATGCCATCAGCATGCAGACACAAACGCAAATGTGAAGGTAGCCTTAGGCTGCGGTGCTGGCTGCGTGCAAGTTTACAAGTACCGTGCGAGCTGCAGGCAGGACACCGTACAGCAACGCACTGGCACAGGAAAAAATTGTTTAGTACGCAGAACCAGGCACTGTTAGGCTGCGGTGCTGGCTGCGTGCAAGTTTACAAGTACCGTGCGAGCTGCAGGCAGGACACCGTACAGCAACGCACTGGCACAGGAAATTTTTTGTGGAAAAATGGCACCAAAATTATTTGGTAGACTAGTGCCAAAAATAAGAAAAAGCTTAGGATTACAGCTCTGCGGAAAGCTGGGTGAACTAAGCTCTGAGGATGGTGCTGGATTCACTGTAAGGCTGCTCCTATCTCCCTTCCTTACAGTCCTGTACAGCAATCCTCCGTCCTGTTAGTTCTGAAAAGAACTTTTGGGTTATATGTGACTCCTACACTGCCTAACTGTCCCTAGATCTGCTCCAAGTCTCCCTGCACTAGGTCAGCTCTTCTCAGGAATGTGCCCAAAATGGCGGGGGCAAGCCTTATATACTGCCTTGCCTGTCATAGATGACATAGGCATCACGATGGACAGCAGCCAATCATAGTCCTGACACAACCAAAGCTGCTATGGCATTACTGACTATGATTGGCTAAGATGCTTGTCCTTCTTCACAAGTTTTCTGACCTAACACGCAATGCTGACTAGTAACATAAAAGATTCTGGATTCGCGAGTCCCGAATAGAGAATACAGGACTCGGAATCGCAGACTCGCTAGGATTCGGACTCGTAGACTCGCTCAGACTCGCTGCTGTTTGGGGAGATTCAAGCTATATAGCGATGTGATAGAGCGAGTCTAGCGAGTGAGATAAAGTAAACTCTGACAAAACTAAGATTGCCATTGACTTGCATTGGACTCGTTACTGAGCGAGTATTCGCTAAAAGACTCGCCGATTACCGAGTCCAGCGAGTCCCTTAAGAATCGCCGAGTAACGAGTCCTAGCGAGTAGACTCGCTCATCCCTACTCACAGCATGTTGTCCTCAAAAACCTGCTGACTGATTCCCCCAAGGTGTATATGGTTAAACAGGTATTTTGGCTCTACAAAAGCTTTCAGCCTTCTTTTTTTGGACCGGATGTCCAGTTCGGCACCATAACCTGGCCCAAAGAGCCAGCAGGGGCTATGCATTTCCATGAAGCCTGAGCTACTCTGTGACTAAGCGATAAGTTATTTGGCTGTCATTTATCTACTTTCTCTTAGAGGAAGGAGAAGAAGGATGCAACAGGAAGACAAACACCCAAAATAGTTGTGTTATTCCTCCTGGAAAGAAACATTCCAGTCCCAATTAAAGATATATCATATCCCCCGGTTCTGGATGACTCCCAGCTTGTGCTCATTGTGTTTTCCCAGACTGTGGTGCGCGGTATCTTATCTCCGCATTCATAGTTATGTAAGTGCCATTGAGACGCTCCGGTCGGGACCGTTCCGCCCAACACAGGGACTGTATTGACTTTGCACACTTTGCATTCCATGGAGTGGATACTTGTTAGTTTTGCCAAAGCAACCTCTCAGCTTATCACCTAAAATAGCTGGAACATTAGTCATGAGAGTTTGCCGGTTTCTACACAAAGACAGATGGTATCGCACCGGCATGAAAACTGTAAACATTTGCTGTTGCCGATTCGTTTTGACATATCCAGCGTGTACAAACAAGCCTCGATGTAAGGACATTGGCGGAACTGATTCCATTCTGTATAGACAGGAATGCTCTTGTAAGAAAATGAGACCTACAGGAAGGCAACGTCTCTTTCATCATAACCCTAGCAAAGAGTTACGTCTTCATCGGCCAATGAAATGTCAGATTTCATCAATCCTGGCAGTTACCTTCAATTGCAACTCTAATTGAGACCAATATGAAAAAAACTACATACAGTCATGGCCGAAAGTTTTGAGAATGATACAAATATTAATTTTTACAAAGTCTACTGCTTCAGTTTTTCTAATGGCAATTTGCATATACTCCAGAATGTCATAAAGAGTGATCAGCTTAACAGCAATTACTTGCAAAGTCAATATTTGCCTAGAAAATGAACTTTAACCCCCCAAAACACATTTCAACATCATTGCAGTCCTGCCTTAAAAGGAGCAGCTAACATCGTTTTAGTGATTGTTCCATTAACACAGGTGTGGGTGTTGATGAGGACAGGGCTGGCGATCAATCAGTCATGATTAAGTAAGAATGACACCACTGGACACTTTAAAAGGAGGCTGGTGCTTGGTATCATTGTTTCTCTTCAGTTAACCATGGTTATCTCTAAAGAAACAGGTGCAGCCATCATTGCACTGCACAAAAATGACCTAACAGGGAAGAGTATCACAGCTACAAAGATTGCACCTCAGTCAACAATCTATCGCATCATCAAGAACTTCAAGGAGAGAGCTTCCATTGTTGTCAAAAAGGCTCCAAGGCGCCCAAGAAAGACCAGCAAGCGCCAGGACCGTATCTTAAAACTGTTTCAGTTGCAGGATCGGACTACCAGCAGTGGCGAGCTTGCTCAGGAATGGCAGCAGGCTGGTGTGAGTGCTTCTGCACGCACTGTGAGGCGGAGGCTCTTTGAGCAAGGCCTGGTTTCAAGGAGGGCAGCAAAGAAGCCACTTCTCTCCAGAAAAAACATCAGGGACCGACTGATATTCTGCAAAAGGTACAGGGAGTGGACTGCTGAGGACTGGGGGAAAGGTACAGGGAGTGGACTGCTGAGGACTGGGGTAAAGGTACAGGGAGTGGGCTGCTGAGGACTGGGGTAAAGGTACAGGGAGTGGACTGCTGAGGACTGGGGGAAAGGTACAGGGAGTGGACTGCTGAGGACTGGGGGAAAGGTACAGGGAGTGGACTGCTGAGGACTGGGGGAAAGGTACAGGGAGTGGACTGCTGAGGACTGGGGGAAAGGTACAGGGAGTGGACTGCTGAGGACTGGGGGAAAGGTACAGGGAGTGGACTGCTGAGGACTGGGGGAAAGGTACAGGGAGTGGACTGCTGAGGAATGGGGTAAAGGTACAGGGAGTGGACTGCTGAGGACTGGGGGAAAGGTACAGGGAGTGGACTGCTGAGGACTGGGGTAAAGGTACAGGGAGTGGACTGCTGAGGACTGGTGGAAAGGTACAGGGGGTGGACTGCTGAGGACTGGGGGAAAGGTACAGGGAGTGGACTGCTGAGGACTGGGGGAAAGGTACAGGGAGTGGACTGCTGAGGACTGGGGGAAAGGTACAGGGAGTGGACTGCTGAGGACTGGGGGAAAGGTACAGGGAGTGGACTGCTGAGGACTGGGGGAAAGATACAGGGAGTGGACTGCTGAGGACTGGGGGAAAGGTACAGGGAGTGGACTGCTGAGGACTGGGGGAAAGTCATTTTCTCTGATGAATCCCCTTTTCGATTGTTTGGGACATCTGGAAAACAGCTTATTCGGAGAAGAAGAGGTGAGCGCTACCACCAGTCTTGTCTCATGCCAACTGTAAAGCATCCTGAAACCATTCATGTGTGCGGTTGCTTCTCAGCCAAGGGAATCGGCTCACTCACAGTCTTGCCTAAAAACACAGCCATGAATAAAGAATGGTACCAGAATGTCCTCCAAGAGCAACTTCTCCCAACCGTCCAAGAGCAGTTTGGCGCCCAACAATGCCTTTTCCAGCATGATGGAGCACCTTGCCATAAAGCAAAGGTGATAACTAAATGGCTCAGGGAACAAAACATAGAGATTTTGGGTCCATGGCCTGGAAACTCCCCAGATCTTAATCCCATTGAGAACTTGTGGTCAATCATCAAGAGACGGGTGGACAAACAAAAACCAACAAATTCTGCCAAAATGCAAACATTGATTATGCAAGAATGGAAGAATGGAGAATGGAAGAATGGAGAATGGAAGAATGGAAGAATGGAAGAATGGACGGCTATCAGTCAGGATTTGGTCCAGAAGATGATTGAGAGCAGCCAGGGAGAATTGCAGAGTCCTGAAGAAGAAGGGGCAACACTGCAAATATTGACTTGCTGCATTAACTCATTCTAACTGTCAATATAACCATTTGGTATCATAATATGATTGCAATTATATTTCTGTATGTGATAGAAACATCAGACAAACACAAATAAAAATCAGAGGGCAGCAGATCATGGGAAAATATGATTTTGGTGTCATTCTCAAAACTTTTGGCATGACTGTACATACAGTCATGGCCGAAAGTGTTGGCGCCCTTTATATTGTGCTAGAAAATGAAGCATTTCTCCGAGAAAAATATACTGCAAATTGCACGTTTTGTTATACACAGGTTCATCTCCTTTGTGTGTATTGGAACAACACAAAAAAAAAGAAAACAAGTCAAATTGGATACAAAACCCCAAACATTACTAGGACAAAACCATTGTCCCCCTCAAGTTAATATTTGGTTTCCCCCTCTGGAATAAATCCCTGCAGTCAGTCTCCTCTATATCCTCCACAATCTTCTTCTTCTCTCTGGAGTTTCTCCTCTTCTTTATAATCTGCTCCCGGTCTCTCATCTTCTCCCAATTTTCAGATCTCTCCACAGGGGATCAATGGGATTTAGATCCCGACTCATTGCTGACACTTCAGATCTCTCCAGCACTTTGTTTCCTCCATTTCTGAGGCTTCTTGATGTTTGGGGTCATTGTCCTGCTGGAGACCCCTGACCTAGGACGCCCCCAGCTTTCTGACACTGGGCTCTACATTGTCACCCAAAATCCTTTGGTATCTCTAGATTTTATGATGTTTTGCACAAAGTCGAGGCCCTCAAGGCCAGAGGCAGCAAAACAACCCAAAACATCTCTGACCTCCCCCAAATGTGGCTGTAGGTCCTGTGCTCTTTTCTCTGACCTCCCCGATATGTGACTATAGGTCCTGTGCTCTTTTCTCTGACCTCCTCCATATGTGACTGTAGGTCCTGTGCTCTATTCTCTGACCTCCCCATATGTGACTGTAGGTCCTGTGCTCTTTTCTCTCACCTCCCCCATATGTGACTGTAGGTCCTGTGCTCTTTTCTCTGACCTCCCCCATATGTGACTGTAGGTCCTGTGCTCTTTTCTCTGACCTCCCCCATATGTGACTGTAGGTCCTGTGCTCTTTTCTCTGACCTCCCCCATATGTGACTGTAAGTCCTGTGCTCTTTTCTCTGACCTCCCCATATGTGACTGTAGGTCCTGTGCTCTTTTCTCTGACCTCCCCATATGTGACTGTAAGTCCTGTGCTCTTTTCTCTGACCTCCCCCATATGTGACTGTAGATTCTGTGCTCTTTTCTCTGATGTCCCCATATGTGACTGTAGGTCCTGTGCTCTTTTCTCTGACCTCCACCATATGTGACTGTAGGTCCTGTGCTCTTTTCTCTCACCTCCCCCATATGTGACTGTAGGTCCTGTGCTCTTTTCTCTGTCCTCCCCCATATGTGACTGTAGGTCCTGTGCTCTTTTCTCTGCCCTCCCCCATATGTGACTGTAGGTCCTGTGCTTTTTTCTCTGACCTCCACTATATGTGACTGTAGGTCCTGTGCTCTTTTCTGTGACCTCCCCCCTACGTGACTGTAGGTCCTGTGCTCTTTTCACTGACCTCCATTATATGTGACTGTAGGTCCTGTGCTCTTTTCTCTGATCTCCTCCATATGTGACTGTAGGTCCTGTGCTCTTTTCTCTGACCTCCCCCATATGTGACTGTAGGCCCTGTGCTCTTTTCTCTGACCTCCTCCATATGTGACTGTAGGTCCTGGGTTCTTTTCTTTGTAGGCCTTGTTTTCAGTAAACAATAGAATGATATGCTTTACCAACAACTCCATCTTCTCTCATCTGACCACAAGACACTTCCTCAGAAGGATTTTGGTTACTCACATACATTATGTCTCTGTGTCAGCAGTGGGTTCTCCTGGGACTCCTCCTCAGCGTTTAATTTCAGTCACAAGTGGACAGATAGTTTCCGCTGACACTGATGCTCCCTGAGCCTGCAGGATAGCTTGGATTTCTTAGGAGCTTGATTGGGGCTTATACACTATCCAGACTATCTTGTGTTGCAACCATTCATCAATTTTGCTCTGTCACCCACATCCAGGGAGATTAGCTACAGTGTCATGAGTTGTAAATGTCTTAATTATGTTGACAAAGCAACATAAAGATCTCTGGAGATTGACTTGTAATCTTAAGATTGTTGATATTTTCCAACAATTTTGGTTCTCCAGTCCTCAGAAAGTTCTCTTCTCCTCTTTCTGTTCTCCATGATTAGTGTGACGCACATGGACACATAATGCAAAGATTGAGTCAACTTCTCCCCTTTTTATCTGGTTTCAGGTGTGATTTTCATATTGCCCACACTTGTTAATTGCCACAGGTGAGTGTGAACGAGCATCGCATGCATGAAACAAATCAGTTTACCCACAATTTTGGTAAGGTGCCAACAATTTTGTCCGGCCCATTTTTGGGACTTTGGGAAAAAATTATGTCCAATTTCTCTTTTCTTCCTCTACTTTTTTGTGTTGTTCCAATACACACAAACGAAATCAACATGTGTAATGGCAATAATTTTCTAGGCAAAACACTTCATTTTCAGGATCAATTTAAAGTTTGCCAACACTTTCGGCCATGACTGTATATCAAATACAATTTTTATTTTTATTGTTACTTTTATTTGTCACAGAAGGCACAGACTCCTTATAGTTACTAAAATACTGTTCCTACTGTATAAGAATACAGTGTTGGCCAAAAGTATTGACACCCCTGCAATTCTGTCAGATAATACTTAGTTTCTTCCTGAAAATGATTGCAATCACAAATTCTTTGGTATTATTATCTTCATTTAATTTGTCTTCAATGAAAAAACACAAAAGAGAATGAAGCAAAAAGCAAAACATTGATCATTTCACACAAAACTCCAAAAATGGGCCAGACAAAAGTATTGGCACCCTCAGCCTAATACTTGGTTGCACAACCTTTAGCCAAAATAACTGCGATCAACCGCTTCTGGTAACCATCAATGAGTTTCTTACAATGCTCTGCTGGAATTTTAGACCATTCTTTTTTGGCAAACTGCTCCAGGTCCCTGATATTTGAAGGGTGCCTTCTCCAAACTGCCATTTTTAGATCTCTCCACAGGTGATCTATGGGATTCAGGTCTGGACTCATTGCTGCCACCTTAGAAGTCTCCAGTGCTTTCTCTCAAACCATTTTCTAGTGCTTTTTGAAGTGTGTTTTGGGTCATTGTCCTGCTGGTCAAGTCATTGTCAAGTCCTCAGACAGTTCTTTGGTCTTCTTTCTTTTCTCCATGCTCAATGTGGTGCACACAAGGACACTGGACAGAGGTTGAGTCAACTTTAATCCATGTCAACTGGCTGCAAGTGTGATTTAGTTATTGCCAACCCCCGTTAGGTGCCACAGGTAAGTTACAGGTGCTGTTAATTACACAAATTAGAGAAGCATCACATGATTTTTCTAACAGTGCCAATACTTTTGTCCACCCCCTTTTTATGTTTGGTGTGGAATTAGATCCAATTTGGCTTTAGAACAATTCTTTTTGTGTTTTTTTCATTGAAGACAAATTAAATGAAGATAATAATACCAAAGAATTTGTGATTGCAATCATTTTCAGGAAGAAACTGAGTATTATCTGACAGAATTGCAGGGGTGTCAATACTTTTGGCCAACACTGTATAACTACTATAATACTGCTCCTGTATACAATAATATACAGCAGGTGAAATAATTATTGAACTTGTCACCAATTTTCTAAGTAAATATATTTCTATGGGTGCTATTGACATGAATTTCTGACTAGATGTCAGTAACAACCCATCCAATCCAAACAGGCATAGAAAGCTAACCATAGATGGCCATAAATTACATGTAATAATGAGAAATGATGCAGGGAAAAAGTGTTGAACACATTACTGAAATGTATTTAATAGTTAATTTAAAAGCCTTTGTTGGTGATGAAGCTCCAGACGCCTCCTGTATGGAGACACTACTCCATGCATTGCTCAGGTGGATTTTGGTCCATTCTTCCACACAAACACTCTTCACATCCTGGAGGTCCCGTGGATCCTTCTATGATCTCTGAGCTTTAGTTCCTTCCAGACATTTTCTACTGGATTCAGCTCCGGTGATCGGCTCAGACATTCTAGCTTGTGTGTTTGGGATCATTGTCTTGTGTAATGTCCGCCCTTGTTTCATCATCATCATCCTGGAAGATGGCAGCAGATTTTTAAGTCTCGAATGTACCGAATGTCTCGGTACATTTGTCCATTCATCCTTCCTTCAATTATATGAAGTTTGCCAGTGTCATATGCCGGAAAACAGCCCCAAACCATGATGTTCACACTTCCAAACTTTACTATTGTTGGTGTTTTTGGGGTGATATGAGGTGTCTTTTGGCCTCCAAACATGGTGTATATTATGGCATCCAAGTAGTTCAGTTTTAGTCTCATCTGTCTAGACCAGGGGTCTCAAACTCGGCTGGGTTGGTGGGCCGCACATAGAAAAACATTTATAGCGGGGGGCCGCATCCCTTGTAGGGAATTTTTTGCTCAATGTAGTAAAGTACAAATCCTGGTCCCCTTCTTGTAGTAATGTCATTTTCTATTGATGTCCCCATCCTGATCCCCTTTTCTACTGATGTTCCCCATCGTGATCCCTTTTTCTAGTGATGTCCCCCATTTTGATCCCTTTTTCTAGTGATGACCCCCATCCTGATCCCTTTTTGTAGTGATGCCCCCATCCTGATCCCCTTTTCTAGTGATGTCCCCCATCCTGATCCCCTTTTGTAGTGATGTCCCCATCCTGATCCCCTTTTGTAGTGATGTCCCCATCCTGATCCCCTTTTGTAGTGATGTCGCCATCCTGATCCCCTTTTGTAGTGATGTCGCCATCCTGATCCCCTTTTCTAGTAATGTTCCCCATCCTTATCCCTTTTCTAGTGATGTCCCCCATCCTGATTCCATTTTTGTGATGTCCCCCATCCTGATCCCTTTTTGTAGTTATGTCCCCCATCCTGATCCTCTTTTGTAGTGTTGTCCCCCATCCTGATCCCCTTTTGTAGTGATGTCCCCAATCCAGATCCCCTTTAGTAGTGATGTCCCCCATCCCGATCCCCCTTAGTAGTGATGTCCTCCATCCCCGTCCCCTTTTGTAGTGAGGTCCCGCATCCTGGTCCCCTTTTGTACTGATGTCTCCCATCCTAATCTACTTTTATAGTGATGCCCCCATCCTGTTTTACCTTCTTTTTACACACTCACATACCTACTCATTCACACTCATACAAACCCCCCCACACACACATACTCTCTCACACTCACACACACATCCTCATATACACACTCACACACACACTGAAACTCACACACACTTTCTTATACACATATCCTCACTCACATACTCACACCCTCACACTCACACACATTCACACTTTTCTCACTTTAATGATGTTTCGCTCCAGTGCAGGGGGCCGCTGCGGTCCCCGCTGTGCTGACTTCCGGCCTCCGCTGTGCTATGACTTTTTCCAGCTGCCACTCAGACAAGCTCTGTTGCTCAGCAAGGTCAATGCAATCTGCCAGCCAGAGGATGCATGTGACATCATATTCTGCCATCAGCTGTGGACCTCTCATTGGCTGGCAGCTTGCATTAATCTTGCTGAGTGGCAGATCTTGTTAGTGCCGCGGATGGAAGTCATCACACAGTGGGGACTGCAGCGGCCCCCTGCACTGGGGAGATGCATCATTAAGTTGTCCAAGGTGCCGCGGGCCGCATAGTGAAGCCCCAGGGGCCGCATGCGGCCCTCGGGCCGCGTGTTTGAGACCCCTGGTCTAGACTATATTCTCCCAGTATTTCACCGACTTGTCTAAATGTTAAACAAACTTTAAACATGCTTGAACATGTTTTTTGTTCAGCAATGGAGGCTTGTGTGGTGAGTGTGCATACAGGAGCATGCATACAGGAGGGTACATAAAGGAGGGTGCATACAGGAGGGTGCATACAGGAGCGTGCATATAGGAGCATGCATACAGGAGCGTGCATACAGGAGCGTGCATACAGGAGCGTGCATACAGGCCATGGAGAGGGAGTGCATTACTTATTGTTTTCTCTGAAGAAATTGTACCTGCTGAGTCCAGGTCTTTCTGTAGTTCTCCACAGGTGATTCTTGACTATTGGAAAAATCTTCTGATAATTCTTTTCACTCCTCTGTCTGACAACGGGGAGCACCTGGTCGTGGCCGGTTTATGGTGAAATTATGCTCTTTTCATTTCCAGATTATGGCTCCAGCAGTGCTCACTGGAACCTTCAGTAGTTTAGAAATTCTGTAACATACGCAATCAAAATGTTTTGCAACAATAAGGTTGTGAAGGTCTTGAGACAGCTCACTGGTTTTACCCATCATGAGATGTTTCATGTGTGTCACTTTGGTTAATAAACTGATTTTTATAGGTCATCAGTTGAACCAGCTGATATTTTCCACTTTAAATGGAAAAATTGCTTTCTGATTACTGATAGTTTTCAGCTGGTGTCATGAATTTTACATCTATCTTTTCTCGTGTGTTTAATACCTTTCTCCTGTATCATTTCCCATTATTATACACTAGCTGGGTGCCCGATGCACAATGCATCGGGATTCTAGCAGAGCGAGTCTCTGACTCGCAATGGCCGCTTCGCGGCCAATGCTTCGCGCTGCTAAGGCGACTCGCCATGCCCGCTGCGCGGGCATAGCGAGTCGCCTTAGAACTGCTCGCAATGGCCGCTGCGCGGCCAATGCTTCGTTCGTATCCACATGACCACGCTGACTCGCATTGCGAGTGGACTCAGAAGGGGCAAAAAACCCATTCGTGATTATATAATAGATAACTTAACTTATGGATGCCTATGATTTGATTTCTTTGCTTGCGTGGACTATTGGGTGGGTTCTTACCGACATCTGGTGAGAACTTTATGTCAATACTTAGAAAATAGGTGATGGGTTCAATACTTATTTCATCCCTCTGTAACTACTATAATATTGCCCCTTATGCACAAGAATATAACTAGTACTGCTCTAATGTACAAGAATATTATTACTAAAATACTGCCAATATGCATAAGAATATAACTGCTATGATACTGCCCCCTATGTACAAGAATATAACTACTATAATACTGCCCTATGTACAAGAATATAACTACTATAATACTGCCCCTATGTACAAGAATATTACTACTATAATACTGCCCCTATGTACAAGAATATAACTACTATAATACTGCCCCTATGTACAAGAATATAACTGCTATGATACTGCCCCCTATGTACAAGAATATAACTGCTATGATACTGCCCCCTATGTACAAGAATATAACTACTATAATACTGCCCCTATGTACAAGAATATTACTACTATAATACTGCCTCTATGTACAAGAATATAACTACTATAATACTGCTCCTATGTACAAGAATATAACTACTATAATACTGCTCCTATATACAAGAATAAACTACTATAATACTGCCCCTATGTACAGAATATATAACTACTATAATACTGCCCTATATACAAGAATATAACTACTATAATACTGCCCCTATGTACAAGAATATAACTACTATAATACTGCCCTATGTACAAGAATATAACTACTATAATATGCCCTATAGTACAAGAATATAACTACTATAATACTGCACTATGTACAAGAAATAATATATAAACTCATACAATATAATATATACTGCCCTATGTACAGGAATATAACTACTATAATACTGTCCTATATTACAAGAATATAACTACTATAATACTGCTATTACAAGAATATAACTACTATAATACTGCCCTATGTACAGAATGTAATTATAATGCTTAACAGATATAATCTTATACTGCCCTATGTACAAGAATATAACTACTATAATACTGCCCTATATACAAGAATATAACTACTATAATACTGCCCTATGTACAAGATATATACTACTATAATACTGCCCTATATACAAGAATATAACTACTATAATACTGCCCCTATATACAAGAATATAACTACTTAATACTCCTATGTTCAAGAATATAACTACTAAATATGTCTATATACAAGATATAACTACTATAATACTGCCCTATGTACAAGAATATAATACTATAATACTGCCCTATATACAAGAATATAACTACTATAATACTGCCCTTATATACAGAATATAACTACTATAATACTGCCCCTATATACAAGAATATAACTACTATAATACTGCCCCTATGTACAAGAATATAACTACTATAATACTGCCCTATGTTCAAGAATATAACTACTATAATACTGCCTATATACAAGAATATAACTACTATAATACTGCCCCCTATGTACAAGAATATAACTACTATAATACTGCCCCTATGTACAAGGAATATAAACTATAATATGCCTATACAAGAATTACTACTATAATACTGCCCCTATGTACAAGAATATAACTACTATAATACTGCCCCTATGTACAAGAATATAACTACTATAATACTGCTCCTATATACAAGAATATAACTACTATAATACTGCCCTATATACAAGAATATAACTACTATAATACTGCCCCTATGTACAAGAATATAATACTATAATACTGCTAATCAGATATACTAATAATACTGCCCCTATGTACAAGAATATAACTACTATAATACTGCTTATACAAGAATATAACTACTATAATACTGCCCTATGTACAAGAATATAACTACTATAATACTGCCCTATGTACAAGAATATAACTACTATAATACTGCCCTATGTACAAGAATATAACTACTATAATACTGCCCTATTACAAGAATATAACTACTATAATACTGCCCTATAGTACAAGAATATAACTACTATAATACTGCCCCTATGTACAAGATATATAACTACTATAATACTGCCCCTATGTACAAGAATATAACTACTATAATACTGCCCTATGTACAAGAATATAACTACTATAATACTGCCTATATACAAGAATATAACTACTATAATACTGCCCCTATGTACAAGATATACTACTATAATACTGCTATATACAAGAATATAACTACTATAATACTGCCCCTATGTACAAGAATATAACTCTATAATACTGCCCCTTTTCAAGAATATAATACTATAATACTGCTATATACAAGAATATAACTACTATAATACTGCCCCTATTACAAGAATATAACTACTATAATACTGCCCTATATACAGAAAATTATAATCTATCTATCTATAATACTGCCTATATACAAGAATATAACTACTATAATACTGCCCTATATACAAGAATATTAAACTACTATAATACTGCCCTTATGTACAAGAATATAACTACTATAATACTGCCCTATATACAAGAATATAACTACTATAATACTGCCTATATACAAGAATTATAACTACTATAATACTGCCCCCTATGTACAAGAATATAACTACTATAATACTGCCCTATGTACAGAATATAACTACTATAATACTGCCTATGTACAAGAATATAACTACTATAATACTGCCCCTATTACAAGAATATAACTACTATAATACTGCCCCTATGTACAAGATATAACTACTATAATACTGCTCCTATTACAAGAATATAACTACTATAATACTGCCCCTATATACAAGAATATATACTACTATAATACTGCCCTATGTCAAGAATATATACTACTATATATACTGCTATATACAAGAATATAATACTATTAATACTGCCCCTATGTCAAGAATATAACTACTATAATACTGCTATATACAAGAATATAACTACTATAATACTGCCCCTATAAAGAATATAACTACTATAATACTGCCCCTATATACAAGAATATAACTACTATAATACTGCCCCTATGTACAAGAATATAACTACTATAATACTGCCCCTATGTTCAAGAATATAACTACTATAATACTGCTATATACAAGAATATAACTACTATAATACTGCCCCTATGTACAAGAATATAACTACTATAATATGCCCCTATGTACAGGAATATAACTACTATAATACTGTCCCTATGTACAAGAATATAACTACTATAATACTGCCCCTATATACAAGAATATAACTACTATAATACTGCCCCTATGTACAAGAATATATCTACTATAATACTGCTCCTATATACAAGAATATAACTACTATAATACTGCCCCTATATACAAGAATATAACTACTATAATACTGCTCCTATGTACAGGAATATAACTACTATAATAGTAGTCTAATCCCTTTCGGAAATGGATTGAGCCTTATAATTCTTCTGCCACAAGCTGTAACATAGAAAGTTGCACGATTTATAGGAAGACCCCCTTAATTATAATGATAATGATGCCACTGAGAGATATGGTAGATACTTTTTGTTCTAGATATTTCCATTTCGGGTTATTTTTAGTCTTTTTTTTGTTTCTGACGTGTTTCAAGCCTCTTCTATAAAAAGAAAAGCCATCTTGCTGCTTTCTGATTTTACACTTGAAGAGGCAGCTCTTCCCCTGGGACAAGGTTCTGTTAATGGTGCAGTGACTTCCATCCGTTTTAATTAAAAGTTAATCTGTCACTGCGCACTGTACACATTGTAATCTTCCCTCAGTGTCAAGAAAAACCCAGAAATAAATTTATATGGGGGCGACGAAGAGCGGTAAACATGGTGATGAATCCACGGAAAGCTTCTCATTGAAAAAAGAGTAAATATTGGTAATTAAAGGGCTATTACCCTACACTACACTATTGTGTAGTACAGGTGTGGCACCCCAGGGTTCGGTTGCCACAGATACACCTGGGACAGAGAAGGATCTCCACATCAAGTAAACCCACACACAACACCTTCCACTCCAGACCTGAAGGGGGAGCAGCTGAGTTCAGGTGAGGTCCCCTATAAATTCAGGCCTTGAGGCAGAGCTAGGCAGTGCAGTTCCAGGGAGGACTGTGAAGACGTCCTGTTGACGGAGCTGTGCTAAGCCTGTACCTGTGAGCAGGGGCGTAACTACAATAGGTGCAGGGGTTGCGATCGTACCTGGGCCCTGTGTGGCGCCCTGCTCACACAGGAAACCACAACAGCAGTGATGGGTTTCCACAGTGGGTACACAAGTGCAAACAACATCTTCCACCCCAACCCAGTAGGGGGAGCTCAACCTGCTGCTCTTAGGTAAGATCCCCTATAAATACTGGTGCTGGGGGTGAAGTTAGACAGAGTGTGCAGTCGCTAGGAGAATTGTGAAGACGTCCTGGTAGTTGGAGCCGCGCTAGGCCCGAGCCAGAGAAACCTGAATAGCCATCAGTCTAGCTATTGCAGGGACCTAGGAGTGGGTATAGGCGAGACGTAGGAACAACGGAGAAGTAGCAGCCTGGGGACCGAAGAGCCATCTTGGTTCACTCCAGACAGCACCCCGGACACCGGAGTCTGAGTCTGCAGAAGAGCACCCAGCCCAGCAGAGAATACCGGTTTACCGTGGAGACTTTGTCTCCCAGGCATCTGTGCAGCCACCAACAAGGGAGCAAGACACCGCAATAGAGTATATAGTGGCAGTCCAACGAGGGTTACCCAACACAGCACAGGTGATAGGAGAGCAGAGGAGGCCAGCCAAGTTCCATACAGGGCAGGAGCTTCACACAAGGGAAAAGAGATGAGGCCTTATACCCACTCACTGTGCAGATCCAGAAGTGCTACCTGAACACCCGGCAGTGTACAGTTCTTTTACCTGCAATTTCTTCAGTAAAAGGTAAAGAAACAATGTATGTGTCTATCCAGGGCGTAACTAGAACTGGCAGTGCCCCATAGCAAACTTTTGAACGGGTCCCCCTCCAAGACACGCCCCCCAATGACACGCCCCCTTCAAGACACACCCCCTTCCCGAATCGGTGTTAACATTCTGACGCCACCCAGTTTACCGTATAAACTCGTGGATAAGCCAACCCCCCTACTTTTGCCCCCAAAACCTGGGGAAACCTATTGACTCGTGTATAAGCCAAGGGTGGACCTCAGCATAGGTATACAGCCCCCAGCAGTGTGGTATACAGCAGCCTCCCCAGTGGTAGTATACAGCAGCCTCCCCAGTGGTATATACAGGCCCCAGCAGTATATACAGCAGCCCCAGTGGTATACAGCAGCTCCCCAGTGGTATATACAGCAACCTCCACAGTGGTTATACAGCAGCCCCAGTGGTATACAGCAGCCTCCCCAGTGGGTATATACAGGGCCTCAGTGGGTATATACAGGGCCCCAGTGGGTATATACAGGCTCCCAGTGGGTATATACAGGCCCCCAGTGGGTATATACAGGCCCCCAGTGGGTATATACAGGGCCCCAGTGGGTATATACAGGCCCCCAGTGGGTATATACAGGGCCCCAGTGGGTATATACAGAGCCCCAGTGGGTATATACAGGCCCCAGTGGGTATATACAGGGCCCTTGTGGGTATATACAGGCCCCAGTGGGTATATACAGGGCCCCAGTGGGTATATACAGGCCCCCCACTCCTCCCTTTCTGCTGCACACGTCACCTGTAAAGGAATACGTCATACTTACTTATCCCTGCCGGCTGCCGCTGTCGCAGCTCTGCACCGCGCTCCGGCTTCATCCGGCTTCTTCTGGTTGTGACCCGCAGGCGCAGGCAATGACGTCATTGCCTGCGCCCGCCGGTCACAACCAGGAAGAAGCCGGATGAAGCCGGAGCGCGGTGCAGAGCGGCGACAGCGGCAGCCGGCAGGGATAAGTAAGTATGACGTATTCCTTTACAGGTGACGTGTGCAGCAGAAAGGGAGGAGTGGGGGGCCTATATATACCCACTGGGGCCCTGTATATACCCACTGATCGCAGCTGACCGCAGGAGGCGCTGCAGGCTCTGAAACAAGTTAGCACTGCTAGTGTACCGGATGAAAACAAATTGTTGATTGAACAATTCACAAGCGGGCTACGGTCACCTGAGGACAATATAAACCTGCGTTGGTGGTCCCTAAGCCACCTGGATGCTGACTTCCACACTTTGAAGGACATGGCCAAAATGGGGTTACAACCAGTAGAGACTCCTGAAGCTGCTATTCGGCGGTGGTGCGGTGGCCAAGCTCAGGCTACTGTAACACCCGTCCCTGTACCTGCCGCTGACAGCAATGTACAGTCTACCAACTCTGACAGGATTGACACCTTCTGCGCAGAGGTGCGTCAGCTGGGTAAAAACCTAGCCACAGTCATGGAAGCACTACAGCTGCAGTTAGGGCCAAAGCCTAAGCCACAACCTCTGATCCAGCTTACTGACCACTGACAGTCCAGAGGACATCCCATGGATGAAGGAGGGAAGACCACGTCGCCTCGAGGGAGGACCACCGACCGCTACAGCTCTACAGGAGAACCCATCTGCCATCGCTGCGGCAAGACCGGCCATATTGCAAGATACTGTCCTTTAAACGAGCAGACCCTGGAGGCCGGGGCCGAACCTCAGGAGTAGCTCAACAGCGCCCATCAGATTGGTATGATACTTACATTGGACAAAGGCCATTCCTGTCAATCATATTAGATGGCATTTCAACACCTGCTTTACTGGACACTGGGTCACAAGTGACCACCATACCACATATCCTTTATAAGAAATTTTGGTCATGTGAGGAACTTAGGCCACTAGATATGAACCTCAATATTTATGCTTCTAATGGTGAACCACTTACTATAGTGGGGGTTAAACAAGTACCAATAAAAGTGGGGAGGGTGTTATAACAAGACCAGGGGATCATTGTGGTAGCAGAAAATCCTAATAACCGAGATCCTTACAAAATTCTTGGTACAAATGTTGTCAGCAATTGTCTGGGTGAAGTGTTGTTCTTACTCCAACAGAGCGGACACTGCCAAACCTGGGCAGAAGATGTTCTCAGAGAGAGATAAGAGCCCTCCTGCACCAGCAACAGGAAAAACTTACAGGTGGTGAAATTGGTACTGCACGGGTAGCAGACCCGCTTCCTATTGTGATACCCCCAATGAGTGAAATGATGATCTGGTGCCGAGCATCTATAGGCCTAAGAGGGCAGGACTATCAGGCGGTAGTGGAGCCAATCAAATCAGAACACAAACCTACTCTCTTGACAGCCGGAGGGGTAGTCGATGTACACAAAGGGAGAGTGCCAGTCCGCATTTTGAATTGTGGGAGTGAGGAGGTCAAACTACCCAGGTATTCCACTGTTGCTAAGCTGTACGCTGAGCATAACAATGATATACAAGCAGTGGGACCCATACCTCTCCCCAACAAGGTGGAGAATAACAACCACAAGGGACAGCTATAGGACTGGTGTCAGCAGCTCCATTTTGGTACTGATTCCACTCCTACACATAAAAAGCATGGTGTCTACCAGGTAGTCCAGGAGTATGGACAAGTATTCAGTAAGCATCCACTTGACTTTGGTAGGATCAAAGGGGTACATAATCATATACCTACAGGTACACATCCGCCAATCAAAGAGCGATACAGGCCTGTTCCACCTGCACACTATCAAAAAGCCAAAGAGATGTTACAGGACATGAAAGATGCAGGGATCATAAGAGATAGCTGTAGCCCCTGGGCAGCTCCACTAGTCCTAGTCAGAAAGAAGCATGGCAGCATGAGAATGTGTGTAGATTACAGGCAGATAAATTGCATAACACATAAAGATGCATACCCGTTACCACGCATAGAAGAATCACTAGCTGCATTCATTGAAGTCTGATAATTACTTTTCAAACCTAGATCTCACTAGTGGGTACTGGCAGGTCTCCGTTGCAGAAGAAGACTGTGAGAAGATGGCATTTACAACGCCTATAGGTCTATGTGAATTTAACAGCATGCCATTCGGACTATGCAATGCACCCAGAACGTTTCAAAGGCTAATGGAGTGTTGCCTGGGGCATAAGAACTTTGAGACTGTGCTGCTTTATCTAGATCAGGGGTCCCCAACCTTTTTTGCATCGGGGACCGGCTTCATGCAAGACCATTTTTCCGGGGCCCGGAGGGGCTTTGAACTTATGGGGCGGGCTATGAAGAAGGGGTGGGGTTTAGTTCCCTGTTTCCCTGAAAGATGCATTACATCTTATTTTCAGGGGATGTCTTATTTTTCTATCCCCCAATATGGTATCCCCATCATCCCCTTGCAGCCCACAATATCCCCATCATCCCCTTGCAGCCCGCAATACCCCTATCAACCCAATGCAGCCCACAATATCCCCTAACAGCCCTCCATGTAATATAATGCAGCCTCATAGCCCTCCATATAGTATAATGCAGCATCACAGCCCTCCACATAGTATAATGCAGCCTCACAGCCCTCCATATAGTATAATGCAGCATCACAGCCCTCCACATAGTATAATGCAGCCTCACAGCCCTCCATATAGTATAATGCAGCCTCACAGCCTTCCATATAGTATAATGCAGTATTACAGCCCTCCATAAAGTATAATACAGCCTCATATCCATTCATATAATATAATGCAGCCTCATATCCCTCCATATAATATAATGCAGCATCACAGCTCTTCATAGTTTAATGCAGCGTCATAGCCCTCCATATAGCATAAATTTTCCCCCAACACACACACACACACTGCTCTTGTATAATCCCCACACAGGCATACTGCTCCCTGTACAATCCCCCACACACACACTGACCCTGATACATCCCCACACACAACGTTGTCCCTTGTACAACCCCACACACACTGACCCTTGAATAATCCCCACACAGTCATTGCCCCTTGTATAACCCCCCACACACACACACAGTCATTGCCACACACACATTAACCTTGAATGCCCCACACTCAGCCATTGCCCTTGTATAATCCCCCCACACACACACACAGTCATTGCCCACACACACATTAACCCTTGAATACACCCACACTCAGCCATTGCCCCTTGTATAACCCCCCCACACACACACAGTCATTGCCCACACACATATTAACCCTTGAATACCCCCACACTCAGCCATTGCCCCTTGTATAATCCCTCCCCACACACACACAGTCATTGCCCACACACACATTGACCCCTGAATACGCCCCTCACTCAGTCATTGCCCACACACAGAGAGAGCGGCTCTTCAGCTAAAGCTCATCTCTGGTGCAGGCAGTACAAGGGGCTGACTCTGAGGCAGAGACGTGGCTGGAGATTTTTCATATCTCGCGCTATTTCCAAGCGCGTCACGTGATGCGCTTGGAAATAGCGCGAGATATGAGATTCCAGGCAGGTCTCAGCCTCAGCTGCTTAGTTATACGAGCGAAGCAGTCGGCCAATCAGGGCATGGCTGCTGCACTGCTTGGCCGACAGCTCCCCTCGTATAACTAAGCAGCTGAGGCAGAGACCTCAGCAGTGTAATACAGCAGGTGACGGGCGCAGTTGGCGGGGACATAACAGGGGGGCGGAGAAGCCGACAGGACGCCGCGGACCGGCACAAAGACCCCCACGGCCCGGTGCTGGGCGGCGGACCGGTGGTTGGGGACCCCTGATCTAGATGACGTCATAGTGTATTCAAAAACCTATGAAGAACACCTAACCCATCTAGAAGAGGTATTTGAAGCATTATCCAAGTATGGGATGAAGCTAAAACCATCCAAATGCCACCTGTTAAAGCCAAGAGTCCAGTACCTGGGACACATAGTCAGCTCAGAGGGAGTGGCACCGGACCCAGACAAGGTAACCGCCATCAGAGAATGTCCAGAACCAAGGACCCTTAAGGAAGTACGTCAGTTCCTGGGATTGGTGGGATACTACAGGAACTTCATCAAGGAGTACACGTAGAAAGCAGCTCCCTTATAAAACCTCCTAGTAGGGCAACCCAAGAAAGGCAAGTCCAGGAAACCTCCATTCGAGTGGGGCAGGGAACAAGAAGAGTCCTTCCAGCAGATGAAAGAGGCTCTAATGGGTGAAGACATCCTGGCTTACCCTGACTACAACCTACCATTCCTGCTGTACACAGATGCCAGCAATATGGACATATTTACATCGGACAGCCACGGATGGAAGAAAATCGCTATGTGAAAGCAGCTTAAGAAAGAAAGATCACAAAGCATTCACTGATCTCAGAAAGAAAGATGGCACAATGAGGATGTGTGTTGACTATAGGCAAATAAACCGCATAACACACAAAGATGCTTACCCGTTACGCCGCATTGAGGAATCACTTGCTGCACTGAAAGCTGCTAATTACTTTTCCACCTTAGAGTACCGTCACACATAGTGACGCTACAACGATCCGGACAGCGATACGACCTGGCCGGGAAAGCTGGAGCGTCGCTATGTGGTCGCTGGTGAGATGTCAAACAGTCACATATCACCAGCGACGCAGCAACGATACGGAATGTTTCGGAGGTCGTTGGGAATGTGTCACTCTCGGGCATAGTATTGAGATCGCTGGTCGTTGTCCCTGTCAAACACAGAGATGCAGCATTCCCAGCAGGAGCGCAACAACCAAAAAATGATCCAGAACACTTTGTAACGATCAGCGATCTCACAGCAGGGGCCTGATCACTGCTAAGTGTCAAACGTAGCGAGATCGCTGGGTACATGACAAAACCTGTAACGTGCTAGCGATCTCGCTATGTGTGATGGGGGCATTAGATCTTACCAGTGGGTATTGGCAGTTTCCATGGCAGAACGTTCGGAGAAGACCGCCGATGGGTCTGTGTGAGTTCAATAGCATGCCGTTTGGACTCTGCAATGCACCGGGCACATTCCAAAGACTGATGCCTGGAGCATCGAAACTTCGAGACCGTCCTGCTGTATCTTGATGACATCATTGTGTATTCCAAGACGTATGAAGAACATCTGGAGCATCTAGCTGAGGTATTTGAAGCATTATCGAAGTTTGGTATGAAACTGAAGCCATCAAAGTGCCACTTGCTGAAGCCAAAGGTTCAGTACCTCAGGCATGTGGTCAGTGCAGAAGGTGTGGCCCTAGACCCTGAAAAGGTCACCGCCATCAAGGATTGGTCAAGACCAACAACTGTCAGAGAGGTACGTCAGTTCTTGGGGCTGGTAGGATACTACAGGAGGTTTATAAAGGGCTTTATGAAGATGTCAGTGCCAAGATCTCCTGGTAGGCCAGACCAAGAAGAGAAAGACCTCTGGCTCTCCGTTTGAATGGGGTCAGAAAGAAGAAGACTTTTTCAAGCAGATGAAGTGGGCCCTGACCGGTGAAGAAATCCTGGCCTACCCTGACTACAATCTACCGTTCATGCTGTACACAGATGCCAGCAACGTGGGACTGGGAGCTGTGTTGTTGCAGGTGCAGAAGGGCAAAGAACGCGTGATTGGCTATGCAAGCAGGAAGCTCCGTCCAACCGAGAGGAACCCAGAAAACTACAGCTCGTTCAAGTTAGAGCTCCTGGCCTTAGTCTGGGCTGTGAAAGAATCGTTCAAGCACTACCTGGTGGCTGCGAAGTTCACTGTCTTCACAGACAACAACCCGCTTACACACCTGGACTTCGCGAAGCTAGGAGCCCTGGAGCAATGATGGATGGCTCGGTTGTCAAACTATGACTTCACCATCAAATACCAACGCTGATGCACCATCAAGAATGTCTCACTTACCAGACGCAGGAGAAGAATCGGATGAGCTAGAAGAGATAGAGTTGCCGGCTTTTCACCGCTACAGTGTATCCCAGTGTAACCAATGTGCTAAAGATAAACGCCAAGAGACCATGCTGAACCGTTACCTCACCACAGGTGGAGAGAAACGCAAGACAGCGATCCGGCTGTTTGTCTAGTTAAAGAGCTATTAACCCAACCGGATTCACGTCTTAGCACAGATGCCCCACCGGAGGCGCAGCACCTGTGGAAGGAAAAGATCAGGTTGTTCATCTACGGAGGTAGGTTGTGCATACGTTTCATCAACCCCAGAACCCACAAGACAGTATGGTAGATAGTGGTATTGAAGAAAGATGTCCCAAAGGTGCTAGAAGCGTACCACAACGGAGCAGGACACTTCGAGTGGAAGAAGCTTGAGGTACTGTTACGCAAGAGATTCTATTGGTTTGGCATGAGAACCACCATTGAAAATTGGTGCAGAAACTGTGGCCCATGCAACTTAAGGAGAAAGGATCGTGACACTCAGAGAGCTCCACTACAGCCAATCGTCACCAAACAGCCACTGGAACTTGTAGCCTTGGATCATGTGAAGCTGACAACCAGCAGGTCAGAATATACATACGCCTTCACTATGGTGGACCACTATTCCCGATTTCTGGTGGTAGTACCAGTAAAGGACTTAAAGGGATCCTGTCACCCCGAAATCACCTCTAAACCTATTAAAACCTGTCCCTAGAGCATATTAACACTGTCCCTACACTCCTTTTAGCTCCTAAATGGCATTAGTCAAAGTGAATATAAACGTTTTATAAGTACCTGATTAGTCATGATAATGAGTGACTATGCTATTCATAGTCACTCATCAAGGCAGCCCCTCTTCTTCATATCACGCCTATTCAGGCGTGCTCGTCAGTCTATGTTCAAATTCGCGCCTCCCCTCTCTCTCATAGCGTCCGGGCTTCACTGTAAGCTGTATGACGCGATTCGCGTCATTCCCGGCGCCGGATGACGTATTTGCAGCCGCGCCGCGCTGTCAGCTTCAAGTCCCGCACTGCGCATGCGCATGGGCATGCGCAGTGCGTATTTTGAAGCTGACAGCGCGGCGCGGCTGCAAATACGTCATCCGGCGCCGGGAATGACGCGAATCGCGTCATACAGCTTACAGTGAAGCCCGGACGCTATGAGAGAGAGGGGAGGCGCGCAGGGAGGCGCGAATTTGAACATAGACTGACGAGCACGCCTGAATAGGCGTGATATGAAGAAGAGGGGCTGCCTTGATGAGTGACTATGAATAGCATAGTCACTCATTATCATGACTAATCAGGTACTTATAAAACGTTTATATTCACTTTGACTAATGCCATTTAGGAGCTAAAAGGAGTGTAGGGACAGTGTTAATATGCTCTAGGGACAGGTTTTAATAGGTTTAGAGGTGATTTCGGGGTGACAGGATCCCTTTAACAGCAAGAACTGCAGCGAGAACCTTTCAAGCCTACTTCTGTAGACCACATTGATACCCAGAGCAGGTATTGACAGATCAAGGTCCTGCGTTTGAAGCTGAAGTGTCCAGTAGTTTTGCAATTTGTATGGGTGCAAGAAAATCTGAACCACACCGGACCACCCACAGACCAATGGCATGTGTGAGAAAATTAACCAGGTGGTCATAGACCTGTTGAAAACCTTGCCCTTGGAAGAATGAAACATGTGGCCAGAGAGGTTGCCTGAGTTAGTGGACATGTACAACATCCCTGTAAGTTCCACCAATTGCACGCCAGCGTACTTAATGAGAGCAAGACCTGGGAAATTACCAATTGATCTTGAGATGGGAATTGTCGTACCTGAAACCAGTTCATCTAATGCTGATTGGGACACTAAACGCCAAGAGCATTACAGAAAAGTACAAGAGTGAGTAGAGAGAAGTTTAAATCAAATTAGAGAAAAACAAGAGAAAGATTACAACAAGAATGCACCAGCTGGTCCCTTAATACCTGGAGATATAGTTCTAAAGAGGAAAAGAAGAACAAATAAACTTGATGAGCAGTGGGAAGCAGAACCCTATGCTGTATTGCCCTCTAACTCTGATAACAAGAAAGTCTGCTTAATAAGCAAAGACCAGGGAGAAACATCAACAGCAGTTTCCAGAGACCATCTTAAGAAATGTTCTGAACAGTTGAAGCCTAACTAATTCCCTATATACCACAACCTAAAGAAGAAAAGAAAGAGAGGATGATGCGGACTGTACTTGGAGATTTTCCTGAAAGTTGGCCTCAGTACAATGGAGCCATAATTGTACCATTATTGACTTTCACTCAAAGACCAGAAGAACCCATAGAAGTCTTGGAAGAACCACAGGAAGAAAGATGTTAACAACCACCTGTTGCAGCAGAACCAGAGAATCCTGCTATCAGTGAACCTGTCAATTCTATGGTAAGACTAAAGGTACCGTTACATGGCACGACGTTGGAGCGATGTCCGCAACAATCTCGTGGGTGCGCGGTTGTTGCAGACATTGTTTTGACATTGTTGGTGAGATGTCACACGCCTAGATATTGTGGACAACTCACCAACGATGTTGTGAGCAGTTATCGTTCACAAACCCTGCAAACGATCCCTGCTCATTGATGTGAATGGGCGAAGTCGTAAACGACATCGTTGTCGTGGTGTCAAACACAACAATATACAAGGTTGGCTGATAGTTGATCGTGTGGTTTGAGAACATGTTCTCAAACCTGCGATCAGCATCCAACGATTTATAGTTACAACTTGGCAGTCACACACGCAACGAGGTCGTAACGATATCGCTGGAACGCCTCCAAACCCGTGACGTATCAGCAATGTTGTTGACAATGTCGTGCTATGTAACGGGGCCTTAAGAAGTCGCAGACAACTGCCAAGCCTACCTGTAAGACATAGGCCTACTCATGGTACAGACACTAGTTAGACACCAGCAGTAGACACTAGTACACCATCCCAACCAGTTGAGACACTAATGTACAGAAGGGTAGAGGAACTGGGTTCAACCCCAGGAACATTAAGTTAGGAAGTCAAGTTCATGGAGGTAGGAGGTTGAAAGCAGGACTCCTAAGCTGAGACGCCCATATTGAAATGTAAATATGATTTACTTTGTTTATGCATTGCAACCAAGTGAACCCGTAACCATCAAGCTTAATGTGCCTGTAGGACTTACTGCCTGACTTTTTGCACTTTTCTTGGACCTTTATTTAAACATGAACCAGTAGATCACAGGACTGGTGGTGATCAAAAACTGTCTTGTATATATTAATTAGCAGCCTGCGGCGGAAGGACTAGCGCCGTGTGGGCTGCTTACCGGTTGAGCCCTTGGACTCAACCTGTTTTCCCGTTTTATTGGCTTTTGTAATTTTTGAGACTTTGTACATTTTATATTGTTATTAATGTTTGAAAATGTTGTATTTTCCTCAGTCCAGGAGTACTGAATTTAACTAGGGGGGAATGTGGCACCCCAGGGTTAGGTTGCCACAGATACACCTGGGACAGAGAAGGATCTCCACATTAGGTAAACCCACACACAACACCTTCCACTCCTGACCTGAAGGGGGAGCTCTACAAACCGAGTTCAGGTGAAGTCTCCTATAAATTCAGGCCTGGAGGCGGAGCTAGGGAGTGCAGTTCCAGGGAGGACTGTGAAGATGTCCTGTTGACGGAGCTGTGCTAAGCCTGTACTAGTGAGCACTACTAACCTGCGTCAGGAACCCTAGAACAAGGGTAGGAGGCAAGCAGTAGTAGTAGCAGGGGGAGAGGAGCCATAACGGTTTGCCCGGAGGAACAGCGCCTGAGACTGGACACCGAAGTCCATGTCTGCAAGGCATCTATCAGCCCAGCAGTAAAGACCGGAGGCCAGATAGACTTCAGATCTCCTGGCACAGCAGCACTTGAGGCACAGACACTTAGCCGAGCCAGGGACCGCAGTGGATACACCGGTGCCCCGCAGCAGAGCTCTCACTGCCTGCCATACAAGTGAGGAACACAGGAGAGGGTCAGGGTCTAGCTTCAGACAGTCTGGGACCAAAACACACACAAGCGGAGCAGGGAAGCCTCATAACTCGCTGGGTATGGAGATCCTGAACCAGGCACAGGCCTCAGTGACATCTCCCGTAAATCAACGTCAGGGATCGGGTACCCTACGGCCCTGGGGCTGGTCACAGGGTCTGTCACTCTCTACCTGTCCTCCATGGGTGGTGCGTGGTTTGTCACACTTTACCTGTCCTACATGTGTAGTGTGGGGTCTATCACTCTCTGTCCTCCATGTGTAATGCAGGGTGTGTAACTCTCTACCTGTCCTCCTTGTGTAGTGTTAGGTCTGTCACTCTCCACCTGTCCTCCATCTGTAGTGCACAGTCTGTCACTCTCTACCTGTCCTCCATGTGTAGTGTGGGGTCTGTCACTCTCTACCTGTCCTCCATGTGTAGTACAGGGTCTGTCACTCTCTACCTTTCCCACATGTGTATTGCAGGGACTGTCACTGTCTGGGTCTGTCACTCTCTACCTGTCCTCCATGTGTAGTGTGGGGTCTGTCACTCTCTACCTGTCCTCCATGTGTAGTTTGGGGTCTGTCACTCTCTACCTGTCCTCCATGTGTAGTACAGGGTCTGTCACTCTCTACCTGTCCTCCATGTGTAGTGTGGGGTCTGTCACTCTCTACCTGTCCTCCATGTGTAGTGTGTGGTCTGTCACTCTCTACCTGTCCTCCATGTGTAGTGCAGAGTCTGTCACTCTCTACCTGTCCTCCATGTGTAGTACAGGGTCTGTCACTCTCTACTTGTCCTCCGTGTGTAGTGTGGGGTCTGTCACTGTCTTGCTGTCCTCCATGTGTAGTGCGGGGTCTGTCACTCTACCTGTCCTCCATGTGTAGTGTGGGGTCTGTCACTCTCTACCTGTCCTCCATGAATAGTGTGGGGTATGTCACTCTCTACCTGTCCTCCATGTGTAGTGCGGGGTCTGTCACTCTCTACCTGTCCTCCATGTGTAGTGCAGAGTCTGTCACTGTCTCCCTGTCCTCCATGTGTAGTGTGGGGTCTGTCACTCTCTACCTGTCCTCCATGTGTAGTGCAGAGTCTGTCACTCTCTACCTGTCCTCCATGTGTAGTGCAGAGTCTGTCACAGTCTCCCTGTCCTCCATGTGTAGTGCAGAGTCTGTCACAGTCCCCTGTCCTCCATGTGTTCTGCGGGGTCTGTCACTCTCTACCTGTCCTCCATGTGTAGTGCAGAGTCTGTCACAGTCTCCCTGTCCTCCATGTGTTCTGCGGGGTCTGTCACTCTCTACCTGTCCTCCATGTGTAGTGCAGAGTCTGTCACAGTCTCCCTGTCCTCCATGTGTTCTGCGGGGTCTGTCACTCTCTACCTGTCCTCCATGTGTAGTGCAGAGTCTGTCACAGTCTCCCTGTCCTCCATGTGTTCTGCGGGGTCTGTCACTCTCTACCTGCCCTTCATGTTTTTGGAATATTGACTCAGGTGGTTTAATATTTACTTAGGCAGGTGGTTTCTGTGTAATGGCTGCTTATGTGTGAGGTACGTTGAACGTTGAGTATTTTGGAGCTTTTTTCCCTCCTTATCTTCCATAGATGATGATTAGTATTAATTATATAGATGAAATGTGACGCCAGACCGTGCTGCTTCCCCGGCTGGGATAATTATCCCGCTATCATGCATCTGGCAGTGACAATCCCATCCTGTGACCTGTAATAAATGGATGTGACAGGACTTGTGCTCTTTATATATTCACAGCTCTCAGAAAATCCTCTGTAAATATGGACTATGTTCACTTATCATCCATTATACAAATGGCCTCCAGAAAATGAATACTCCAAGAGCGAGCAGTCGTGCTTTTGACTTCAGTGACTTATCTCGAATGATGGGGAGCTAGAAATGTCTACGAGCTCCTTCCACGTGTATTAAAAATGTGAAAAACGTTTTTTAATACCTGAGGCTGCGCTACAGTTACAGGCCCGAAGCCTGAGGCTGCACTACAGTTACAGGCCCGAAGCCTGAGGGTGCACTACAGTTACAGGCCCAAAGCCTGAGGGTGCACTACAGTTACAGGCCCGAAGCCTGAGGCTGCACTACAGTTACAGGCCCGAAGCCTGAGGCTGCACTACAGTTACAGGCCCGAAACCTGAGGGTGCACTACAGTTACAGGCCCAAAGCCTGAGGCTGCGCTACACTTACAAGCTTGAAGCCTGAGGCTGCGCTACAGTTACAGGCCCGAAGCCTGGGGCTGCACTACAGTTACAGGCCCGAAGCCTGAGGCTGCGCTACAGTTGCAGGCCCAAAGCCTAAGGCTGCACTACAGTTACAGGCCTGAAGCCTGAGGCTGCGCTACAGCCTGAGGCTGTGCTACAGTTACAGACCCGAAGCCTGAGACTGCACTACAGTTACAAGCCCGAAGCTTGAGGCTTCACTACAGTTACAGGCCCGGAGCCTGAGGCTGTACTAGTTACAGTAAACATACTGATTTGGTTTTTGGAGAGTTTCTATACCAATGATTCAGAGGCACGATTCTAACTGCTTTTCATAAAGATGCTTTTATTAATTCATCAAGGAGATTAAAATTTGCAGGTACAAAGTGCTCAAAAATTGTAAAAGATAGAAT
Source organism: Allobates femoralis (assembly GCA_033576535.1). Classification (NCBI taxonomy): domain Eukaryota; kingdom Metazoa; phylum Chordata; class Amphibia; order Anura; family Aromobatidae; genus Allobates; species Allobates femoralis. The sequence goes on from JARQOC010000005.1 coordinate 557,145,219, forward strand.
TATACATGGATCTGGATTAAGAGGACACTAAGGGGTTAAGGTCTTTTTGTCTCCCACTTCAGGACATATTCATGGTAGCTAAGGGTGCTTTCACATCAGCGTTTTTCGTAATTCGCGGCAGATGCGGTGAAAAAACCGCATCTGCCGCGTTTGCCGCATAACCGTTCCACTTGCGGCACGGTTGCGGTTTTTCCCATAGGAAGTATAGGGGGACTTGCGGCAGATGCGGCAAGTGCGGTTTTGCACTTGCGGCAGGTGCGGCAGCGAAAAAAACCGCGGCTGACCGCGGTTTTTTTCGCTGCCGCACCTGCCGCAAGTGCAAAACCGCACTTGCCGCATCTGCCGCAAGTCCCCCTATAATCAAACAAAAACCATTGTGCAGTTCTAGTATACATATGGTTGAGGGCTACAGCTTATAGTGTATAGAGGGTTCAGTAATATTCCCCCCTCCTAATACAACAACACACTGATTATTATCTCAAATCCATTGTACATCAAATTTAGCAGCATAGAGATTGTGCCCAAGCTTACCCATGTCAGATGCCAAAGTGTGGAGATGACCACTAGGGGACGCCCCAACGCGTTTCCCTGAATGCTTCCTCAGGGGGCATGTTTGGCCGTGTCTCCCCCGTCCTAATATACCCCCCACCACCCCTCTCATCACCTGTCTCCACTTCGCGCTGCTCCACGCCGCAAATGGGCGGCCGTGCCGTCCCGAGCGGCGGCTTCCGGCATTCACACACCGGAAGTGGGTCATATGACGCTCCTTCCTGTGCTACTGAAGCCTTGCACCGAGGCCGCGCGACCGCGCATGCGCGGACCGCAAACGCCATATTTGAAGAGGGCAAGCTTGCCCAACTCTCTTTTATATACACTCTCTAGGTTAAATATGTACGTAATGGACACTAAACATCTATGGCATCTCATTATAACCCGGATACAGCCCCATAAGTGAGTCCACATGTTTAACTTCTATATACATATACATGGATACTATATGCACAAAACATCTTGATACATACTGGATTACACATATACAAATACAAAGTGTTCATATATGACTCTCTCATTATCCATATATCCTGATGTCCTCCTTCATATAGCCATCCATAGAAGTAATTCCGGTTACAATGTCCTGTCGCCACTGTGAAGATCCGAATCAGAATAACATCCAGAGAGTGAACGGACGGGTGTAGAGTGGGGGGGGGGGGGGGAAACAGAGCAGCTAAATACACAGACAAATAGATAAAAAACAGTTAAAACCATAATACAAGAATACCTAAAGGGACCCTCAGGGAAAAACTGGGGGTCCACAGCATAGTCAACGGCTCAGATCCTACCTGCACCGCCAATCAAAAGACAAGAATATCTATCCACATTATGGATAGGATACAAGTCCTCCTCCAATTTTGGAAGGAAGATCATATCCACATCCTTCAATCCACAAGCCTGATAGTTTGCTTCAAGGTCAGAGATATGACACAAAACTTAGTTTTTCATTAAGACCATCTGGGGACTAGTACTGTACTAGTTACAGGCCCGAAGCCTAAGGCTGTACTACTGAGAGGACAACATGTCCCCTCCTGATTCTGTCTGGTGTGTTGTTTCTGTGGAAGTTTTGTATTAATTCATCAATGACATCAATATTCACATACTGTATATCCTTCATTACCGGAGGCAGGTATATGACCTTCCCCAGAGCCGTGGAGTACCCGGTTCTGGGTGTTGATTCACGGGGCCTGTTGCCCGATCCCGTGGCCCTGGTGGTCTCTGAAAAGGGGAACAGTCAATAAAAATAATAAAGATAGTGACTCGTGACGCCACCTACGGCTCCGGTAAGACAGACCTCCGGGGTGATGGTGAAGCACCAAGATGGTTTCGCTCCCCGTAGGCGGAGCGTAATCCCCAGGGCAGTAGTGGAAGATGGGAGTTATGGATCAGTCTTTTATTCACACAGGGGCGCAGCTACACCCGGCCTTGTTATCCATTCTTCTTATGCTGCAGTTGGCAGCTCCTCAGGCGCAGGTGAATAAAGCACAACACACAGTTTGTAACGGGTTTACTGCCAGTTCTTTTAACACAGTCTTTTCAGGTCTGCCTGGGTAGTCGCTGGAAATTAGGATGCCGCACTTGGGTTCTTCGGTGGAATGCCTGCTGTTCCTGTCCGATCCCTTCCTGCACTCTCTCCTGTCCTCCTCAGCGCCTCCGTGCGCATAGCCTGAAGCCAGCTCCCTCAGATCCTATCTATCTGAGCGACTCCTCTCCGAGCCCTCGGGATCCTATACGGTACCTTTTCCTGGGTGCGCCAGGTGTTGGCCACGACTTCCTAAAGAAACTCAGGCCTCCAGTTCGGCGGCTTGGGTGTGAGCACCCGTACCGCTCTCGGAGATGGTCCTCTGTTCTGGGACTGAACCCCTCCGGACTGTAGTCGTACTGCGTCCGGATTCAGGCACTTTGCAACACCTAGGTGCCCCTAGGGTCCTTTTCAGTCCTGACTGCTCCTTCGCCGTCACTTACTCCTTGATCGCCAGTGGAGCTCTTCCTCACACTCACTGTCTAACGCTGCTCCCACCCACACACTTTTCTGCCATGTCACTCCTCCCATGGAACTGGGTCCTCCCTACCTAGGGTGTGTGTCGATGCGTGTCATGAGGGTCCTTTGTGCAGCATCCTATTTCCTCAGTCACAGGGATACTACACACTCTTTTATGGGTGCAGTACCCCTCCGTGGCGTCCCGACCAGTGGGGCGCCACATATACACTGTGTGCAGAATTATTAGGCAAGTTTCATTGTAGAGAATTTTTTTTATTATTGATCAACAACTATGTTCTCAATCACCCAAAAGACTCATAAATGTCAAAGCTTAATATTTTTGGAAGTTGGAATGTTTTTTTTTCAGATTTGGCTCTTAGGAGGATATCTGTGTGTGCAGGTAACTATTACTGTGCAGAATTATTAGGCAACTTAATAAAAACCAAATATATTCCCATCTCACTTGTTTATTTTCACCAGGTAACCAATATAACTGCACAAAATGTAGAAATAAACATTTCTGACATGCAAAACCCAAAAAAACGAGTGACCAATATCGCCCCCTTTCTTTATGATGACACTCGGCAGCCTCCATCCATAGATTCTGTCATTGCTTGATCTGTTTACGATCCACATTGCATGCAGCAGCCACCACAGCCTCCAGACACTGTCCCCAGAGGTGTACTGTTTTCCCTCCCTGTAGATCTCACATTTTAGGAGGGACCACAGGTTCTCTATGGGGTTCAGATCAGGTGAACAAGGGGGCCATGTCATTATTTTTTCTTCTTTTAGACCTTTACTGGCCAGCCACGCTGTGGAGTAGTTGGATGCATGTGATGGGCCATTGTCCTGCATGAAAATCATGTTTTTCTTGAACGATACCGACTTCTTCCTGTACCACTGCTTGAAGAAGTTGTCTTGCAGAAACTGGCAGTAGGTCCGGGAGTTGAGCTTCACTCCATCCTCAACCCGAAAATGTCCCACAAGTTGATCTTTGATGATACCAGCCCATACCAGTACCCCACCTCCACCTTGCTGGCGGCTGAGTCGGAGTGGAGCTCTCTGCCCTTTACTGATCCAGCCTCTGGCCCATCCATCTGGCCCATCAAGAGTCACTCCCATTTCATCAGTCCAGAAAACCTTTGAAAAATCAGTCTTCAGATATTTCTTGGCCCAGTCTGGACGTTTTATCTTATGTCTCTTGTTCAGAGGTGGTGGTTTTTCAGCCTTCCTTACCTTGGCCATGTCCCTGAGTATGGCACACCTTGTGCTTTTTGATTCCCCAGTAACGTTGCAGCTCTGAAATATGGCAAAACTGGTGGCAAATGGCATCTTGGCAGCTTCACGCTTGATTTTCCTCAGTTCATGGGCAGTTATTTTGCACCTTTTTTGCCCAACACGCTTTTGCGACCCTGTTGGCTATTTGCCATGAAACGCTTGATTGTTCGGTGATCACGCTTCAAAAGTTTGGCAATTTCCAGACTGCTGCATCCCTCTGCAAGACATCTCACAATTGTGGACTTTTCAGAGCCGTCACATCTCTCTTCTCACCCATATTGCCTAAGGAAAGGCATTTGCCTAATAATTAAGCACACCTTATATAGGGTGTTGATGTCATTACACCACACCCCTCCTCATTACGGAGATGCACATCACCTGATTTACTTAATTGGTAGTTGGCTCTCAGCTTATACAGCTTGGAGTAGGACAACATGTATAAAATGTATCATGTGATCAAAATACTCATTTGCCTAATAATTCTGCACACAGTGTATGTGTATATACCTGAGCGGACACCGATGTGGATGTAGAGTTAAAGGTATACAAGGTTTCCTTGACAACTCTGCACCTGATAGACATCAAGAGCGGACATGTTATGAGAATTTACCCCTGAGAAATAGACCCCGAGCATTGCTCTCCTCCTCCACCTCTGTACAGCGGGCCCAATGCAGTCAGGCGAGTAACGCCCTCCGTTCACCAAACCCAGACTCCTCCATCAGACACAGATAATAGAGCAGTGTAATAGAACACATCTCCTCCAGAGTCCAGTGGCGGCGACTTCACACCGCTCCATCCTACACTCAGCATTGTGCTTGGTGATGTATGGCTTTACACCGCTTCATCCGACGATCTGCGCTGTGCCTGGTAATGTAAGCCTTTACACCACTCCATCCGACACTCGGCATTGTGCTTGATGATGTACCACTTGACACCACTTTATCCGACGCTTGGCATTGTGCTTGATGATGTACATCTTTACACCTTTCCATCTGATGCTCGGCATTGTGCTTGGTGATGTACAGCTTTACATCGCTCCATCCGATGCTCGACATTATGCTTGGTGATATAAACCCTAGAGCTAAGCATCGGCTCTCTTCCCACGTGTCTAGCCTTTGCCCCTATGGCAGGCAGCTTGAGCCTATTGCAGGTGTCGCTCCTCGGTGGTGGCTCCAAGCTCTGTATGCTGCTTTGCCATCATCAGGTGTTTAGTGGGGCCAGGGGACTTGCAATCCTCTGCCCTCCTGATTTAGCCGTCGGGACTTCAGTACCCGAACAACCATGGACTCTGGCGTCCGGTTTCTAGCGCGTTCCTCCGGGTGAGCTCGGTCACAGCTCCACTTCCCAGGTTTTTTTTTACTCCTCTCTTCTTCCTTCTAACTAGTTTTCCACTATCCTGGGACAAGCTCTAACCAGTTCCAGTCCCCAGGACGTCTGTACTCACGCCTCACTCCCTAACGTTCTCACACTGTTCTCTCTAACCCTTCCCCCGGGCCAGAATTTATAGGGAAGCTCCCCTAAAACCAGCTTCAGAGCTCCCCCTTCTGGTCTGGAGTCAGGACAAGTGTTGGATGCTGGTGTTATCTGACTAGGGGACCCCTTCTTGGTTCCAGGCGTCACATCAATCACCCCCTGGGAGGGAGGTAATGCCACTGTGGCAACCGGACCCCTGGGGTGCCGCATATACACTATTATATTACAATACAGTAAACGTATGTTGGTTGAGTACAATATTTTTATGTTAAATTATATATTTGTATATTATATTACAGTACATGAATATTACATATTATAACTGTGTATTAATACACCTATGCATATTATAGATTAGACCTGTGTATTATTACATGTGTATTATATTTATTATTACAGTACACATGTACCATACGTTATATACCTTTGTATTATATATCTGTGAATTATATACCTGTATACCATATATTGTGTATTATATATCTGAGTATAATATACTGTGTATTACTGTATGTATTATGTTCTGTGTATTACATACCTGTGTATTACATATCTGTATGTTATTTCCCTGAGTATACACTGTGTATTATGTACTGTGTATTACATATCTATCTATATATTATATACCTGAGTATACACTGTGTATTATATACTGTGTATTACATATCTGTATATTATATACCTGAGTATACACTGTGTATTATATACCTGAGTATACACTGTGTATTATGTACTGTGTATTACATATCTAAATATTATATACCTGAGTATACACTGTGTATTATGTACTGTGTATTACATATCTGTATATTATATACCTGAGTATACACTGTGTATTATGTACTGTGTATTACATATCTGTATATTATATACCTGAGTATACACTGTGTATTATATACCTGAGTATACACTGTGTATTATGTACTGTGTATTACATATCTGTATATTATATACCTGAGTATACACTGTGTATTATGTACTGTGTATTACATATCTGTATATTATATACCTGAGTATACACTGTGTATTATGTACTGTGTATTACATATCTGTATATTATATACCTGAGTATACACTGTGTATTATATACCTGAGTATACACTGTGTATTATGTACTGTGTATTACATATCTGTATATTATATACCTGAGTATACACTGTGTATTATGTACTGTGTATTACATATCTGTATATTATATACCTGAGTATACACTGTGTATTATGTACTGTGTATTACATATCTGTATGTTATATACCTGAGTATACACTGTGTATTATGTACTGTGTATTACATATCTGTATGTTATATACCTGAGTATACACTGTGTATTATGTACTGTGTATTACATATCTGTATATTATATACCTGAGTATACACTGTGTATTATGTACTGTGTATTACATATCTGTATATTATATACCTGAGTATACACTGTGTATTATGTACTGTGTATTACATATCTGTATATTATATACCTGAGTATACACTGTGTATTATATACCTGAGTATACACTGTGTATTATATACCTGAGTATACACTGTTATTATGTACTGTGTATTACATATCTGTATATTATATACCTGAGTATACACTGTGTATTATGTACTGTGTATTACATATCTGTATATTATATACCTGAGTATACACTGTGTATTATGTACTGTGTATTACATATCTGTATATTATATACCTGAGTATACACTGTGTATTATATACCTGAGTATACACTGTGTATTATATACCTGAGTATACACTGTGTATTATGTACTGTGTATTACATATCTGTATATTATATACCTGAGTATAATATACTGTGTATTACTGTATGTATTATGTACTGTGTATTACATACCTGTGTATTAGATATCTGTATATTATATACCTGAGTATACACTGTGTATTATCTGTGTATGTGACTTGCTGGCCTCTTACTCTACATATAATGGTGATGCTGGTTATCACAGCACTGTCTGCACTTGTATATTAGGAACCTTCTGCTCACTTTGCTGACGTCATTGAACTATTTTACGCTACAACCACCACTGACCCCGCCCCTCACTCCTCGCTTCCTTCCTATTGGCTGAGCCCCTTACGTCAGGATTTAGATCCGCGCTGTGATTGGTTATGACGCAGCGCCTCCGCCGTGAGCCCGCCCCTTCCCTCCTCTCCGCTGTGTGACAGTCGCCGGCCATTCGGGGGCCGCGGAGGAGCTGCGTCACCGGCGGTGGCGGGGGAGACCGTGCATCTCGCCGCCGTCATGTCTTCCACTCACCCCCGAGTGAAGCGCGGCTCCGGCTCCCCTCCCAATGGCTCAGCGCGCCTGCTCCAGCCCATCCGGGCCACCGTCCCTTACCAGCTTCTGCACAGCAGCCCCAGCCGCTCCCCCTCCGCCTCGGTGGGGAGTAACACCGAGCCCGGGCCCCCGAGTCCTTCCCCTCCCTCCCCGCTGCTCGCACAACCTCAAAGCAGCCCCGAGGCGGCCAGGACCCGGAGGAGGAGGAGCAGCTCCCCGGACAGGAGGAACGCGGCGTCCCCCGGGAGCAGAGGTGAGCGGCCGCCTCTGTGTGAGGTCAGCATGGCGCCGAGCACACCGCCTGCATGTGGGAGCCCCGGCCTGAGGGCCACAGGGGAGAGGAGAGAGCAGGCCATGTGTCCACAAACAGCTGCCTGCAAGACCTGATCTAGAGGGCAGTGCACTGAGGGGGTCTACAGCTCTAGAGGGCAGTGCACTGAGGGGGTCTACAGCTCTAGAGGACAGTGCACTGAGGGGGGTCTACAGCTCTAGAGCAGAGTGAGGGGGTCTACAGCTCTAGAGCAGAGTGCACTGAGGGGTCTACAGCTCTAGAGCAGAGTGCACTGAGGGGGGTCTACAGCTCTAGAGCAGAGTGAGGGGGTCTACAGTTCTAGAGCAGAGTGAGGGGGTCTACAGCTCTAGAGCAGAGTGAGGGGGTCTACAGCTCTAGAGCAGAGTGAGGGGGTCTACAGCTCTAGAGCAGAGTGAGGGGGTCTACAGCTCTAGAGCAGAGTGAGGGGGTCTACAGCTCTAGAGCAGAGTGAGGGGGTCTACAGCTCTAGAGGACAGTGCACTGAGGGGGTCTACAGCTCTAGAGCAGAGTGAGGGGGTCTACAGCTCTAGAGCAGAGTGAGGGGGTCTACAGCTCTAGAGCAGAGTGAGGGGGTCTACAGCTCTAGAGCAGAGTGAGGGGGTCTACAGCTCTAGAGCAGAGTGTACTGAGGGGGTCTACAGCTCTAGAGCAGAGTGCACTGAGTGGGTCTACAGCTCTAGAGCAGAGTGCACTGAGGGGTCTAGAGCTCTGGAGGGCAGTGCACTGAGGGGTCTGGAGCTGGAAGGCAGTGCACTGAGGGGTCTGGAGCTGGAAGGCAGTGCACTGAGGGGTCTGGAGCTGGAGGACAGTGCACTGAGGGGTCTAGAGCTTGAGGGCAGTGCACTGAGGGGGTCTACAGCTCTAGAGCAGAGTGCACTGAGGGGTCTACAGCTCTAGAGCAGAGTGCACTGAGGGGTCTGGAGCTGGGGGACAGTGCACTGAGGGGTCTACAGCTCTAGAGCAGAGTGCACTGAGGGGTCTAGAGCTGGAGGACAGTGTACTGAGGGGGTCTACAGCTCTAGAGCAGAGTATACTGAGGGGTCTACAGCTCTAGAGCAGAGTGCACTGAGGGGTCTGGAGCTGGGGGACAGTGCACTGAGGGGTCTACAGCTCTAGAGCAGAGTGCACTGAGGGGTCTAGAGCTGGAGGACAGTGTACTGAGGGGGTCTACAGCTCTAGAGCAGAGTATACTGAGGGGGTCTACAGCTCTAGAGCAGAGTGTACTGAGGGGGTCTACAGCTCTAGAGCAGAGTGCACTGAGGGGTCTAGAGCTCTGGAGGGCAGTGCACTGAGGGGTCTGGAGCTGGAAGGCAGTGCACTGAGGGGTCTGGAGCTGGAGGACAGTGCACTGAGGGGTCTAGAGCTGGAGCAGAGTACACTGAGGGGGTCTAGAGCTCTAGAGCAGAGTGCACTGAGGGGGTCTAGAGCTCTAGAGCAGAGTGCACTGAGGGGGTCTACAGCTCTAGAGCAGAGTGTACTGAGGGGGTCTACAGCTCTAGAGCAGAGTGCACTGAGGGGTCTAGAGCTCTGGAGGGCAGTGCACTGAGGGGTCTGGAGCTGGAAGGCAGTGCACTGAGGGGTCTGGAGCTGGAGGACAGTGCACTGAGGGGTCTAGAGCTGGAGCAGAGTACACTGAGGGGGTCTAGAGCTCTAGAGCAGAGTGCACTGAGGGGGTCTAGAGCTCTAGAGCAGAGTGCACTGAGGGGTCTACAGCTCTAGAGCAGAGTGCACTGAGGGGTCTAGAGCTGGAGGACAGTGCACTGAGGGGGTCTAGAGCTGTGGAGCAGAGTGCACTGAGGGGTCTGGAGCCGGAGGACAGTGCACTGAGGGGGTCTAGAGCACAGCTGGAGGACAGTGCACTGAGGGGGTCTACAGCTCTAGAGCAGAGTGCACTGAGGGGGTCTAGAGCACAGCCGGAGGACAGTGCACTGAGGGGTCTAGAGCACAGCATGGAGGACAGTGCACTGAGGATCTCAGAGAGCACAGCTGGAGGACAGTGCACTGAGGGGTCTAGAGCAAAGCTGGAGGACAGTGCACTGAGGGGTCTAGAGCAAAGCTGGAGGACAGTGCACTGAGGGGTCTAGAGCTGGAGGACAGTGCACTGAGGGGTCTAGAGCTGGAGGACAGTACACTGAGGGGTCTAGAACAGAGCTGGAGGACAGTGCACTGAGGGGTCTAGAACAAAGCTGGAGGACAGTGCACTGAGGGGTCTAGAGCAGAGCTGGAGGACAGTGCACTGAGGGGTCTAGAGCAGAGCTGGAGGACAGTGCACTGAGGGGGTCTAGAGCAGAGCTGGAGGACAGTGCACTGAGGGGTCTAGAGCACAGCCGGAGGACAGTGCACTGAGGGGTCTAGAGCACAGCTGGAGGACAGTGCACTGAGGGATCTAGAGCACAGCTGGAGGACAGTGCACTGAGGGGTCTAGAGCAAAGCTGGAGGACAGTGCACTGAGGGGTCTAGAGCAAAGCTGGAGGACAGTGCACTGAGGGGTCTAGAGCTGGAGGACAGTGCACTGAGGGGTCTAGAGCTGGAGGACAGTACACTGAGGGGTCTAGAACAGAGCTGGAGGACAGTGCACTGAGGGGTCTAGAACAAAGCTGGAGGACAGTGCACTGAGGGGTCTAGAGCAGAGCTGGAGGACAGTGCACTGAGGGGTCTAGAGCAGAGCTGGAGGACAGTGCACTGAGGGGTCTAGAGCAGAGCTGGAGGACAGTGCACTGAGGGGTCTAGAGCAGAGCTGGAGGACAGTGCACTGAGGGGTCTAGAGCAGAGCTGGAGGACAGTGCACTGAGGGGTCTAGAGCAGAGCTGGAGGACAGTGCACTGAGGGGTCTAGAGCAGAGCTGGAGGACAGTGCACTGAGGGGTCTAGAGCAGAGCTGGAGGACAGTGCACTGAGGGGTCTAGAGCAGAGCTGGAGGACAGTGCACTGAGGGGTCTAGAGCAGAGCTGGAGGACAGTGCACTGAGGGGTCTAGAGCAGAGCTGGAGGACAGTGCACTGAGGGGTCTAGAGCAGAGCTGGAGGACAGTGCACTGAGGGGTCTAGAGCAGAGCTGGAGGACAGTGCACTGAGGGGTCTAGAGCAGAGCTGGAGGACAGTGCACTGAGGGGTCTAGAGCAGAGCTGGAGGACAGTGCACTGAGGGGTCTAGAGCAGAGCTGGAGGACAGTGCACTGAGGGGTCTAGAGCAGAGCTGGAGGACAGTGCACTGAGGGGTCTAGAGCAGAGCTGGAGGACAGTGCACTGAGGGGTCTAGAGCAGAGCTGGAGGACAGTGCACTGAGGGGTCTAGAGCAGAGCTGGAGGACAGTGCACTGAGGGGTCTAGAGCAGAGCTGGAGGACAGTGCACTGAGGGGTCTAGAGCAGAGCTGGAGGACAGTGCACTGAGGGGTCTAGAGCAGAGCTGGAGGACAGTGCACTGAGGGGTCTAGAGCAGAGCTGGAGGACAGTGCACTGAGGGGTCTAGAGCAGAGCTGGAGGACAGTGCACTGAGGGGTCTAGAGCAGAGCTGGAGGACAGTGCACTGAGGGGTCTAGAGCAGAGCTGGAGGACAGTGCACTGAGGGGTCTAGAGCAGAGCTGGAGGACAGTGCACTGAGGGGTCTAGAGCAGAGCTGGAGGACAGTGCACTGAGGGGTCTAGAGCAGAGCTGGAGGACAGTGCACTGAGGGGTCTAGAGCAGAGCTGGAGGACAGTGCACTGAGGGGTCTAGAGCAGAGCTGGAGGACAGTGCACTGAGGGGTCTAGAGCAGAGCTGGAGGACAGTGCACTGAGGGGTCTAGAGCAGAGCTGGAGGACAGTGCACTGAGGGGTCTAGAGCAGAGCTGGAGGACAGTGCACTGAGGGGTCTAGAGCAGAGCTGGAGGACAGTGCACTGAGGGGTCTAGAGCAGAGCTGGAGGACAGTGCACTGAGGGGTCTAGAGCAGAGCTGGAGGACAGTGCACTGAGGGGTCTAGAGGCTGGAGGACAGTGCACTGAGGGGTCTAGAGCTGGAGGGCAGTGCACTGAGGGGTCTAGAGCTGGAGGGCAGTGCACTGAGGGGTCTAGAGCTGGAGGGCAGTGCACTGAGGGGTCTAGAGCTGGAGGGCAGTGCACTGAGGGGTCTAGGGCAGAGCTGGAGGGCAGTGCACTGAGGGGTCGAGGACAGTGCACTGAGGGGTCTAGGGCAGAGCCGGAGGACAGTGCACTGAGGGGGTCTAGAGCTGAGCCGGAGGGCAGTTCACTGAGGGGGTCTAGAGCTGGAGGGCAGTGCACTGAGGGGTTTAGGCTGGCTTCACACCACGGTAAGATCCGATCTGGGGCTGCCCTCCAGCTCCAGACCCCTCAGTGCCCAGGTCCTGGGAACCGGACACCTGCGCCTGCACACCGCTGTTGTTTCAGGACCGCGGCTGGCTCCCTGCGAGCCACAGTCCTGAATCATCAGCAGCGGTAGCTGCGTCCGGCTGCATCCCGGACCGGAGGGCTTATTAGCCCTCCGGTTCTGTGTGCTGATCCGGTCCGGGGCTGTCAGGTTCATTCCTGACAGCCCCGAATCGGACATTACTGTGGTGTGAAGCCACCCTTAGATCTGAAGGGCAGTGCACTGAGGGGCCTGGAGCAGAGCCAGAGGGCAGTGCAAGGGAGAAGTCTAGAGTTGGAGCAGAGTGCACTGAGGGTTGTGGAGCTGGAGAAGAGTGCACTGAGGGGTTCTAGAGCTCTGGAGCAGAGTGCAACTGAAGGGTATAGAGCTGGAGGGCATTCCACGGAGGGGTCTGCAGCCGAAGGGTAGTGCACTGAGGGGTCTGGAGCAGAGCCAAAGGCCAGTGCACTGAGTGTTTTGGAGCAGAGCCGAAGGGCAGTGCACTGAGGGGCCTGGTGCATAGCTGGAGGGCAGTACACTGAGAGGCCTGAAGCACAGCTGGGGTGTGCAGTGCACATACGGTTCTAGGGCAGAGTCAGTGCCTTGATTGGCAGCAAACTTTGGGTTCTAGAGCAGAGATAGGGATCAGTAGTGTGGTGCATGACCTTGGGAGTCCTGAGGGCAGTGCACTTACGGTTCTAGAGCAGACTTTGTGGTAGTGATGCATGCAACTGGAGGCTCTTGAGGGCAGTGCACTAGAGCAAACCCGTGTTTTAGAGGGTGATGGATGCCCCTGTGGGTCAGCACAGCAGTGCACTTAAGTTTCTAGAGCATAGCGGGGTGGTGTGTTGCATGCAGCTAGTGGTCTGTAGGGCAGTGTACTTGGGCTTCTCGAGTAGACCTGGAGGGTGATGCATGCCCCTGGGTTCTAGAGCAGAGCCGGTGGTCTGGTGCATGGATTTGGAGGGCACTGCACTTCTGTTTCTGTGACAGAGCTGGTTGGCTGGAGTGTGGTGCATGCTTTTGGGGGTATGGAAGCCAGTGCACTTAAGGTGTTAGAACAGTCCTGCTTGTCTGGAGTGAGGTGCATGCACATGGGAGTTTGGAAGGCAGTTCACTTGGAATTTTAGAGCAGAGCTGATGATCTTGAGTTCAATGCATGCACCTGGGGCTTTACAGCAGTGGTGGTACTTGTAATTCTAGGTCTGAAGTTCAGTGCATGCACTCAGGGTTCTAGGTCAAGGCAGTCATTGTATACACTTGTGGTTCTAGAACTGTTCTGGAGTTCATTGCATGCATTTGTGGCAATTTGAATTCTAGATCTGAAGGTCAATGCATGTACTTGGTGTTCTAGGTGGAGGCTAGCTCTTGCAGTGTCGGAGCATTGCACTTGGGGTTCTAGAACCCAGCTGGTGGTCTGGGGTGCAGTGCATGTACTTTGGATTCTAGGCGAAGGCTTGAACAAGCAGTCCTACAACTGTGTTGGGGTTTGTACTGCAATGCATGCACTTATGGTGGGTTTACACGCCACAATATCGTTTCGATATCGCAACTCATGGCGCGGGAGCGCGCAATTTAGTGCACGTTCCTCCGCATCGCATTGACTGTTTACACGCTGTGATATCGTATTACAACGTCCGTGCGATGTCACCGCCTCCAACCCAGGATCGCATAGTTAACATGGAGTGAATGGGTGACGTATGAAATCGCATCGTAATTGGGCGTTTACACAGCACGATCCGGCTTCAATCGCTATGCAATATCGGGGCATTGAATAGCACGCTCATTCGATCCCCGATATCGCATTGACATCGTTCCTGCATCGTATTGGACGTTCACACCATACAACGCAGGAACGATATCGGGTCCAAAGAGCGAACCACGTGACTTTTGATTGAAATTGTACTGCGATATCGCGACGTGTAAACCCGCCATTAGGGCTCTAGATCAGGTCTGATTTGCAGTGTAAGGCCTTGTACTTAGTGGTGATGATTCTAGGTGTGGAGTGCAGTGTATGCGTATGGTGTTTAGTTCAGGATTGAAAATTGCCATTTTAAAACTGAGCTGATAGTTTAGAGTGCAATTCATGCATCTGCTATAGATCAGAGTTGGTACTTGCATTTCTAGGTCTGGAATGCAATGCGTACACGTGTCATTGTAGATCATTATCAGTTCTTGGACTGAGCTGGAGGGCAGTGCATACACATGGTAGACTTGAGATGGGAAAATGAGTTACTGTTAACTGGTTCAGGGGGCAGATGTTGGCGCCTGAAGTTCTAGAAGTGCAAGTTTTTGACCTCTTGACCTAAAACAGTGCAGGCATTTGGATTATACAGCTTTGCTGCTAATCTAGAGCAGGGCTCCCTGGCCTGTGCTCCTCCAACTGTTACAAAACTGCTACACCCAGCATGCCCCGGGAGGATGCCGTTGTCAGAGCATGCTGGGAGTAGCAGCTGTGCAAAAGCTAGAGAGCCGCATGCTAGAGGTGTGACTGGTCTAGAGTATTTGCTGTTTTGAGGGCCCATCTTTACGTAGGACTGCCGGGAATTGCCACTCAGCCTTGTGTGTGCTCTCTGATCTTGCAGTAATACTTGTGTTTTACAAGTTGTTTGTGCACCAGTCCCAGGTGACACCTGAAATATTATGCACAGATGTAGCAGAGTTGAGTTCGTTCTTCGTTCCTATTTAAAACCACAAATACTGTAAAAGAGTGCATAGACGTAGTTGGACCTCGTGCACACTCAACACTACTACATCTGTGCACACATTCATCTCTGCTACCTTTGTGCACACCGTTTACAATATTCATGGTGTCACCTAGGACTAGAGCTCATGGTTCACAGATGTATCAGGGTTGGGCTTGTGCAATGTGAAATCATGTGCACAGATGTAGCAGAGTTGAGTGTGTGTTGTGGTCCTACCACATCTGTGCACGCTTTGTGACTGCTGCACAAATTCAACTCTGCTCCATCTACACACACTTTCATTTTGCAGCATTGAACCGAACTCGACTCAGCTACATCTGTGCAATGTTATCTGAGGTTTAACATAGGACTGCAGATATCGTTGCACATGTGGTGGACAAACTTGCTCTGTGATATGATGATGTTGTCTATCTTCCCTCCTCCCCATATTATCTTATCACACCATTTGCTTACTCTGAAAGATATAGTGTGATATGTAGCAGAGCTCAGTGTCAGCAAAAAGTTTACCTGCAGTCTTATGTAAAAGCACAGATGTTGCATTGTACTGTCACGGAACTTGCAGATGTGGATTTACGTAGGACTGCACTGCTCGGAGTTAGCCAACTCGGCTCTGCTGCATTTTGCACTCTTGCACTTTCACTGTAAGTTGTCACTGTGGCTCTGACATCAGTCCCAGGTGACCCCCGGCTCTAATAATGCCGCTCAGCGCTGCGGTGACATCATCGCCCGACCCGGGGACCGATTTACCAAGGTGAAACCAGAGAGCACTCCCTAATTAGAACAACCCATCTCATAATTGGTCTGTAAGGTCGTCTGAGCATTATCGGCCGCACTGCTCCAGAACGTGTTATAGTTGCGGGAGGTTATACTGGTTCATATGGCTATAGCGGCTCATAGACGAGGGTCCGGCGTATGAGACTCCTCCATAAGCCTGCTGCACATGAGTGGATTTCACAGTACATATACAGACCTCTCTGACCACTGGTCTCCCAACCTGAACCTATAGCCTCATGTGTATCAATGTGGCTGTAAGCTCAGGACAGGATCCTTGTGGTCAGGCCTGACATTGTGCTTTGAATACCGACCATACAGTACGCTTGTGTGAACATTGACCTAAGGCATATTGAAACTGCTGCTTATGCTCTGCTGACTTGCACAGCTTTACTCCATCTTGCAGCTACAGGGGGCGCTCTGCTAGTTTGCATAGCATTCCTGCATCTAGGTGGCTGCAGTGGGCACTCTGCTGGTTTGCATAGGCTTCCTGCATCTAGGCAGGTGCAGGGGCATTCTGCTGGTTTGAATAGGCTTCTTTCATCTAGGGGGTGCTATGCTGGTTTGCATTGGCTCCTTTCATCTAGGGGGCGCTATGCTGGTTTGCATTGGCTCCTTTCATCTAGGGGGTGCTCTGCTGGTTTGCATATGCTCCTTGCATGTAGGGGGCTCATTGCTGGTTTCCAAAGGCCTCCTGTAACTAGGTGGCTGCAGGAGGTGCCCTGCTTGTTTGCACAGGCTCACTGCAACTAGGATGTCTGCAGGGGGCGCCCTGCTTGTTTGCACAGGCTCACTGCAACTAGGATGTCTGCAGGGGGCGCCCTGTTGTTTGCACAGCTCCTGCGACTAGGTGGCTGCAGGGGCGCTCTGCTGGTTTGTATAGACTTCCTGTGTCTAGGCGGCCTCACGGGCACTTTGCTGGTTTGCATAGGCTCCTTATATCTAAGGGACGCACTGCTGGTTTGCATAGGTTTCCTGTGTCTAGGCAGCAGTAGGGAGCACTCTACTGGTTTCCATAGGCTCGCTGCGACTAGGTGGCTGCAGGGGGCGCTCTGCTGGTTTGCATACTCTTCCTAAGGGCTAGGTGGTGACAGTGTGGCGCTCTGTGGGTTTGCATGGGCTTCCTGCAACTACTCAGCTGCAGCGGGCGCTCTGCTTGTTTGCATAGGCAGCTGCATATATATATAGACATGCACATCAAAATTGTTGGTGCCCCTTGTTTAATGAAAGTAAAACGCACAATGGCCACTGAAATAACTTGAATCTGACAAAAGTAATAATAAATAAATAATCTATGAAAATGAAGACATGAAAGTCAGACATTTTCAGCCCTGCTGCCACAGAATTTGTTAAAAAAAAAAAAAAAAAAAATTAAACTCATAAAATCGACCTGGACAGAAATGATGGTCCCTTAACTTAACAGTTTGTTGCAGAGTTTCTCTGGGCACTGCCGGACAACCCATTGCTCCACGACCGGCCTTCTGGAGAGCTCAGGATCCGACCGCCGCCTGTGTACCACTTGATGGTGCACACTTCCGGGTCATACAGGGCACTTCCGGTATCGATGACAATGAAGAACCATAGCATGACAATAGCAAGAGTGTGAAATTCCATGAAAAAAACAAGGAAATTGGGGAGGGAAATAAGTGCTGTCGTGGAAGGACCCTAGAAACCGAAATAACGGTAAGAATAATTCTATTGCACGACAGCATAGGAGGAATACCAACGAAGGCAAACCTAGGGCGGGACCACGGCCTGCAGGATTTTCCTGCCAAATTCCTGGTAGAACCCAGGTCCAGATGATAATGCTTTGTGAACGTATGCGGGGAGGACCAGGTAGCAGCCTTGCAGATCTGCTCCGGAGAAGCCCCTACCTTTTCTGCCCAGGAGACCGAGGTGGCTCTGGTGGAATGGGCAGTAAACCCAGAAGGCACTGGCAGCTGTTGAGCTTGGTAGGATTCTGTAATGGCCCATTTAATCCAGCTGGCAATAGTACTCTTAGCCACTTTTCTGCCCTTATTTGGAACAAAGGGCTGGATGAAAAGGTTGTGATCAATACGCCATGCCTCAAGGTAAGGTAGCACTGTTCTGCGAACATCCAAAGAGTGGAATTCTTCCTCTTTTGCAGTACGAGGAGACTGGGAGTGATGAAAGTCCAACACTACCTTGGGTAGGAAGGAAGGGTCCAGCTGAAGGACAATGCAGTCATCGCGGATCGTTAAATACGGTTCCCGGATGGACAAAGTTCTCCTACTCGGCGAGCAGACGCGATTGCCACAAGAAAGGCCGTTTTGTGAGACCGTAACTGAAGATCACAGGATGATAGTGGTTCATAGGGAGAATGGCACAATCCAGTCAAGACCACGTTGAGATCCCAGGCAGGAGCAAGAACCTTCGTACGTGGACAAATTCTAGAAGCGGACACCATAAATCTGCAAATCCATCGATAATTCGCTAAATATGCGTCAAAAACGGAGGTGAGAGCTGAAACCTGAACTTTTAACTTGCTTGGCTTATGCCCCAGGTCCAACCCACTCTGGAGAAAGTCCACGATTTGCGAGATATCTGGACGAAGTGGGTCAGGAGAGCAAGAACCACACCGAGAAGAATTTCTTCCATACTTTATTATAAATTGTATTAGTGACAGGTTTACAATTTTTTTGTAAAGTAGCCACTACTTTATCAGACAGGTCCTGAGCCTTCAATACCTGGGCCTCAGAAGCCATGCAGCTAAGCTGAGTCTCCGTGGATCCGGATGAAATAGCGGACCTTGGGACAGCAGACTGGGATCCGGGCTCAGAACCACAGGCCCGTCGACCCAAAGAGACACAATCAGATTGTACCAGCTCCTTCTCGACCACAGAGGAGCCACCAGAATCGTTGGAACCCTGTCGTTCCTGATCTTCTGCAGGGTCTTTGCCAGAAGGGGAACATGTGGGAATGCATATGCAAGATGAAAGTCCCACGGCCATGAGAATGCATCCACTCCCATTGCGTCGTCCCGCGGGTTCAGAGAGAAGTATGTTGCGACCTTTCGATTGTCGCTGGAGGCGAATAGGTCGATGTCCGGGGTACCCCATTTTGCTATCAGCGAGCAGAAAACAATCTGATCCAGGCTCCATTCTCCCAGGTAGATGTCCTTGCGACTGAGAAAATCCGCCTGAAGGTTCAGTGACCCTTTCAGGTGGACAGCTGAAAGGCACAGGAGGAACCGTTCTGCCCAGAGGAAAATTCAAGAGGACACAGACTTAAGGGCAATGGACCTTGTACCGCCTTGATGATGGAGGTGAGCCACCGTGGTGACGTTGTCTTGAGTACCTTCGAGAACGTGAGATCCCTTGATTAGATCGCAAGCGGCAAGGAGGGCTTCCTCCACTGCCCTCAACTCTCGGTAATTAGAGGACTGGGAGCTGATTTCCTGACTTCAGACTCCCTGTAATGGGGTGCGGGCAATTACTGCCCTCCACCCCCTCTGGCTGGTGTCCGTAGTAAGAGTGACGACTGGGGACTGATCCCAGGACACCCCTTTCTGTAAGCTCTGGGGATTTAACCTCCAGAGGAGAGACGAGGAGATGAGACCCGATAGACTGTACCATTTGTTGAGGGATGAAGGCAGTTTGTCCCAGTGTAAAAGGACATGATTTGAAGAGCTCGAGAGTGGGCTTGAGCCCACATGACGGACGGTATGCACGACTTCATGGACCCCAGCACCGACATTGCCGTCCAATGGGTGGGAGAGGACAGCCAACGCAGAGCTGATATCTTGGTCCGGAGCATCAACCTGTGGTCTTCCTAGAGGAAGGCAGCTTGTTTGTCAGAGTCCAATAGGACCCCGAGAAACCTTCTCTTGGAGCATGGCTGGAGATGGGACTTCTGGAGATTGGGGATCCCGCCCAAAGACCTCAGCACCCTCATGGAATGCACTACGCTGCTCCTGAGTTCTAGTACCATGACTCAGTCAGCTTCAGGGCAGCCTTTAACCAGGAAGGCCTGCCCCACCCAGTGCTAGGTTGGAATCCCCACCTCCCGTGCTGGGTCCTGAGCAGGCCGCTATTGGAGACCTGCCCGCACGCTGTCCCACCGGGTCCTGCATCAGGAACCCGGAAGTGCCGCTCTCCTGCCGGGGAGAGCGTGACCGAAAGTTCCGCCCCCGGTATCACTTCCGGTCGCGGGACAGCTCGTGGGAAGCAGTCGGCAGGCTCCATGAAGAGGCTGCTGACCAGGGACGCCATGGCCCGCATTACCCCCACCAGAGATCCGGAAGACCGGGCGGAGGTCCCACAGCCACCAGCCATGGAAGCAGCAGAGGAGGAGCAAGGCCCGACCAAGACTGCCCAGCAGCGACAGGTATGCTGCTGTTTGCCGGCCACCACAGCACAGAGACTAACCTCTCCATGCTCCATGGGGACAGGAAAGACACTGGCTAGTTGGATGGTCCTTTTAACCTCTCTTGTGCTTCCTGTCCCCAATAGGGCGTGAAGAGGCAACCTCCTATGCTGTCGTGGAAGGGGCCTGGAGAAAACCACTTAAGATCGGTGAGTGCTGCTTCACCTCATTATCGTTAATCCCTTAACTTACTATTTTGTTGCACAACTTTTTGATGCAATCACTGCAATCACACGATTCCTGTACCTGTCAATAAAACTTCAGCACCTTCCACAGGGAATTTGGCGACTCCTCAAGAGCAAACTGCTCCAGTTGTCTGGTGTTTGAAGGTCGGCTTTTCCATGTTTCAGCTCTTTCCAAAGGTGCTCAACAGGATTTAGGTTGGGGCTCATAGAAGCCACTTCAGAATAGTCCAATGTTTTCCTCTTAGCCATTTTTGGGTGTGTTTAGCTTTGTGTTTTTGATCAAAATCTAATTGCTAAACCCATGACCTGCAACCAAGACCAAGCTTTCTGACACTGGGCAGCACATTTCTCTCAGAATCCTAGATAGTCTTGAGATTTCATTGTACCCTGCACAGATTCAAGACACCCTGTGCCAGATACAGCATAGCAGCCCCAGAACATAACAGAGCCTCCTCCATCTTTCACAGTAGAGACAGTGTTCTTTTCTTGATATGCTTCATGTTTCCGTCGTGAACATAGATGTGTCTTGCCAAAAAGTCCCAATTTTGTCTCATCTGTCCATAGGACATTCTCCCAGAAGCTTTGTGGCTTGTCAACATGTAGTTTGGCAAATTCCAGTCTGACATGTTTGCCTTGGTCGTTCTCCCATAATTCTAATTTGCTCATAACAGGGGACAGATGGTGCAATCTGACACTGATGAGACTTGAGCTTGAAGTTCACCTTTAATCTCTTTAGAAGTGTTTCTGGGCTCCTTTATCATTCGTATTATCCGTCTCTTTGATTTGTCACCTATTTTACTCCTGCCACGTCCAGGGAGGTTGGCTACAGTCCCATGGATCTTATATTTCTGAATATGTGCAACTCCAGGAACATCAAGCTGCTTGGAGATGGTCTTATAACCTTTACCTGTTACATGCTTGTCTATAATTTCTTTCTAATCTCCTGAACAGCTCGTTTCCTTCGCTTCCTCTGGTCCATGTTGCGTGCGGTACACACCATGTCACCGAACAGCACAGTGAGTATCTGTAACCCTATATACAGGCCACTGACTGATTACAAGATTGTAGACACCTGTGATGCTAATTAGTGGACACATCTTGATTTCACATGTCCCTTTTGTCACATTATTTTCAGGGGGGCCATCATTACTGTCCAGGCTGACTTTCATGAGTTTAATTTATTTTAAAATTTTTCAGAGATTTTTTTTATATATTAATTTTGTCATATTCAAGTTATTTCTGTGACCATTGTGGGTTTTACTTTCAGTAAACGATGGGCACCAACACCTTTGACCACGTGTGTATATTAGTGCAGCCATTCTCTGGTTGAGCAGATGCCACGATTTCATGATACTTGGCACAAGTGGCCTAAAACTGGGACACGTCTTTTGCCAGTAAATGATGTAATTCCGTCCTGTGCTGGGCACCAGGGTCCGCAGGTAAAATGTCATACTTTCCTTGCCATATGGCCTGTGTAGGAGGAAGGATATAGTGGGGCGCTCCGTACCAACAGCGATCACATCACTCCCTTCTCCACTTGCCAAAGTTCCATGGAAAAGTTCTTAAGTTATGGACTCTTTACGTGTAAAAAATGAATTTTATGTTATTGGTTACTGTTAGTTAATAGCACTAATTTTTAGTCTTTAATATTCTCTTCCAGTAATATATGCTGGATGTAATTCTGCGTTCACACACAGCGAATTTGTTGCATTTACGCAGCGCTATTAAGTGTTCACATGCACCGTCTTTTTGCGGATGCGCTTTGCAGTGCAAAAAAAGAGCGAACATGTGAATTCTTTGCACCTTTTTTAGGCGCGCTGTTTACTCACCTAGCCGCCGTTTCCCTGAGATCTCCTTCACACTGGCGCCGTCACTGGTCACATGGTGCTGCGGGGTTCTAGAAGCAGCTGCTCACTGCGGGCCCGTCAGGGAGGGAAAGACATCAGCAGTCTGCAGGGGAGCGAGGTAAGTAAAAGCGTGCCGGAAAAGCCATTCATACACAGAGCGCTGCGTTCTGTGAGGATTCGCTCTTGGTACAGTTTTACACCAAAAGTGCATCCTCACAAATACGCTGTGTGTGAACGCAGCCCAAAGTCTGTGTGTCTCTCTTAATAATATAAGCTGAATGTGAGGTCTGTGTGTCTCCCAGTAATATAGGCTGGATATGAGCTCTGTGTCTCCCAGTAATATAGGCTGGATGTGAGGTCTGTGTGTCTCTCCAGTAATATAGGCTGGATGTGAGCTCTGTGTGTCTCTCCCAGTAATATAGTATGGATGTGAGCTCTATGTGTCTCTCCAGTAATATAGGCTGGATGTGAGCTCTGTGTCTCCCAGTAATATAGGCTGGATGTGAGGTCTGTGTGTCTCTCCCAGTAATATAGGCTGGATATGAGCTCTGTGTGTCTCTCCCAGTAATATAGGCTGGATGTGAGCTCTTGTGTTCTCTCCCAGTAATATAGGCTGAATGTGAGCTCTATGTGTCTCTCTCAGTAATATAGGCTGGATGTGAGGTCTGTGTGTCTCTCCCAGTAATATAAGCTGCATGTGAGCTCTGTGTGTCTTTCCCAGTAATATAGGCTGGATGTGAGGTCTGTGTCTCTCCCAGCAATATAGGATGGATGTGAGGTCTGTGTCTCTCCCAGTAATATAGGCTGGATGTGAGGTTTGTCTCTCTCTCCCAGTAATATAGGCTGGATGTGAGGTTTGTGTCTCTCTCCCAGTAATACAGGCTGGATGTGGGGTCTGTGTGTCTCTCCCAGCAATATAGACTGAATGTGAGGTCTGTGTGTGTCTCCAGTAATATAGGCTGGATGTGAGGTCTGTGTGTCTCTCCCAGTAATATAGGCTGGATGTGAGGTCTGTGTGTCTCTCCCAGCAATATAGGCTGGATGTGAGCTCTGTGTGTCTCTCCAGTAATACAGGCTGGATGTGAGGTCTGTGTATCCAGTAATATAGGCTGAATGTGAGGTCTGTGTGTCTCTCCAGTAATATAGGCTGGATGTGAGCTCTGTGTGTCTCCCAGTAATATAGACTGGATGTGAGGTCTGAGTGTCTCTCCCAGTAATATAGGCTGGATGTGAGGTCTGGGTCCCTCACAGTAATATAGGCTGGATGTGAGCTCTGTGTGTCTCCCAGTAATATAGACTGGATGTGAGGTCTGTGTGTCTCTCCCAGTAATATAGGCTGGATGTGAGGTCTGTGTCTCTCCCAGTAATATAGGCTGGATGTGAGGTCTGTGTCTCTCCCAGTAATATAGGCTGGATGTGAGGTTTGTCTCTCTCTCCCAGTAATATAGGCTGGATGTGAGGTCTGTGTCTCTCCCAGTAATATAGGCTGGATGTGAGGTTTGTGTCTCTCTGCCAGTAATACAGGCTGGATGTGGGGTCTGTGTGTCTCTCCCAGCAATATAGACTGAATGTGAGGTCTGTGTGTGTCTCCAGTAATATAGGCTGGATGTGAGGTCTGTGTGTCTCTCCCAGTAATATAGGCTGGATGTGAGGTCTGTGTGTCTCTCCCAGCAATATAGGCTGGATGTGAGCTCTGTGTGTCTCTCCAGTAATACAGGCTGGATGTGAGGTCTGTGTCTCCAGTAATATAGGCTGAATGTGAGGTCTGTGTGTCTCCCAGTAATATAGGCTGGATGTGAGCTGTGTGTCTCCCAGTAATTAGACTGGATGTGAGGTCTGTGTGTCTCTCCCAGTAATATAGGCTGGATGTGAGGTCTGTGTCTCTTCCAGTAATATAGGCTTGGATGTAAGCTCTGTGTCTCCTAAAAAATAATTCTGTGCTTTTAGGTGTATGTGTCCCTTTACCATTCAAGGCTGATCTTGTGCAATGCTATGCAGGTTTCTCTCTTTGCATTATGTGGCGGTTGCACACTTCCTGCTGTCCGGCATGCAGTTACTATGGCGGCGTTGGTGTTTATTGTTTGAGGTCGTAACCGCTGTCAGTGTAGTGATTATAATGAGAACTTAATAGTCGGGCTCGTCTAGGGGTGAGCAAATACGCACCTCTATTGCATAAGACTGTTCTGTTCCAGCATTGTCTTCGACTGTCACCATTTTTAATTGTACTTTTTTTTTTTTTTTTCTCTAAATATTTACTTTTTATAGTTGCACATTTTTTAGGATAATACAAGTATTTCATTTGGGGTATGTGCACACTGTGTTCACCAGGCGGCTCCGCTCCACACGAGCATCACAACGGACAGACCACTTGCTGCGCGTATGTTCTGGGGTTTTCTTTTGACTTCTAACTATTTAATTTATCATATTTTTGGTTGCCGTTTTACAAGAACCATTGGTTTTTTACTTTTTGGGATCTGGGTCCGTGTGACGGCTTATTTTTTATGTCCTGAGCTCACATTGTTACTGTATCATTTGAGTAGATACGATGTTGTGATCTCATTATATTGCAATATTGCGTGTGTCAAAAATAAAGTAGTTCTGGAGATCTTTCAATTTTATTTACAGTACGCTGTTAGCTGATTGGATTAATTTACCATATTTTATATTTTGAAAGATCAGACATTTCTGAACTCAGCAATACTAAATGTGTTTTATTCATTTATTTTTTGCAAATGTTATTGGAGTGAGGGGGGGGTGTGTGATTTTTATTTTTTTCATACTTGTTAAAGGGATCCTGTCACCCCCAAAACACCTCCTAAGCTATTAAAAGCTGTCCCTAGAGCATACACTTACCCTACACTCCTTTTAGCTCCTAAATGCATATAGTCAAACTGAATATAAACGTTTTAAAAGTACCTCATTACTGATGATGAGTGACTATGGTATGCATAGTAACCCAGCCAGGCTGCCCCTCTTCATAATATCACGACTGAATAGGCGTGATCTTCATCATAGATTCAAATGCGCGCCTCCCCATTCTCCCGTTCCGTCCGGGCTTCGGTGTGGGGGCTGTATGACGCGATTCGCGTCATTTCCGGCGCCGGGTGACGTATTTACACCCGCGCCGCTGTTAGAGCCTCAAGCTCTGTACTGCGCATGCGCAGTGCGGGACTTGAAGCTAGCAGCGGCGCGGGTGTAAATAAGTCACCCATTATCATCAGTAATGAGGTACTTTAAAAACGTTTATATTCAGTTTGACTATATGCATTTAGGAGCTAAAAGGAGTGTAGGGTAAGTGTTAATATGCTCTAGGGACAGCTTTTAATAGCTTAGGAGGTGTTTTGGGGGTGACAGGATCCCTTTAACTTTTTTATTTTTTTATTTTAAATTGTATTTACTAGTTCCCTTGAAGCTGTGATCATCCGATTCCTTGTGCTCTACATACCAGCACTGCTCTGTACAGCTGAAATCATGATCTCCTATGAAGGTTGCCTGCAGCGTTCACTGGAGGATCATGATGACGGACACGGGTTGTCTGCTGATCCAGTGGGGGGTGGGAATCGAGGGTCGTTGGCTGATCCACAGGGGAGGGGGTTTTGGCTGATCCACAGGAGAGGGGGTTGTTGGCTGATCCACATGGGGGGGGGGTTGTTGGCTGATCCACAGTGGGGGGGGGGGGGCTGGGGGTTGCTGGCTGATCCACAGTGGGGGTATCGTTGGCTGATCCACTTGGGGGGGGTCGAGGGTCGTTGGCTGATCCACAGTGGGGAATGGGGGGTTGAGGGTTGTTGGACGATCCACAGCGGTGGGGGGGGACAAGGGTCATCGGCTGATCCAGGGGGGGGGAAGGGGGGTCGTCGAGGGTCATAGGCTGATCCACTGGGGGGTCGACGAGGGTCATCGGCTGATCCACGGGGGGGGGTCGAGGGTCGTCTGCTGATCCACAGGGGGGGGGAGGAGGGTCGTCGGCTGATCCACAGGGGGGGGAGGAGGGTCGAGGGTTGTCAGCTGATCCACGGGGGGGGGGGGGGGGGGGGGAGGGTCGTCGGTGATCCACAGTGGGGGGAGGGAGGGTCGAGGGTCATCGGCCGATCACAGTGGGGGGGGGGGAGGGTCCTCGCTGATCCACAGTGGGGGCCGATCACAGTGGGGGGGGGTCGAGGGTCATCGGCTGATCCACAGTGGGGGTGGAAGGGTCGAGGGTCATCGGCTGATCCACTGTGGGATCAGGAAGAATATAACAGGAAGGGGCAATTAAGGTACCTTCACACGCGGCAATATTGCTAGGCAATTTCACTGGCAATTTGCTGGTTGCAGTGAAATCATGGACACATTGTTCTATTTTGTTGCTGTGTACAAATGGAACAATGTGTCCATGATTTCACTGCAACCAACAAATTGCCAGTGAAATTGCCTAGCAATATTGCTGCGTGTGAAGGTACCTTTAGAAGGATATGGTGTGGGAAGATGGGGATCAAGAGGAGTATGACAGGGGAAGGGGGGATCAGGAGAAAATATGGTGAGGGAAGGGGGAATCAGGAGGAATTTGGTGAGGAAAGAGGGGATCAGGAGCAATATGGTGAGAGAAAAGGGGGGAATCGTGAAGATGGTACGCGAAGAGGTGGGGTTAGGAGGAATGTGACGGGGGAAAGGGGGATCATGAGGAATACGACAGAGGAAGCTCGGGGATCAGGAGGAATGGCTGTTGGACAAACAGCTTTCATGTGTACGGGGACGACGACAAAATGAGCATGCATGTGTATGGGGTGAGTCGGAAGAATAAAAAGTGGGCAAATTGAATGTGTATGAGGGGGCTGAAACTATTGAGTGGGCATCATGCACCTCGCAGATCCTGAGCAGGAGAGCATGGAAACCTCCGACCCCTGACCTGGCAATAAAGTACAAGACGTGGTGCCATACAGGCCTCATGCATACCACCCCTGCAGGAGATGTACCCCCTTCACCCCACACACCCAATAGTTGCCCCCCCAGCTTTTGTCCGACAGACTGCTGCATTTATGAGAGCGGATTGGGCTCCTGTACGTTCTATCTTTCAGCCATCTCCTCTGTGTCTCATGTTTCATCCTGCAGTTTTTTACAAGGGCATGCCTCAATCAGCCCTGTGCATTTCTGCTTAAAATAATAGGGGGCACCTCTGGGGTGGAAACTTTTTGCCAAGGTCTGTACGAAAAGCGATACCCAGAGAGGTCACACCAGAGATGGAAAAAGTGAATCCACCCTTGAGAAAAATCATTGCTTATATACACGGATGGGTGGAGATGAGCCGCCTTGGTCACTTGCAACAAAGTGGTATTTTGCAAACTCGCCTCTGCTACATCTGTTGCTACACAGTGGATCGGCTTCCAGATTGCCTGCACTAGAGTATTGCAATTGTGTATTATCAGTGGTGCACCGTTGCATCCTGGTTGCCTAGATATGCGATAGTATTCTGTTCAGGGAATCTGGCGTGTTCCATATCCTCACCATTGTCAGGAGCTCTGCTTGCAGTAAGTGAATGGTAACACTATTGTTTATGTCCGAATAGAAGGTTATTATGTTGGTAGAATGACGTGTAATTGTAACAAAATCCTCAGCAGACGCCTCCAACCTATCTGCGGGATTATGCTGCAATTTTGCCATGTGATACACCTCTTGTTGGACACCTTGATAGCCCCAATTCAATTAATTAATCTATCCGCACAATCCGCTTCTAGATCTGACCTGTCTGTTAAATTTGTAGTTTTGCAGCCACTTTCCATACACATTTTTGGCAAAATATAGTCCAAAATTTGTGTAAACTTGCCCTGAAACTTTTCCCGAGCAGACGGAAAATGTTAAACTTTGCACCTTTGGAGGCAGGATGAGGTTTCAGCCTCTGGATGTGAAGTTCCCGTTCACTTTGATCCCGACTATAAGTACTCTAGAAGTCTATTGAATGGAGTATTGGGCAAAAAGATTTGCAGGAGCCCATTGGTAATCCATGGCGGCTAGACGAGGATCTCTTCTAACCTATGTTGTAACCTGTGCTCTTGTGACTAGTTTCGCCCTTGCCACACTGCGCATGCTTTATGTCGACCGAATGAGGTTTACAGAACTCTGACTGATGAAGCGACAGGATAAGGATCCTGCAAATCATTTTTACTTTAGTAGAAAATTGCAAAAAAAAAATATTCATATTTGTTAAGTCTATTGTTCCCTGTTGCCAGCCATCGAATGGTATAAACTTTGGTCATTACTCGGTCACTGGTCTCCAGATGCTCTGCAGGTAACGCTGCTGCACCTCTATAAAGGTTACTGGTCCTTTAATTCATCGGATGAGTCAGGGGAACGTTCAGCGAGTGTTTGGCTTTTACATTTTGCATACACCGTCTTTCACATGTCGTGGGTGCATTTAAGTAATACTGTTCAACTTGTGACTAATACTGCTTTCCTTCCTGTTCTATGTCTTCTCTCGCGCTGTAGAAATTCACAATCGGATTCTTACATAAATTTGATACCTCACCTGCAAATTGCCATCGGTCCGTGGCAATTGAGGAAAATAAGAATAAGGCCCTTTTCAGACTCGCGCTTTTGTCCGGATCCGGTGAATCCGGACAAAAAATCGCATCTGCCGAGGATCCCGCCTAACGGCCGCACTTGCAGCAGGCCCCATGCATTGTGTATGGGGCTTACGGTAATGTGCGGCAAGTGCAGATGTGGCAGGTGCGGCCGCGAAAAAAAAAACTCGGTCAGCAGCGTTTTTTTTTCCGCGGCTGCAACTGCCGGAACTGTATTTGCCGCACACTTACCGGAAGCCGCATATGCAATGCACGAGGCTTGTCGGAAGTGTGGCCGTTAGGCGGCAGATGTGATAAATCTACCACACTTTGGTAAAAAGCCAATGTGAAAGGGCCCTAATCTGATTACTAATGCCGCAGCCTGGTCAGACTTTGACCACTTGGATCTTCAAAACCTATTGGTTTGGAGAGGACACGTCCACTATACTTGGCGGCCAACACAACATCCACCGCCACTCAATCCTCCCAATGCGGAAATGTGTACTGTCAAGTGACCTGTTTAAGGCTGCATTCACATCACAATTTTTGTTAGGCCCCATTCACACACTGCTTTTTTTGCTGCATATTTTTAAGCACAAGCTCATCACAAACCAGGAGTGGGTGGTTAAACATATAAGTGGAGCACTTGTTTCTATTATGGTGGGTTTACACACACCAATTTATCTGTTCAATATCTGAACCAATCTCTGGTTGCAGTGAAATCATGGATACATTGCTCCATTTTGTGGCTGTGTACAACATGGAGCAATGTATCCATGATTTCACTGCAACCAGAGATTGGTTCAGATATTGAAAAGATAAATTGGTGTGTGTAAACCCACCATTAAGGTGGCTTTACACGCTTCAATTGCGATCCGATATCGCTGTTCAATGGCGCGGGAGCGCGCAATTGGTGCACGTTCCTCCCGCATCGCATTGAATGTTTACACGCTGCGATATCGGAATACAACGTCTGTGCGATGTCTCCGCCTCCCAACCCAGGATCGCATACTTAACATGGGAGTGAATGGGTGACGTTTCAAATCGCATCGTAGTTGGGCGTTTACACAGCACGATCCGGCTTCAATCGCTATGCAATATCGGAGTATTGAATAGCACGCTCATTCAATCCCCGATATCGCATTGACATCGTGCCTGCATCGTATTGGAAGTTCACACCATACAACACAGGCACGATTTCGGCTCCGACGATTGAACCACGTGACTTTTGATTGAAATCGTAATACGATATCGCGACGTGTAAACCCGCCATTAGACCTTTCCTCTGAGTGTGCCACTCCCGGTTTTGATTATTCCACTCCTGGCTTTTTTGAGCTTGTGCGTAAAAATACGCAGCAAAAAAAGCAGTGTGTGAATGAGGCCTTAATCTGTGGCTATCTGTTGTAAACCGGATAGCCACGGATCCGATTTGGTCTCCATGTATCCCTATGGGTACGGATTGGTTTTTATTGGCATCTGATTGTGTCA
This sequence comes from Allobates femoralis, assembly GCA_033576535.1. Lineage (NCBI taxonomy): Eukaryota > Metazoa > Chordata > Amphibia > Anura > Aromobatidae > Allobates > Allobates femoralis. Next base: position 557,175,366 of record JARQOC010000005.1, read on the forward strand.
GTTTTTTTTATGGATCCATTTGTGTCAGGTTTATTCCTGTCCCCAAAATCGGAGCCTGCTCCAATTTTGGCCTGCTTTGAAAAAATCGGACAGAAACTGATCTGCTGCTGTCCGTTTCAAATAACATGGAGCTGTATGGTGGTGGATCAAAACGGATCCGTCAAAAAATTAGATCCATAACACTGTTCCGATTTGCTGTACTGCGCATGCTCCAAAGCAATGATACAGATCTATCTCTGATGACGGATCCGTGGGCATCAGTGGCATCTGTTGGCACAGATCCGTGCCTGTCAGTGTGATCCTTGAAATTCAAGGACCACCAGGTATTTGCAAAAATCGTGATGCGATAGCCGCCTAAGAGGTTAAGGCCATACTGAAAAATATAAAAAAATCAGAATCCCCCCTATACACATAGTGTGTGCACGTGTTTTCCATGGGTGGGATGGGAGTAGTTATTTGTCAGCTCCAGTATTGATATTCAACATGTCCGATCCTTCCTGTCCCCAGCATTCGTGGAGGGAGGCCCTGGTGGCCTGAATAAAATCTGCGTCAAAGGAAGCTGGTAGGGCCACGTGCACATGTCGAGTATTTGGTATTTGTGTTTTTTTTTTTTTTTTTTTTTTATCTCAGTATTTGCAAGCCAAAACCAGGAGGGGGTAATAACTACAGAAGTGGTTATGTGTTTCTATTATACTACTCCTTATTTTCTCTGAATAGGTAATAAAGTCTCCGAATTCTCAATGTGTTCATGTGGCCGAAGACAGTTGACCTGAGTTGGGCTACGTGCACATATTGAGAATTTGGTGACTTTTTTTAATTTATTTTTTTTATTATTTATTTCTTTTGTACCTCAGTAATTTTAAGGCCACGTGCACATGTGGAGTATATGGGGACTTTTTTACCTCAGTATTTGCATGCCAAAATCAGGAGAGGGGGGTGGGAAATGTTGAAGTAGGGACGTTTTTCTATACTCTTCCTCTGGTTGTTCCACTCCTGGTTTTGGCTACAAAAACTGAGGTAAAAAAAACTCGCAGAATACTCAATGTGCGCACGTGGCACAAGACTCAACTGACTTGAGTAAGAGTACCGTCACACTTAGCGATGCACCAGCGATCCCGACAGCGATACGACCCTGGATCGCTGGCTAGATGTCAAACAGTCAGATCTCCGCAGCGACGCAAGAAAGATCCGGAATGATACAGAGGTCATTTCTCAGACCTGTAGTATTGAGGTCGTTGGTCGTTGTCCCTGTGAAACACCGATGCATGTTGCCCAGCGGGACCCCAACAATCAAAACATGGTCCAGGCGACTCTGACACGACCAGCGATCTCACAGGAGGGGCCTGGTCACTGCTAAGTGTCAAACATAGCGAGGTCGCTGTTTCATCACCAAACTTGTGACTTAGCAGTGATCTCGCTTAGTGTGACGGGGGCTTTAGGCTACATGCAGGCGTTGCGCATTTGGTGTTTTTATTTTTACCTCCGTATTTGTAGCCAAAACCAGGAGGGGGTGGTAAATACAGAAGTCAGTGCTTTTCCTCTGATTATTCTACTCCTGGTTTTCTCTTACAAACACTGAGGTAGAAAAGTCACCAAATACTCAACGTGTGCACGTAGCCGAAGACACCATTGACTTGAGAGTTAGGCCATATGCACATGCTGTGAATTTGGTGTTTTTCTTTACCTCAGTATTTGTATCCAAAACCAGGAGGGGGTAAGGCTAGGGTTACATTAGCGTTGTGGCCTCCATCATGGGGTGTCCGCCAAAGAGCAGGATTCCGGCAGCATTAACACAGCCTTACCGTAGTGTAATGCTGCCAATAGAGCCCTATGGATGATGAACTCCACAGCGTACGCAAACGCCGGCACAAGAGTGCCGGAGTTTGAAGTCTCGCGCTATTTCGTAGCGCCCAGGAAAACGCTCCTTGTCTCGTTTTCCTGTGCGCTACAAAATAGCGCGAGATTTCAAACTCCGGCGTTTGCATGCGCTATGGAGTCCATCATCCATACGACTCTATTGGCAGCATTACACCATGGTAACGCTGCGGGACTCCTGCTCTTTGGTGGACCCCCATGATGGAGGCTAGTGTGGCCTAGCCTAATAAATACAGGAGTGGTGACCTGCTTCTGTTATACTCTTCCTCTTATTCTACTCCTGGTTTTCTACTACAAATACTGAGGTAAAAAAGTCACCAAATTCTCAACATGTGCACGTGGCCTGAGACCCAATTGATCTGAGAGTTATGCTACGTTCACATGGTGAGAATTTGATTTATTTTATATATTTTTTTACCTCCATATTTCTTCCATTCCTGGTTTTGGCTACAAATACTGAGGTAAAAAAATCGCCAAATTCTCACCATGTGAACATAGCATAACTCTTACGTCAATTGGGTCACAGGCCACGTGCACGTGTTGAGTATTTGGTGACTTTTTTACCTCAGTAATTGTAGCCAAAACCAGGAGTGGAACAATCAGGAAAAGTATAATTGAAACGTGCCCCGATTATTCAGGTTTTTTTTTACCCACCCACTTTTGGCTACAAATACTGAGGGAAAAAAATCACCAAATTCTCACCGTGTGAACATAGCATAAGGGTATGTGCACACTGGCCGGGTTAGGGTCGGTTTAGCTGTGTAAACCGCCGGTCGGTTTACATAAATTTCATGTAAATTTATGTTAATCCAAACCGGCGTTTGGATTAACATTAAAACCTATGTAAACCGACACCCGGTGTCCACACACCGGCGGTTTACACATGCTCATCCGTTGCAAACCCGCTGGGTTGCCAGCGGGTTAGCAACGGATGAGCATGTTCTATAAACCGGCCGGTTCTGCAGCGGCTGCAAGCAGAATCATGTACTGCTTCCAGCCGCCGCAACACCGCCGGCGCTAACCCGCTGTGCACCCGCCCGTCACCCACCGCACATACCCGCCTGGATGCCGGTGGACGGCTCCGGAGCTTCCTGGCGTGTCCGCCCAGCCGCCGACGACACAAACCCGCCCACCAGTGTGCACCTAGCCTAACTCTTACGTCAATTGGGTCTCAGGCCACGTGCACGTGTTTGAGTATTTGGTGATTTTTTACCTCAGTAATTGTAGCCAAAACAGGGGTGGAACAATCAGGAAAAGTATAATTGAAACGTGCCCCGATTATTCAGGTTTTTTTTTTACCCACCCTGGTTTGGATACAAATTCTGAAGTAAAAAAACCTCACGAATTTGCATGTGTCACAACATAATATGCAAAACTGCAGCCGGCCTTGGTCGGGGGTAAACCCGACAACACATAAGCCCCGGCAGTCAGGAGTTATAGCTCTAGCACATGAATAAAAACTTAGCCCTCCTGTTTTCAAGTTCATCATTGTAGCCTCGCGGTTTGCTTCGGGAGTTAGTAGATTTGGCTCCTTCTTACCGCCTGTGGCCCCAGCTCATGTCCGCTGCGCAGATATGTCCGGCGTATCCGGCACAGTCACCCCGTGCTGTTTACGGACACATTACTTAGCACACTAAACTTTGTTTTCACTACTATTTATTTTTTTCAAACAAAGTAGCTACAATTTATATTTTTTTGCAGTTACCGGTCATAATTTCCACCATACTCAGAACATAAGAAACTCCCTTTCCCAGGGACTTCTTCTTGGACACTATATCTTGGTACCATTCTGACGAAACTCACTGGCATCAGTGCACCTATGTCACTACCCCTCATGTTGGAATGAAAAAGCCCCCAGGTAATGTCTCAGGATGTGTCTCATCATGTGATTGCATGTATATTAGTCTTGTTATTCTCGCATATGATGCATATCCTTTATGCAGATTGCACGTTGACATGCACATGATGGCTGACCTCTGTTGTTGTCCTATGGTAAGGTTTACCGTCAGATATCGCGGCGATATCTGAGCGCAACGCCGTGCGTTGGACGCACATTTTTTTAGCGTTTTCCTCGATATCGCTATCTGGGTTTTTAAAGCTGCGATATCGGAAACAATCTTTTCCTCCGATTTACCCCACAGCCCAGAACGAGCATTAAACATGGGAGTTAATGGGTGGGTGCGAGGCAATCGGAATTGGGCTGTCACACGCACCCGGCTGGTACAACCCCTTGCGATATCGGGAGTTAATAGCTCTCATTCATTCGATATCGTTGTTGGATCTGTTCAGCATAGCGTTGTCACTGAATCGTTACAACGCGCACCCGTATATGGCTCAACTGCACACGTGACTTTTTGTCGGATGGGTCGGAGTTGGACTGCTGATATCGGGGTGTAACACCATAACAGCCAAGGTTCAGCTAATGATCCCTATATCTATATCAATACAATCCTCCTGTAGATGCTGCGAGCCGATATTCATAGTTCATGATATAGCACAGGGGATCAGATGATCACTTCAAAGCCCTAAGGGTCTAGTAAATGCAGTAAAATAGGTTCTTTAAAAATGTGAAAAAAATACACAAGTTCAAATTACCTCCTCCCCCCCTTTTGCCCCATTGAAAATAAAATGAAAAATACACACTTGGTATCACTGCTTTCTGTAATGTCAGATCTACAAAAATGTAAAATAAATTAATCAATTGGAAAAGTTTTTTTTTTTCCTCTCCCATTTTCCAGTAACTATATGGTGAAATGAATGATATTTAACAGTACAACTCCTTAGAAGTCTGTATTGACAGAAAAATTAAAAACCTATGGCTCTTGGAAGAAGTGGAGGGAACATGGCCATGGTGTGAAGAGGTCATGCCACCATTGTGTTTCATCACCTATTCACAGGAAAGGGGATAAGCTACTGATAACCACAGGGTCCCACCACTCAAGTGACTAGGGGCTCTTATCTCCCCGATTTAGTGGGTCAACGATCACGCACGGATCTACTTTACGTACAAGTCTTCATGTGATGTCCATCAGTAGATGTTTGAGCACCAGATTTGCTCCTCTCTAACCAGAATAATATGAATGATAAAACAAAGATAGTCATTTTATTTATATTGGCTAATCATGGAGGATAACGGCCACCGTCGCACGTCAGAGCACTTAATGGTAGCCAGTCGCTGCATCTTCCCTCTTTCCCTGCAGAGTGTTTTCTCGGTCCGGCGTCTCGCTCTGCGTCAGTGGAGCTTTGTGATAATGTCTTAGAGACTTGAGAGGCTTCTTTAATATTTCACACCGGCTCACAATTAGTAACAGAATAGCGGCGAAGCTTTCTGCAGCTCCTTTGCAATGCGCCCAGTCTTCCCTGTTACATGTTTAATGCACGTGGCTGCAGCTAGAATGTCTCCTCCTGCCCTCACCGGCTGCAAGAAAAATCTCCCCGGGCTTCTATTATAGTGAATGCATGGGCCGGGGAACAGGTTGCACTTTCTTAAGTATTTTGCTTGAGGGGCTGGGCATGACAGAATGATGTGTTGTTTCCCGTGTCATGCCCTGCTCCTCTAGCAAAAAATCTTACATTGACGGGCATGACACGGGAAACTAACACATCAATGTGTCATGCTGCACCCCTTCGCTTTTCCTCTAAATTATTACTACTAGCCAGTGGGTGATTTTTGCGTTTTTGCTCATGTTTATCCAAGATCAGTGGCTCCAGCTAGACTGCATTGTTTGTTGGAGTCTGTGGTAGTCTGAAGTCTAGCGCCTCCTCTCTTCTTATGATCGCCGTCCTCCTTCCCTGCTTCGTGTGGATGATTCATTCTATACTTATACTCCCCTCGGGGGTGGTCCACTCTGATGGGCATCGCTGGTCTTGATCTGGTGCCTCCTCTTACAACTGCTGCCCTTTTCTCATACGCCTCATTGGGGGACACAGGACCATGAGTGTTATGCTGCTGTCCACTAGGAGGCAACACCAAGTAGAATCTGGAAAAAAGCAGAGTAAGGCTGCTTTCACATCAGCGTTTTTATTAAATCGCGGCAGATGCGGATGAAAAAAACGCATCTGCCGCGATTACCGCATAACGCTGCACTTGGCACACTTGCGGCACAGTTGCGGCAAGCCCCATACAATGTATATGCAGGCTTGCGGCAGGTGCGGCAAGTGCGGTTTTGGCACTTGGGCAGTCGCGCAAGTGCAACCGCCTTGGCCTCCGCAAGCTGATCATTTATGGCTTGCGAACTGTCAGCAAGTGCAGCGTAGTGTAATCGCGGCAATGCGTTTTTTTCACCGCATCTGCCGCGATTTCAAAAAAACGCTGATGTGAAAGCAGCCTTACTCCTACCCTGCAGTCTACACTGGCACAGCCTGCTTTGTGATATAATGCATCCTATACTTGCTTATGGGGAGGTCTGGTCTGATGGGAGTCGCTGGGTTGATCCTGTGCTTCCTCTCTTACGATTGCCATCCTCTTCCCTGCTTTGTGTGGATAACGCAGGATAGAAAGGAGGGTGCATGCTCAGGAGTACGATGGAGGACAACATGGATAATATCATCCACGTAAAAGAGGACGACAATGTTAAGAAGTAAGGGGCCACTGGATCAAGATCCGAGACACCCCTTGAACAGGACCACCCCGTAGGTGAGTATAATTAAAGCATAGCAGAATGATGTAAGAGGGCTAACAGTTGCCTGCCCTACTTTACATGGGGAAAACTTGGTGATAAGTTCTCTTTAACCAAAAAAAAACCCTTTGGACTTGCTCTAAATGATGTACATGGTGGGAGGTTGTAGTTGAAATCTCGACCTTTGAGCAGATGAGGTGGGTTTAAAGGCCCAGTTACACACACAGATAATTGTGCAGAGATTGTTCGCAGATCTTTGGTTGAAGTGAAATCATGGACACATTGTTCCAATGTGGCCGTGTACAAATGTATCAATGTGTCCATGATTTCACTGCAACCAGAGATCTGCGAACAATCTCTGCCTAATTATCTGTGTATGTAACTGGGCCTTTAGACCACCGTAGACCCAGCATTATATTGAGATGCTGACCATCGCGGTATCCTGCAGTTTAAACTGATCTCATTGTCTTCCCATGCCAGATATTTTTGCGTATTTGCCTTTTTCTGAAATTCTGAATCTGTGCACAGTTTCCTGTAAAGGCTTTCCACTCCCTTCTTACTAAATACAGGGTTCGCTGACTCCAATCATCTGTGATCTGTGAGGAGACCTGGTAGCAAGTGATCAGCTTTCCTACAGCACCTCCACAGGAGAAAATGAGCATTACAGTTTCCATTCATATCAGAGGGGTCATCCAACAGAAAAAAAAAAACATTCTTTATTCCGTACAAATGGGTATATTAATTTTTCAAAAATGGACAACCCCTTTTAAGAGCTGAAACCATATTTGTATTCCATTGAGTCCAGCAATAGCCACTTATACTCATCTCCTTTTTAATGCCTCTCAAGGTAAATCTGGCCATAATAGACAATATCTGGGTGTTACTTTTTTTTTATTTTTTTTTTTTTTTTATAGACACCGAGCTGTTGGGGAGAAGAGAGCGCAGAGAAGAAGATTGTCCACCAGCGCTCTGCGTCCTGGGGGAGCGCCGACCAGCTTAAAGAGGTACGCGTGATTTCCAATTAAATGCAAACTAATCTTTGTTGCGAAACTTGTTACTCCGTGGTTACAGACTACAAACAAAGCCTTGTGTAGTCTGACCTAAGTCACTTGTTACTTTCTTTTCTTGAGCCTTGCTCTTTCCATTTGATTTATGTTGCAGATTGCGAAATGTCTGATTATTCCGTCCTTTCCTTGCTTTACTTTTTATTCCCGGTCAATCTGCATATTTTTGAAGGAAAGTTGCCATTATCTTTAAACTTTTTTTTTTTTTTTTGTAATTTTGCAAGGAATGTTATTTCAGGTCAGCAGCTATAAAAAAAAAAAAAAAATCCAGAATAACCCCAATCTGTCAGCCAATGAGAGAGCTGCGCAGTCTGAATAGAAGCACAGGTTGCAAATTACTATGTGTCATAACGCGCCCACGCCCGTAGATTTACACTTCTCGCTACTTACTTGACGCCCACTCTCAGTAACCTAGACATTGGTATTGTTCTAGGGGGTTTAATTACGCAGGGCGTGTGTGTGTCTTCACCGGAAGGGCATTGTGGGGTCTCGGTCTATTTATACTGGTTGTAGAATTGTTCAAGTGAGGAGCGTTACTTCATTTAAGATGAAGTTCAGAGGAATACGAGCAAACTTCATTAATCTGTCATTTTGTAGTCTGGGAATTGTAATAATCTGGTGTGGAGCTACCAATTCTAGCTGTGTCTGTGAACTGGGGCCCAATGTTATGGGCTGACCACCTAGTATGTGTAATGACCCCAACACTCACAGCATCGGGTCACTTTCCTGTCTCCCCCGAAAGTCACATCAGCTAGTCATTCGCTTTCTGTCTCCCCCGAGAGTCACAGCAGCGGGTCACTCGCTTTCTGTCTCTCCCCGAGAGTCACGCAGCGGGTCACTCGCTTTCTGTCTTCCCCGAGAGTGACAGCAGCGGGTCATTCGCTTTGTCTCCCCGGAGAGTCACAGCAGCGGGTCACTCGCTTTCTGTCTCCATTGAGTCACCGCAGCGGGTCACTCGCTTTCTGTCTTCCCCCGAGAGTGACAGCAGCGGGTCATCGCTTTGCTCCCGAGTACAGCACGGTCACTGCTTCTTCCCCGAGAGTCACAGCAGGTCACCGCGTCGGGAGGTCACTCGCTTTCTGTCTCCCCCGAGAGTCACAGCAGCGGTCACTCCTTTCTGTCTCCCCGAGAGTCACAGCAGCGGGTCACTCGCTTTCTGTCTCCCCCGAGAGTCACAGCAGCGGGTCACTCGCTTTCTAGTGTCCTTGACCTTATCCTTTTGTATTAAAGCATCTAATGAGCATGTGCAAATGACAATTTAAGTGGTAGGGGAGCATGTTAGCTGTGTCATTGAATATTGTGGTTGGTGGATCCTGTTATCCGTTGTGTTTAGATGTTTTGCCTTTTTGTTGTAATTTTACCTGTGATAATGACACTGTTGAAAAACGTCCTGAAGGGACAAGGGAGTACAAGTCTAAAATGGCTCCAATAGCTGATGTGAAAATATCAAAATGTATATTAATATATTATTTTATATACATGTATAATTTTTATTTTTTATTTTTCAATTTTGTGGCTTTAGATTTTTTTTTTTTTAGCGATTAACTTTTCTAATTTAAATACAGAAAACAAACTACATAAACGATAGGTTATTATCTGATGGAGGCTTCTCAATAAAGTTGCACTTAGTGTAATTCTTTTAATCTTTGTGTTAATTTTTGCATTTTTTTTTTTCTTTTTGTAAAACATGGATTACTACCAGGGAATTTCAAAAAGTATTGACCCCAAAAAAATGGCACCAATCTTCATGCAACCCAACACTACTCATAGCAGTCGTGTATTTTGCATTTTCTGACACCAGGACAGTCCAAAATGCGTCAAATGAATGGAAAGGCATGCAAACAACATGTTTACTCCGCCATTATATGTAAATGCAGTTGGAGATGGCAGTGTACTGGTCCTGCATCATCCAACGGCTTATTGTGGAAATCTCGAGGGCGTCGAGTGGAAATGGACCGAAATATGTTTTTATTTCTTGCGCAGGAAATCACAAAATCCATCCCCAGAGTAATATTGTGTATTGCTGGCACATCTATACGCTTCTCATAATACACCCACACACAGGGTTCATGGCAAATCCAGCTACTAATTACATCGGGACAACGGGGTTTACATTTGCAGTGAATGGAAGAGGATAATACAAGATGTAACTCAGCATCAGTAATGTATGTACACAGTGAATAGTAAGCAGGTCAGTCAGGGCACTTAGCAGGGCCAAAGTCACGGTTAGTTTTCCATCCAGGAATGGCGATTTCCCACCAGGGGTGCACAGCCAAAGCACCAGCAACAGCAAACAAAGGAAAAAGGAAGGGCGGCACTCACCGGGTAAACGAGAAAGTCTTATTTATTCCAGAGTTCCGGAAACAAACAGGGTGCAGGGAGGGGGCAAGAGGAGCCGCCGGACTACGGCACCGTTTCGCGACATGTCGCTTCTACGGGTGCCTGGACCCGTAGAAGCGACACGCGTCGCGATACGGTGCCGTAGTCCGGCGGCTCCTCTTGCCCCTCCCTGCACCCTGTTTGTTTCCGGAACTCTGGAATAAATAAGACTTTCTCGTTTACCCGGTGAGTGCCGCCCTTCCTTTTTCCTTTGTTTTATGTACACAGTGACTGCACCAGCAGAATAGTGAGTGCAGCTCTGGAGTATAATACAGGAGGTAACTCAGGATCAGTAATGTAATGTATGTACACAGTGACTGCACCAACAGAATAGTGAGTGCAGCTCTGGAGTATAATACAGGAGGTAACTCAGGATCAGTAATGTATGTACACAGTGACTACACCAGCAGAATAGTGAGTGCAGCTCTGGAGTATAATACAGGAGGTAACTCAGGATCAGTAATGTAATGTATGTACACAGTGACTGCACCAGCGGAATAGTGAGTGCAGCTCTGGAGTATAATACAGGATGTAACTCAGGATCAGTAATGTATGTACACAGTGACTGCACCAGCAGAATGAGTACAGCTCTGGAATACATTGCAGGGACCGCACTTTGTTTTCAGCACACCTTGGATTCATCCTTGTGTCTCTTGCACTGTTCGTAATTGGTTTCCAGCTCTTCTTCTGGTGCCAGTTCCATTCCGGTGCTATATTATCACCTGGTTGGGGAGTGCATGTGGCAGATGTGGAGTTCTGTCTTTTTCCCTAGATACCGGGGACACTGATCGTATTGGACTGCATAATGAATTCAGCTCTGGGGTATAATACAGGATAAGTATAATACAGTAACTCTGCATCAATACGGTATAAGTAATATAATGTGTGTTCAAAGCAACTGCACCAGCAGAATAGTGAGTGCAGCTTTTGAGTTATAATACAGGATGGTAACTTTGGGCTAGTGATTATATATTATATATATATTACAACCTATATTTAATAATAGTAGTAATAATGAGAATAATAAATCTTTATATAGCGCCAACATATTCCGCAGCGCTTTACAATACAGTAAATACAGTTTATTAGTACATCCTGCTGATCGTGCTACCTATTTGCAGTTGTTCAGAATCTATTTGTGCTATGTCTCTTTAGATCGCCAAGCTGCGGCAACAACTCCAGCGAACAAAGAACAGCAGTCGACATATCAAGGAAAAGGACAGTTCATCACTCCTGCAGGGAACACATAGCACACTCAGTCATTCTCAGGTGAGCCCATTCTTCCCCTAATGCCTTGGTACAATTTGTAAGGCTTATGCCACTGCTCCCGTTTATTCTCTATGGGACTGCAGGCGGTGGTGGAGTACAGCACTGTGCATTTCCAGCCAGGCCGTGGACTCCGCCCTGTTCTCAGATTGTTGGTGTTTCCAGCAGTCTAGATTCGCCTGCAAGTTATAGGTTATTTTTGGGTTGCATAAGCGTTTGCTCATGAAAACAGCTCTCGTTCATATGACCTGTTTTGGGTATATGGACATCATAGTAGGTGGATACCATTGCTCGGGATCCCTCACCATCAGCCAGGTGAGAGCATGATCTCTGGTACAAGTATTTCCTGATGTCCTACTCTCTATGGCACTTGACAACTTAAGAGTTGACATCTTGGTATGTGGCTAACCTATTCAGAGCAAAACCATAAGTGTGTATCTGTGTGTGTTTTTCCCCTTGCTCCCTTCCCCTTGCTCCCTTCCCCTTGCTCCAGGATTGTAATACTAAACCTCTTGGCACAAAATCAGGTACATGTATGTCGGCATTGGGGACTCATCATAGAGAGAGGGCTCAAGAGTGGAATTGCTTCTGTTAACCATTTAGATGCTGCTATCAATCTTACAAAAGCATTTAAACAGTGTGATTTCCAGCTCGCCAAATGATTTCAGTGCTGAAGACCAATGTTGCTGCCATCTTGGTTCTCCTGTGATGCTCAGCCACAAGCTGATTTTTCACTATGTTCTTTTGATATTGTAGTACTTGGTATAAGCAACCAGTCAATCTCAGGTTCAAATCCTTAAAATTTTAATTTATTTTAATATCTGATAAAAAATATTAGTGTTTCATAAAATGTGAATCGCACCTCAGTTCTTCCACCTTTTTAAAATGAAGAATTTAGAATATTTAGTATTACCGTCTTGAAGTTCAGTCTATCAAAATATAAAATGAATGAACTTCTACATTAAAAACTTTAAAGAAAAGTTAACATGGAATCCTATCGGATAAGACAGAGCTTGCCTACTCAAGGTCATGGTTTGCTCCACTTGTAAAGTGGAGGCCTCCTGGGCTGTTTACCACTAGGTCTCTGTGTCACAAGTGTGCAAGGCTGGCACCTGGTTTTCTATTCAAACTTTAGTGAAATTCTACATGTTTCATACTTATGACTCGTCAAATGCGAGACTCGATAGAAGAGTTCAGTGGTCAGAGCTCTGACTTTAGGGTACTTTCCTGGAGCGGCTTTAGGATGTTCCACGGTCTCCTCTGTCTTCCAATGAAGCAATAGAGAAAAGGTGATTTTGGGTACTCGCCATAAAACCTTTCTTGGAGCCACCCGCACTTGTGTTGTTGGTTTACCTACGTTACTTCAATATCTTTTTACTTTTACTGTTGTATCCCCTACTATTTTACCACTAAATGATCATCTCTGTGCCAGTTGGCGGTTATCCTATTGCGACAAGCTACCATAAAGGTTTTGCATAGTGGTGGTGGCATTCACCCACATTCTTCTGTATTCCCCCCAGGGAACTCTCCAAGAAAGAGACTTTACAGTGAGTACCCAAAAATCTTCTTGAGGAAATTTTTTTTTTCCCCCAAATATATTATATGGTAAAATAAATGGTGTCATAGAAAACTACAACGCGCCCCACCAAACATAAGCCCTCACATGTGGCAATGTAGTTGGAAAATCATAAAGTTGCCTCTTGGAAGAAGGAGAGAAGATGACAGCCAAAAACTGTCCCTCAATTATGGCAGTAGTGACATTTCATGGAAGCCGAGAATAAAATGTGCAGATACATGTGTGCGTATGTATTAATATATTATACATCGGGGCATGAATTATGCATTTTCTTCCTGTATGAACACAGATGCCACTGGGCTCCTCGGCCTGGGAGCTATGAATAATGAAGGAATAATTTCCACTAGGATGTGGGAGGAGTAGTAATGTGTATGGAAACAGCGCTGTGTTTGAACACACTTGGTAAATCTCCTAAATAAGCCGTGCTTGGCATCCTCAGCCCGTCCGCACCCCACCCTTCCTTCCCTTGCTGCGGCTGATCTTACACTGGCAAAATAATGAGGTTTTCCCAGGGGCAATCAACGTTTCCCTACTTTGCATCAGAGCATCATTACTCCATAATGGGTTTTTTTTTGCAATCTATTGGCATATATAAAAATACTGTTTCCAGAAGGAGGGACCATTTATGGGACAATTGTGCATATTCTAACTAATAATTCAAAATGTGTAAATATTACACTTATACACATATAGAGTCCTGAATAGTTTATTTAATGATTTATTTTTGAGCGATTACATAAAAATAAATTTAAAGGGGAACTCCAGTGAGAGAGAACTTTTTAGTACAGTTCCTGCCCTGCTACATGATGACGCAGAGCTGTACACTGCAGTTCTTGGATCTATAGATCACTTGTAAATCAATAAAATCATACCTGCTCCTCTGCTCTGCCCCCCCCCCACCTCATGGAACCCAGAATCTTCAGCATGAGAGCTTTACATAGGAGCAGAAAGTATGAGGTTTGTCGGGACGTGGATGCTGGGAGCTTCAGGGTCAGCTTACATTCTTACATTCCAGCGATGATGATGATGATCCATTGAAAGATGGAGAGATAAGAGGATACAATGTTCCTATGGGTGAGGGGAGACCATGCAGAGCTGAATCAATGTAATGATTTGCCTCTGCTTCTAGCCTCACAATAACAGTACACATTATGCATCATCATACAGCAGAGGATCACCGCATCTATCTGTATCTGCTTGGGGACATGATTGCTATTTGAAGCATGAACCCCCTTTCACAATCCAGCCCCTGATATACTATTGAATGTATATGTAAGCATGGGGCCGACAGCCACGCCCCCTCCCTATACAGAAATGTGAGGGTGTGTGAAGGTAAGCTGTCCTGATGCTCCCATCATCCACGCCCCCAACACACCACCTGCTTTTTGCTTTTACATGAAGCTTTTAGGCTGAAGATTCTGGGTTCCATGAGGAGCAGGTATGATTTTATTGATTTTATAAGTGATCTATAGATCCCCTAGAAATGCAGTGCACGGCTCTGCTTCATCATGTGGCAGGGCAGGAACTGTACTAAAGTTTTCTGTCACTGGAGTTCCCCTTTAATATGTAATACATTTATTATATATAAATTAATATGTAATGTATTGAGAGATCATATAAAAATATATATTTTATTAATATATTTTTAATATGTAGAAATTAAACATGGCATACATTGCAGGGACCACACTTTGTTTTCGGCACACCTTGGATTCATCCTTGTTTCTCTTGCACTGTTCGTAATTGGTTTCCAGCTCCTCTTCTGGTGCCAGTTCCATTCCGGTGCTATATTATCACCTGGTTGGGGAGTGCATGTGGCAGATGTGGAGTTCTGTCCTTTTCCCCACAGATCAGGGACATTAGTTGTATTAGACTTTGGGCAATGTCTTCCTCTTCTGACATGCTGAGAACAATGAACAGACAATGCAAAATGTCTAAATAATCTTAATGGATTTAAAATTCTGTGCTGAACTTTTAATATTTGCTGAGAATTTGGAGCTCTTAATTGGAAAAGTTGAGCTCTGATTGCTATAGATGTATTACTAAAAAATAAAGATTTAAAGGGAGTCTGTCACCCCAAAATAGCGATTAAGCTGCCGAAACATCTATATAGGGCAGCTGTCCCCCTATTTAAATAGTACTGGAAAGTATAGCTTAACTTAATGTTTGAATTAAAAATTAACTTTTTATTTGAAATAAAAATGAGGGTGCTGTGGTGTGCACTCTGCATGACCTTTTTACGTTGGTGCAGTCTTGGCATGGCCTCTGCCTTTTGGTGTGTGCTTGGCATGGCCTCTGCTTTAGTGCACTCTTGGCGCGGCCTCTGTGCCTTTGGGGCCACTCTTGGCGCGGCCTCTGTGCCTTTGGGGCGCTCTTGGCGCGGCTCTGCCTTTGGGCGCTCTTGGCGGCCTCTGTGCCTTTGGGGCCGCTCTTGGCGCGGCCTCTGTGCCTTTGGGGCCGCTCTTGGCGCGGCCTCTGTGCCTTTGGGGCCGCTCTTGGCGCGGCCTCTGTGCCTTTGGGGCCGCTCTTGGCGCGGCCTCTGTGCCTTTTGGGGCCGCTCTTGGCGCGGCCTCTGTGCCTTTTGGGGCCGCTCTTGCGCGGCCTCTGTGCCTTTTGGGGCCGCTCTTGGCGCGGCCTCTGTGCCTTTTGGGGCCGCTCTTGGCGCGGCCTCTGTGCCTTTGGAGGCGAACGGGCCATGCACGCCGCTTTTGGGCGTCTGGGAGCTCGCATTCTGGTGCCTTTGGGGGCCCGGCCTCGCGAAGTTGCGTCTCATCGGCTCCCCCCCCTAGATGCTAAAGTTCTAATTGACGATTTGTAGGGTGATGCTCGTCCTCTTATTGAGCTCTCTGTGCCTTTTGGGGCCGCTCTTGGCGCGGCCTCTGTGCCTTTTGGGGCCGCTCTTGGCGCGCGGCCTCTGTGCCTTTTGGGGCCCCTCTTGGCGCGCCCCTGAAAAACGTAAAAGGGGGAGTGGAGAATAAATACTGAGAAACAATATTTGAATTGCACTCCCACCCCCTTCCTTTTTCCCAGTAATTCTTAAAATTTTATACTGTACTCATAAAAAGCTAAAGTTGTCAAAATTTAAATATAATTAACCTGTGTAATAAACGTCATAAAAAAAAAATCTAATCTCTATTTGTATTTTTTTTTTCCTTGTTCATCACACATCCCAGAAAAAATGCAATAAAGTAATAAAAAAATATCATCAAATACCAAATTACCAAATACTTCTGCTAACTTCGCAAAAAAAAGCCTTTATATTTATATTGAGGATACTCAATCCCAAAAAATTATTAAATATAATATTAAATGTATTAAATATGTAATTATTTATTAATGGCAGTATTGTTAAAATAAATACAATATAAATATTTAGAATTTTATATATGACTAAAATATTAATTTATTTCCATTAATACAAATGAATATTAAATAATGAAAAAAAAAAGTCAATTTTAGTGTTTTTTTTTTTTTTGTCAATCTAAAAAAACTTGAACTTGCGATAATTAGATCACTTGTTGTGTATAGTTCGATATTATAATACAAATGGTGATGTCTTGTCCTCATAGTAAGCGGGGGGGTGTCTCCGGAATGATTGCACCCCTGTCACTCAGCAGTGATATGGGCTTTCTTCAGTCACTCCTTGAATGAGCGGGCTCAGGATGTGAATGTCACTTGTTAGGAAGGAGTTAAAGTAATTTTTTACCATGTGAATTTTCGAAACCGAGCTCTGAAGTCCTGCATTACTGAGGTATAAGGGGAACTCTCTCTTTGAGGCCTAGTAATGCTCTCGAGGCCTGAGGCTGCACAACAGAGGCAGTTGCTCATGCAACCAATGACGGCACAGCTTTCATCTTACCAGAGCTCTAAAAGAGATGAAAGCTGTGCTGTGATTGGTTGCTACAGGCAGCAGGCTTTACTCAATAGTTTCTTAAATCTCTCCCTATATTCTGATTTCTAGTATTTGATTGGGAGAATTTGTGTAAGTCTAAATCGCCATCCACATCAATATTATTACACATACCCAAAATTAAACCCTCTGAAGGTTCCTTTGAGTCCTGGTAGGCGCAGTCCTCAAGGTCTTTGGGCCATGTCCCCAATCGGTTTCCATGTTGCTATATGTCACTGAAATCTAGCAGAGAGAGCATACAAATGTTACTCAATCAACAATCTCGGTATGACAGTAAGTCTCAGTGCTCCCTTGGTGCGCCGATGGGATCTGTTTTGATTAAGGACTGAAAGTGTAGTTCGTTTTTGTAGTGACCTCCTGACATCCAGGGTCCAATCTCCAGGTGCCCACAGGGAAGCAGTACTCCTAGTGGACTACACAAAATCCGATAAAAAGGCTCACAGAGAGTTCCCAGTGATCATTGTTGGGATAGGTGAATAAGTACCTGAACCTGGAAAAGTCTCTCATTAAAGATACTCCAGTTGATGAAATAGCATGTGAGGCAGCCGGAGTTAATCGTGTCTAATAGAATGCTTGTTTAATGCTGCAAATGGTTGGAAAATAAGGTCTCCCGATGTAGGTCATTAAGCAGAATAGTGAGTGCAGCTCTGGAGTACATATTACAGGGACTGCACACAAAACATTGTATGATTCATCCTGTTTCTCTTGCACTGTTCGTAATTGGTTTCCAGCTCCTCTTCTGGTGCCAGTTCCATTCCGGTGCTATATTATCACCTGGTTGGGGAGTGCATGTGGCAGATGTGGAGTTCTGTCCTTTTCCCCATAGATCAGGGACATTGGTTGTATTAGACTTTGAGCAATGTCTTTCTCTGCTGACAGTTGCTGCTAATCGCTGCGAACAATGAACAGACAATACACAATGTTTAATCTCAATGGATTTAAAATTCTGTGCTGAACCTGTATTTTTGAGTATTTAGGGCCTTGAACTGTGGAAACGATGAGCTGTGATTGGAATAGATGTACTGTCACCCCTCATTATAACAAGCTGCCTAAACATTTTATACAGGACACCTAGCCCTGAATTAGAGCATACTAGACAAGTATAGCTTAATATTTTACATAAATGTCAACTTTAATTTGATATGAAAATGAGGGTAATTTGGTGCTCACATGGCGTGGCCCCTGCCCTTGGTGCTCACATGGCGTGGCCCCTGCCCTTGGTGCTCACATGGCGTGGCCCCTGCCCTTGGTGCTCACATGGCGTGGCCCCTGCCCTTGGTGCTCCCTCATGCCCTCCTACTGGCATAATAAAGCTGGTATCTTTCATTGTGTGATGTCTCGGAGGATGCACAGAGAGAACGCTGAACCTGAAACAAAAATGTGAAAGTGGGGTGAGGTGGATGGAAATTACCAAATGTTGAGAAATTGAAAAGCATAAAATATTTGAATATTTCCATCCCCTACTTTTTTATTTTTTTCCATTGTATTATTTATTATTCATATATATATATATATAATAAAATAATCTCCATATATCCACTGGTCAGATGTTAATGACCTATAGATGGCCCCTCAGTGTATAGTCCTAGAGCCCCCCACCCTTTGACTCCACCACATCCTGATCTTGATCCTCGGAGTTCTTCTTTTGGATCTGGTGTAGGAGTTTTCCTCTCTTCTGGCTATAAATACCTCAGCGGCTCCGCTGCTGCTTTTTTCCCAAACTGTTGTTAAAGCAGAATATTACACATTGAGCACAGAAATCTATATATAAATGCGGCTGATTCGCCTTATTTTAGCCCTTGCTGTGACTGCTCTTTATTTCCGCTGCTTCTTTTAATTGACGTGGAACCTTTATGTGAAGAGAAAAGCCTCACTTTATAATGATGGGGTGATGGCAGGGTCACTGAGGAGCAGATATACCCTAAACTAAAGTGCTGGCTCCAAAGCTTAGATTTTCTTTTTGCCATGCTTTGGCTGCTTTGCCATTTCTTTTGGCCTCCTGGCCCCTTTTTGTTTGGCCCAGCGTGGCCTCCTGGCCCCTTTTTGTTTGGCCCGGCGTGGCCTCCTGGCCCCTTTTTGTTTGGCCCGGCGTGGCCTCCTGGCCCCTTTTTGTTTGGCCCGGCGTGGCCTCCTGGCCCCTTTTTGTTTGGCCCGGCGTGGCCTCCTGGCCCCTTTTGGCTTTTTTTTTTTTTTTTTTTTTTTACCCTTTTGGTCTCTGTGATTCTAGATCTTGCAGATGGCAGGCATAAACACTCGATAACAGTGATTTTTCTTCCTCTAATTTATGTATT
Source organism: Allobates femoralis (assembly GCA_033576535.1). Lineage (NCBI taxonomy): Eukaryota > Metazoa > Chordata > Amphibia > Anura > Aromobatidae > Allobates > Allobates femoralis. Next base: position 557,194,346 of record JARQOC010000005.1, read on the forward strand.
GCTCATTTATTTCCAGGATAGCTTTGTGACAACAAATATGGCCTATATATCAGTGTTCCTCTAAGACAGTGTTCTTCCACTCCAGTCCTCTAGGCCCACCAAGAGTGCAGATTTTCAGGATTTTCATAATATTGCATAGGTGATAATTTAATTACTGCACAGTTCATTATTCCAATACATGTCCCATGCTAAGGAAATCCTGAAGCCTGCACTGTTAGTAGGCCTTGAAGACTGGAGTTGAGGAACACTGATATTAGCCATATTAGTTTCTCTAGGAGTTGTCATCAAGCTTTGCAGTACAGTGGGTTATTTGTGCTCTTAAAGGGAGTAGTACATGGGATACATGTTTACGTTGTGTTTTTCCCATTCTCTAGCCTTTGGAAATCCCCGATGGGCGCAGAGCTCCGTTACCTTCCACTTACCGTAGCAGCAGCACGCGCAGCATCGACACCCAGACCCCGTCAGTCCAGGAGCGCAGCAGCAGTTGCAGCAGCAGCCATTCCCCCTGTGCGTCCCCCTCGTGTCCCCCCGAATCTCAGGAGGGCAGCCCATGTTCCACAGACGACCTGCTCTTCGATCGGGATAAAGGTGAGAGTGCTGATTACGGGGGTGCAGGGGTCACTGCTGTGTCACTTTCTTAGTAGTTTCTGTCTTTGTCATTTGTGTCACCATTATTTTCGCTCCATCTGCATTTCACAACCATCGCTTCTGTATAACATCTTCTGTAGGAGATTGGGGGACCTGTCAGGCAGCAGTTGGGGGTTTGACTGATCCACGGGATGTTTAAGGGTCTGCAATATACATAGCAAAACTACTGAAAATTAAACTAAACTTATTATGATTTGGGGTGTTGTCAAAACCTTAATTCCAAAATTATCGGAAGGCTCAGTTATATATAAGGAGATATCTGATTTTGGGCAAGATTAGAAAATGGCGCCATGCTTATCCTTTGGGATTTGTCTGAGACTGCAGTCTGTGTCTATTGAAGTGATTAGTATGTAATGTGACTCCACCAGCAGAATATTGAGTGCAGCTCTGGAGTATAATACAGGAGGTGACTCAGAATCAGTAATGTAATGTATGTACACAGTGACTCCACCAGCAGAATAGTGAGTGCAGCTCTGGAGGTAACTCAGGATCAGTAATGTAATGTATGTACACAGTGACTGCACCAGCAGAATAGTGAGTGCAGCTCTGGAGTATAATACAGGAGGTAACTCAGGATCAGTAATGTAATGTATGTACACAGTGACTGCACCAGCAGAATAGTGAGTGCAGCTCTGGACTATAATACAGGAGGTAACTCAGGATCAGTAATGTAATGTATGTACACAGTGACTCCACCAGCAGAATAGTGAGTGCAGCTCTGGAGTATAATACAGGAGGTAACTCAGGATCAGTAATGTAGTGTATGTACACAGTGACTGCACCAGCAGAATAGTGAGTGCAGCTCTGGAGTATAATACAGGAGGTAACTCAGGATCAGTAATGTAATGTATGTACACAGTGACTCCACCAGCAGAATAGTGAGTGCAGCTCTGGAGGTAACTCAGGATCAGTAATGTAATGTATGTACACAGTGACTGCACCAGCAGTATAGTGAGTGCAGCTCTGGAGTATAATACAGGAGGTAATTAAGGATCACTACAGGATCAGTAATATATGTACACAGGATTTGCACCAGCAGAGTGAGTAATGATGCTCTGGAATACATTGCAGGGACTACACTTTGTTTTCAGCACACCTTGGATTCATCCTTGTTTCTCTTGCACTGTTCGTAATTGGTTTCCAGCTCTTCTTCTGGTGCCAGTTCCATTCCGGTGCTATATTATCACCTGGTTGGGGAGTGCATGTGGCAGATGTGGAGTTCTGTCCTTTTCCCCACAGATCAGGGACATTTGGTTTCGTTAGTTTGATCTCCCAAACTTCCTAATGTAATGCAGCATATGATGTGAGCTCCCCCTTGTGGCAGCTGCTGGTAAGCAATATTTTGTCTTTTACAGTAGTACCTTGACTACAGAGCGCACCAAGTTACAGATTTTTTTAGGATACGAGCTGTTGCTCTGTGTCTTTTTTGCTTTATAATGTGCGCACAAGGGGGAGTCACGAGCAGTTGAGCATGTACCCTGCTCTTGCCCATTATCAGGGGTGTGGAGAGCAGTGAATATAGTCTCCCAGCAGCTGGCAGCCTGTAGGAGCACGGTGCTCTCACTCGCCGTCAGCTGTCTGGATCACACCGCACATAATTATTTGCACTTGGAAAAGGGGGGAGGGAAAGTGCTCTGACCGTCTCTCATGCAGCTGTTGGTGCCTGGATGAAGTGTCTGTGATTCCCACGATACTAAATCAGGAAAAAAATCCGGCACCAGGCGTTGATCTGGTGCCGGATTTTTTCCTGATCACACCGCACAGTCAATATGAAAAAAAAAACACTTGCTCTCTCCAATCCCACGCAGGGTGGCATCCTCTCCATGCAGGTAGCATACTGTGTGAGAGAGGGTCAGCTGAGCTGATCGAGTGTGGGTCAGCTGATCGAGTGTGGGTCAGCTGCACTCCCCCTAAGTCAGCTGTCTGTATGATGAGGATGCCGCGTTGTGGGGGACTGGAGTGATGGCAAATATAATAGGTTTTAAGTGTGTGGTGTGATGGGAAGCATGTACTATACCATGATTGGGTATCATGTACCAGGATAAGGAGCCGGACATGTGTCGTGTACCAAGATGAGTTTTGGGGCATGTGCCAGGATGGGGGATCATATTTACAGTACCAGGATGGAGGGACATATATACAGTACAAAGATGGGGGAGCATATATGCAGTCCCAGGATTGGGGAGCCATAATTACAGTGCCAGGATGGAAGGGGGCATATATACAGCACCAGAATAGAGGAGCTATATATACAGTGCCAATGGATGGGAGGCATATATACAGTAGTAGAATGGATGGGAGGCATGTATACAGTACCAGGATTGGGAGGAGCCATATATACAGTACCAAGATTGGAGTGTGGGCATATATATAGTACCAGGATGGGAAAGGGGGATGGGTGTCACATATACCGTTCCAGGATAGGGGAGGGTATCAGTGTGTCTGCTCCACATGAAGACACGGTCCGTGCTGAATAATGGACATGTGAAGGGAGCCATAGAGAATAATGTGCCTCCGTATGTTTGTGGTTTGTGCCTCCGGCATGTGTCTTAATGGACCGCACATGTACTGGAAGTGTTCAAAACACGTTATGGCAAAACTTTCCACCAAACTAATAAAATGTGTGTCCGCACGTGCTGTACTAATCGCTCTGTATATAGTGCCTCGTCTGCTCTCTGCTTCTACTTGTTGTTTTTGTTTTTTTTTTCCTTCTGCTTTGCATCCTGGGAAACAAATAAAAACCTTTTTTAAAATTAAGCCATATTTGAAGAAAAAAAAATAAAAAAAAAAAATTGGATTTTTTGTTCCTGGTGCCCTCCAATCATTGGTAATGTCCCTCTTTAAATTTTCAGACAGTGGGAGTAGCTCACCGCTGCCCAAGTACGCCTCCTCTCCCAAACCCAACAACAGCTACATGTTCAAACGGGAGCCCCCCGAGGGATGCGAGCGGGTCAAGGTCTTTGAGGAAGTGTCGTAAGTAATTGCCTTTTTGTCCGCGGGTGGCTGTCATGTAGGAGGGACCTCTAGAGCAAATTACTTATTTTTTTCCTCTTTCTGGGCTCCTAAGGGATGAATCTGTAGGACAGCGCCAACGCTGCTTCTCTAGTACTGTCATATATTGTGCTTGCTGCCATTCATGCCCGGTAGCGGGTTGCTGATTTTTGTAGCTGGAAGTTGCACTTTCTGCTTTTGTGAACCGCTTGGTCATAGATCTGCAGGCTCCGGAGGTCCCACGTGCCGTTTTCTGTGATGGTGTTCTGCTCTTTATTTTGGGCTCTGTTCACATAGTGTTTTACAGCTACCTTTTGGCTATGCTTCGGGACTATACACCATAAAAGCAGGCAGGTTGTCACCAAGCCATTCATGTGTGCCGATAGTGGATGAGCAAACCTACACTGTGGTCAAATTGTTGGTACCCCTAATTAATGAAGAAACCCCACATGCTCACAGAATAACCTGATCTGACAAAGTATAATTCTTAAAAATGAAGAAATGCGTCAGATGTTGCTTCAGCCCCGCTGCCACAGAATCTTTAAAAAAAAAAGGACTCATGAAATCGCCTGAAGAATGATGGTTCCGAAAAAAGTGACAAGGACATTGAATCAAGGGTGTCCCACTATTGAATCACTGGTGTCCAATTTGTAATAAAGTCATGGCCTGTTATAGGGCTACAGTACTCATTGCGTATGGTGACATGGTGGTAACACTCAATCTGACCAGAGGAAGCGAAGGAAGAGCTGTCTCAGATTGAAAGACAGTTATGACAAGCATGTAACAGGTAAAGGTTATAAGACCATCTCCAAGCAGCTTGATGTTGTACCTGTAACTACATTGCCATATTACTCAGAATTTAAGATCATGGGACTGTAGCCAACCTCCTGGAATGGCCGCAACTGAGGAAAATTGATGGATCAATCAAAGAGATGATTAACACGACTGGAACAAAGGCCAAAAACTTCAGATTGCACATCTGTCTGTTTGAGCAAGTAACTTCATGGGAATGACCAAAGGGACACCCATAGTTGGACCAAAAAAATACCAGAAAAAGCCAGATGAATTTGCAGATAATGTTGTAAGCACAAAGCTTCTTGAGAATGTCTATGGACAGATGAATTGGATTGGCAAGACACACCAGCCTTGTTCACAGTGGATAAATGAAGTTTTAAGAAAAGACACTGTCCCTACTATGAAGCATGGAGGAGGCTTATGTTTGGGGTTGCTTTGACTGCATCTGGCACAGGGTGTCTTGAATCTGTGCAGGGTACAATGAAATCTCAAGACTATCAAGGATTCTAGAGAGAAGTGTGCCAGTGTCAGAAGTTTGGTCTCAGCGCAGGTCAGGGTCTTGCAAAGGATCAAAACACACAGCTAAAACACCAGGACTGGTAAGAGGAAACATTGACTATTCCGAAGTGGTTCTATGAGCCCTGCCTCAATCATATTGAGCATCTTGGAAAGAGCTAAAAGGGACTTCAAACACAAAAACTGGAGCATTTGCTCTTGAGTCTCAAAATCTGTGGAGAGGAGCCAGAGCTCATGGACAGGTACAGGAATCGTGTTGATTGCTCAAAGGTTGTGAACAAATATTAAGTTAAGGGACGTCATCACTGTCGTTTTAGGAGTTTAATGTTGTAAAACATTCTGGCAGCCGGGCTGAAAAGCAGCGACTGACTGTCATTTCTTCATTTTCATAGATTTGTTTATTTATTACTAATTTTGTCAGATTCAAGTTATTTCTGTGACCATTGTGGGTTTCTCTTTCATTAATCGAGGGGTACCAACCATTTTGACCACGTGTGTACACTACCTGAGTGCTCGGTACTCGAAACATGCAGTTGAACACTCAGGACGGGCTCAACTTGCGTAACGAGTATAATGGACATCAGAGGGAAACCCGTTATCATTAAGACTAGTTTAGGGAAAAATGCTTGAGTTCATCCGAGCATCTGACCTGCTTGTTTCCTGTACCGAGCACTCGAGCATTGCAGTGCTCGCTCATCACCAGTGCTGATCCTTAGGGGTTCGACCATCAAGAACTCATTGAGAAGTGGAGCGGGTCACCAGAGGCTGGGGCAGACGTACACCCGCTTGTTTGTGTTAATGTAACATTCACTGCTCAGCACTGAAGCCAGGTGGGCGATGGGAGAAGTGTATATTAAATTAACTTAAACAGCGGGCCCATGTGATCATCCGCCGCTGCTGTGATGGTGGAGTGTATGGATATTCACAATTCTCACGCATCATTGTTGGTGTGAGAAGCAGTGAATATCCGGACAAAACATACTCTCCTCCCATCGCTCCCCCTGCAGCACCGCACATCCTCCTGTCTTTTTGTGCCATCAGCTGATGCGTTGTGTGGAGTGCGGTGCATGATGGACGTCATGGCTGTGCGGTAACACGCAGAACACAGGAGGATGATGTGATCCTGCAGGGGAGCGACGGAAGGTGAGTATAATCCTATATTTTATCATTAGGGCGCGTAGAGATGGGGGCCCATATGCAAGGTTGAGGGACAAACATGGCACATATACCAGAATATGGGGATCATATATATAGGAAGTACACCAGGGTATGGGCCATATATAACTGAAAGGGGCCCAGGATGGGGGACATTAGCACAGAATGTGGGGGGCATTACCCCATAACAGTATCAGTACATCTCCTTCCCCATCACAATGTGTCATGACCACATTTTTTGGTTTAAAATTTCACCCCCCATCCTGCTCTAAACTTGGGTGCGTCTTATGGTCTGAAAATTAATATATTAATCACTTTTGTATACAATTTTAAAAACCATTACAAATTTAATATACTAATTATTGTACAAAATTGAATGTAAAAAAATCATAATTTTGTCTTTATTATTATTGCATTGTACAGTGGACAGGATTTCTATAAATCTCATGCCCGCTGTGCTTTTTTTCCTCTGAAACGGTAACTGATCGGTGCGGCTTTCCTTGCTGCCACTTTTCAGTTTATCAGTGGGGATTCGGAGGCGATCTCGGCAGGTGATTGCAGGGAAAAGCTGCCGTGCCCCGAATGCTGACCTACGGGCTCAGGGCGGCTGCCTTCATCCACTGAATCACCGGCGTGCCCGCAGGAGAAGGGGTCTTTGATGTACCCATGCGTTCTGCTTAGGAAGGGGTTCCTAACCTAAGATGTATGGGTACGTCCTGATGATCATACGGGGCACAGGAGCTGCGCCCATGTGATCGCTACTGAGAACTAAGTGATGGCAGAGCTCCAGCTGTAACAGACAGGGCCGGTGCCTTTCCCCACTCTGGCTGTTTTACCTTCTAAATGCCACAATCAATAGTGACGGCAGCATTTAGGAGGCTGGGGGAGGGGGTTTGCTCCCTCTGCCACTCAATCGGAACCCTCACAACTTGATCAGGGGGTCCTGATTGTTGCTATGGCAACCTGAGAGCAAATAATTGACCTTCAGCTATTCTGGCTACAGTCGCCTGTTAGACTGTGCCAGCAGCATGGTCTAAAAGGCATCTATCAGTGTTACACTAACAGGTGTAATGTATGACCATGCATCTGCATTGCAATACATTATACCAGCAATCTGAGTAATAAATTAAATCTCATAAGAGGACTAATTAAAAAAAAAAAAAATTGAAAGAAAATATTTTTAATGGAAAAAAAACAAAAAAACTATATTCCAACAAACACATATTTACGAAAAAATAAACAAAAAAAAATGCACACATCTTGGGGCAATTCGGAAGTTGCAATATCAATCTATAATTGTCATACTATGTATTTAACCCCTAGTAGTGAACACTGTAAAAAAAAAAAAAATGGCGAAAACAATGCATTTTTTATAATCATACTGATAAGTGTCACGTGCAAATAAAATGGTATAGCTGAAAACGTCTTGTCCAGCAAAAAAGATTAGCTGCCATACTACTGTCAGCAGAAAAATAAGAAAAAAAACTTTTTTTCTGTAAAATTGTTATTGTGTAAAACCAGCAATACAAGATAAGAATTATGTACATGTGTTATCTGTAATCACGTTGACGCAAAAATAAAGCTGACCATATGGTGAACAATGTAATAAAAAGCGGCTACTATCACATAGTAAAAACAAAGGCCATAAAGCTGTCTAATCACTTATACAACGCTGTCAGAGGTGTACAACGACATCTAATTCTTGTCCTGCTCTGATTCTCTTAATTCTTCCTCCCAGAGATGGCAGCCAGACTCTGCTCACATTTATCCTTCGCTCTACGCTCAGCACTTGCATACAAATCTCTGTGATCCATGATTCAGACACAAGCCCCAGCTGAAGATTCCCTCTAATGAGCCAAATGGCGTCACCCTGGACTTGGTCTGTTCTGTGATCCGGCCGTGTTGGTCTTTTCAGTGATGCATAAAAGCGCTGTCAGGCCACTGACTAGAGGCCAGACTGAGTCCAGAGTAGCTCTGCTGCCTCATTATAGTGAATGGATCCCCGGGGGTGTCATCTGAATCACACATCTAAATCTCAGAATAAATGCTCAGCGTAGAGCAAAGGGGAAATATGATATAAAATTTATGAAAAAAATGTTCCTAATAAAAACTTCCACTCAATCCACCAAAAAAAGGTCTATCATCTGTCAATGGAAATCTAGTGGATGGGTTTTCACGTCACTGGTAACACAAAGGCTCTGGAAAAGCGAAATGGCCAAAACCTCCCAAAATTAAGAGATCCTGCAAATTCTTTTTTCCTAAATCCAAATGCCCCCCCTCCATTCTGAGCCCCCACAGTCTGCAAATACCAACATGTTTGGCATTACTGTAGCAAGGAGACTCATTTAATTTACAGGCTATGTGTCTCCAGATGCTCGACCAGGCACTACAGTGTACGGGGCACGACTACCATTTGCAATTTTCCCCTCAAATTCTGTTTTCTGCCATTGTAGTGGCCGTACATTGTAGTTCCCCCATACATTGAGCCCTGTGGTGCTCAGGAAGAGGAATATTTGGAAGAAAAATATAGTAGTCCTCAGTGGTTGATACCTTTTTAATGGCTAACTGAAAAGATGGTAAGTGAAGCAAGATTTCAGGACACTATGGCCCCTTCATCAGCTGATAATGACAAAAATTCTTTAAGACGCATACATGCATACATAACATGCTAATACATGACATACATGCATACATACATGCATATACATACATACATAACATACATACATACGCAAAAGAAAAAAAAAAAAAAAAACAGGGTTAGATGATGTAGTAAATGCGACAGGTGACATAAAGCAGAGTCAGGCTAAGGAGGGGGAGAGGAGCTGGGAAGGTAAAGTCAAAATACCAAGAGGAACCGATTTGTATTATTCTATGATTAGTGGCCTGTGGAGACCTGAATATTCCTCAGTGAGTGTAGAAAGCCATAAATTCTTGCGAGACAGTTCACATAAGAAGTGTCAAAAGTTGACTGTCCTCTAACTGGGGTCTGTTGGAAGATGTGATATCCCCAAATGCCATTCATTTTATATAAAAAATGCATGAATCCATGTGAGACATTTAATCCTGTTTTGAATGTGTCAAAGTTCGTTATCAATTTGTATTCCCAAATTCTTCTCTCTCTGAGATTTGAAGTCACTTTTTAAAATGAGCAGCCCCATATCAGTCTTTCTGTGGTCAGGGCTGGAGAAAAGCTTTTCTACAGGTAGATCCATCCGCTTTTCCTTCATTGAGTGGCGATGAGCATTCATTCTTGTCCTGAATTTTTGTCCGGTCTCCCCTACATACATGCCACCTGTTGGACATTTGGTACATATAATCAAATACACAGATACGCACATACATACATACATACATACATACATGTGCAGATTTTGGCAATTATTTTCTATGGCACTTTTCCAGAGCCTTAATAAAGTAAAATGGAAGCTCCCTATATTTCCATTGACAGATGACAGATCTGAGTGGGGCTCTTTATTTTTGTGTATTGAGTTGAAGCTTTTGTTGGAAACCTTAATAATTGTATGTACAAATCACATGTATCCTGTGCTCTACACTGAGCTCTTACATCAGGGTTTCAATCTAAGGATGCGCACACACAACTGTAGATTCTCTCAGATGAGA